>PVKZ01001308.1:0-424091 GCA_004027375.1 Macroglossus sobrinus | reverse complement strand
ACTAACAGGCGGGTAGAAGCAGAGGAGTGCAACCATTACTAGGTACAAGGCATTATAAGCTTAAACAACAAGAAAGCATTTACCAGAGCACTTAGTAATGGACATTCAGCATAGATAGAGACAAATTGAAATGACAATGACTGAAAAGAAGGGGATTCAAAGGTCCAAATTCTCAAAGCAGAATGGAGATGAGACACATATCTATATCCTCTACATATTCATAATGGTACTTATACACTAAAGATTCAGAAATAAAATTTTAGATATATATATATATATATATATATATATATATAATTTATTAATTAATTATATATATATTTATGTTTTATATACATATATATATATGTATATAAAACATAAAAAAGGAGCAGAAGTAAAACCACCAAAACACAATCAAAATTTAAAAAAAGCAAAACAAGTACACAGAAGCAATGGAAAAACCAAGCAACCAGAAAGCAAAAGATAAAATGGTTATTAGATGACCTTATATTTCAATAATCACCCTAAGTGTAAATGGACTGAACTCACCAATAAAAAAGGCTCAGGGTTGCAGAAGGGATCAAAAAACAAAACCCAACCATATGCTGCCTCCATGGGATATATTTCAGTTCCACAGACAAATATAGATTAAAAGTTAAAGGGTGGTAAATGATATTTCAAGCAAATGGCATTCAGAGTAATTCGAGAGTAGCAGTTCAAAATCGAATAAAATAGACTTAAAAAAGGTAAAAAAAAAAAAGATACTGAGGGACACTCCATAATGATAAAAGGAATCACATACCAAGGAGACATAACACTTATTATCTATGCTCCCAATAATGGAGCCCCAAAATTTATAAAGCAATTACTAACAGACCTAAAGGGAGAAATGGACCAAAACATTATTGTGGTAGGGAACCTAAATACTCCATTGTCAGATATGGATAGATAATCCAAACAGAAAATCAATAAGGAAATAACATCATTAAATGACATGTTAGACTAACTGGACATAATTGACATTTACAGAGCCTTTCATTCCAAAACAACTGCTTACACATTCTTCTCTAGTGCACATAGAATATTCTCAAGGATTGACCACATGCAGGGACACAGGGATAGCTGCAGCAAATATAAGAGGGTTGAAATACTATCAACCATATTCTATGCTCATAATGCTTTGAAGCTGGAGATCAACAGTAAAAAGAAAGTGGGTAGAGAGAGACGGCAAAAAAAATAAAATGGCATAGATGATAGAGACTGTTCATCCCTCTGGCAACCAAATCAATGTTGTGATGGAAACAAGAAGCGAGCAGCAAGTAAAAATAGCCTGAAATCTTGATGAACAAGTCATACAACTAGGGAGAAATCTAAGAAATCACCCTTCACCAGCACTAGGTAGGACGATGTGAGAATGCAAGGCCACCAGGTCCAGAGAGGTTGAGTGGTACGGAGGTGTCAGACACTTCTTGAAGAGGTTGCATGGGAGCATACCTTCACAGTGATGTACCTGCTCACTCTAGGCATTCTTTCCAATTTGACTGCGCACCAGAGAGTTGTGGACTTAAAGGGAAATGTTGTCAGAGTGAGAGCTGAGGAGAGACTCATCTGTACAAAAGTGCTGGTGGTATCCTTTGTTCCCTGTTCAGCCCTCCCACCTCTCAGTATGCAGACACAGTGCCACCTTAGCAGAGATGTTATAAACTGGATAACAGAGAGCCTTCTGCCCAGAGGATTCCCTGAAACTCATCTTTCCCCAAACTCACAGATCCACCCAAACCAAATTCATGTATATCCTCAGCGAGTCAGGTGCTCCTTGATGAATAGTGCCTAGACTCACACTGGAGGCAGCTGGCCTTGGTTTCTGGTGTGGCCTTTTGAGGCAACTATAAGCACAGCTTCTGTAGATTGCTTGTTGAATTTTAACAGGTGGCTCTGGAGGGGTAAAGGCTTGAGCTAAATTTAGCCTGCAGCTGAACTCCACTTGAGACTGTGCCACTGGACACATACTTCACAAATTCACACTGATAAGACTGGGAGACTTAGAATCTTTGCTTAGTACATAGAAAAAGATATGGAAAGGCAGCCAAAATGGGAAGACAAAGAAGCAAAAAACATATGAGGGAACAGAACAGAGATCCAGAAATAATGGAGTCAATTAATCTAACAGGTGCAGATTTCAAAATGCTGGTTATAAAAATGCTCAATAAACTTTTGGGAAGTGTAGATAAATTCAGTGAGAACTTCAACAAAAGGATGAAAAACATAAAAATGGAAATGAAAATCATAAAAGGGAATAAGTCTGAAATGAAGACACTTTATCTGAGTTGAGAAGTATATTAAATGGAATAAACAAAAGAATAAACAAAGGGAATAAAGAAGAGGATCAAATGACCTATATAGAGGACAAGAAAGCCAAAGACACAATTAGAATGGAAGAAAAATCATGCCAAGACTATAAAAATAATATGCCAAGCATATGGGGCACTATTAGGGGTCAAAATATCCATCTCAATTTCGTATCTAGAGGAAAATAAGATGTTTAACAAATATTTGAAGAAATAATTATGGAAAACATCCCTAACCTGGTGAAGGAAAGAGACATACAACCCCAGGAAACTCAGAGAACCCCAGAAACCAAGGATCCAAGGAGCTTCACACCAAGACATATCATAATTAAATTGCTAAAGGTTAAATACAAAGAGAGAATCTTAAAAGCAAGAGAGAAAAGCAAATAATTACCTACAAAGGAACACAAAAGACTGGCAGCTAATTTCTCAAAAGAAACTATGCAAGACAGAGGGGTTTGGCAAAAAAATATTGGACGTGATGAATACCCAGGATCTACAACTAAGAATATTTTACCCAGCAAAGCTATTATTTAGAGTTGAAGGACAGATAAAGAGCTTCCCAGACAAAAGTAAACTATAGAAATTTACCACCACCAAGCCAGTATTATAGGAAATATTGGAGGAACTTCCTTAAAAAGAAAAAAAATGTATCAAAAACAGGAATAAAGAAAGGTAACAATTACATTCTTATCAATAAGTACCTCAAATGGAATAGAATTAAGCGCTCTAACTAAAAAATAGAGTGAATGAATGGATAAGAAAACAAGACCTCCACATGCTGTCAACAAGAGACTCACTTCAGGTTAAAAGCCATACACAGACTAAAAGGAAGGGAATGATAAAAGATATTGCTTTGATGGACCAGAAGGTATTTAAGTCAGACAGAGAAAAATAAATACTATGTGATTTCACTTATATGCAGAATCTAAAGAATAAAAAGAATAAGCTAATCAAAAACAGACTCACAAATATAATGGACAATGTGGTGATGGACAGAGCGATGGGGGGTTTGGGAGGCTGGGAGAATGGGGTGAATGGTTAAAGAAGTACAAATTACTAACTGATGGATGGTCACAGAGATGGGGTGCACAGCATGGGAAATGAAGTTAGCATTAATATGTTGGCTAAGTGGCAGGACAGGGGAGGAAGAGAACAGTTGGGGGATTGTTTTATGAACAATATAGATATCTAACCAATGTACTGTGTATTTGACACTTATTAAAATGAATACATTAAAAATAAAAGAAAGCAGGAAGAACCACAAATATGTGGAGATTAAACAACATGCTACTGAAGAATGACTGGATCAGAGAAGAAATTAAAAGAGAGATCAAGAGATACATACAAATGAATGATAATAATAATATAACACATCAAAACTTTGGGACACAGCAAAAGCAGTAATAAAAGTTCATCACATTACAGTTTTATCTCAAAATCATGAATGATCCCAAGTAAATGACCTAATACTTCATCTTAAAAAAAAAAACTAGAGAAAGCAAAACAAATGAAGTTTTATGCAACAGAAGGAAAGAAATAATCAAAATTAGAGCAAAATTAAATAAAATTAAGAACAAAACTCAATAGAAAACTAAAGGCAAAGGAGATAGGGTTCTTTGAGAATGTTAACGAAATTGACGAATCCTTGCTAGACTCACTAAATAAAATGAGATAGGACACAAACAAATGAAATCAAGGATGAAAGAGGAGAAATTATGACAGACACCATAGAAATACAAATGATCATACAAGAATACTATGAAAAAGTATATAATACCAAACTTAACAACCTAGAAGAAATAGATAAGTTCTTAAACATATACAACCTTTCTAGACTGAATTAAAATGAACTAGAAAATCTAAATAGACAGGTTAGCAGTATGGGAATTGAAACGATCATTAAAACCCTCAGAAAAAGAAAAGTTCAGGACAAGATAGTGTCACCAGTGAATTCTCACAAACATTCAAAGAAGATTTAACATGTATTATCCTCAAACTCTTCCAAAAATCAAAAAGGAGGCAATACTTCCTATTTTATGAGGCCAATATTACAATGATAGCAAAACCTGGAAGAGATAACACAAAAAAAGAAAACTATAGACCAATATCTCTCATGAACACACATGCAAAAATCCTAAATAAGATATTAGCGAACCGAATACAACACATTAAAAGGATTGTACATCATGATCAAATGGGCTGCAATCAAGGGGCACAGGGATGGTTTAACATTCACAAATCAATAAATGTGATACACCATATAAACAATTTGAAAAATAGGAATCATATTATCATATCAATAGATGCAGAAAAAACTTTGACAAGATACAGCATCCATTCATGATCAAAACACTTAACAAAATTGGCATAGAAGTAAAGTACCTTAACATAATAGAGGCCGTATATACAACAATATCTCAGGCAACATTATACTTAATGGTGAAAAACTGAAAAACTTTCCTCTAAGATCAGGAAGAAGTCAAGGTTGTCCACTATAGGCACGGTTATTCAGTATAACACTGGAGGTCCTAGTGAGTACAATCAGACAAGGGAAAGATATAAAAGGCATGCAAATAAGGAATGAAGAAGTCAAACTGTCACTATTTTCTCTACATAGAAAAATCTAAGGACTCCATAAGAACACTACTAAAAGCAAGAAGCAAATACAGTAAAGTTTCTAGATACAAAATCAACGTTCAAAAATCCATAGCATTCTTATACTCTAATAATCAAATGTCATAAAAGAAGTGAAAAATAATTCCTTTTTCAATTGCAACAAAAAGAGTAAAATACTTAGGAATAAATTTAACAAAACATGTGAAGGACCTATATGATGAAAACCATAAGACTCTATTAAAAGAAATAGAAGAAAATACAAAGAAATTGAAAGATATTCCATGTTCTTGGATTGTAAGAATCAACATAGTTAAAATGACCACATTTAATGCAGTCCCCATTAGAATTCCATTGACATTTTTTAAAGAGATAGGACAAAAAATCATCAGATTTGTTTGGAAGCACAAATGATCCTGAATTGCCAAAGCCATCCTGAGAAAAAGGAACGAGGCTGGAGGCCTCACTCTGCCTGATTTCAAATTTACTATAAAACAACAATAATCAAAATGGCATGGTAATTGCAGAAAAACAGGCACACAGACCAGTGGAACAGAATCGAGAGTCCAAAAATAAACCCAAGTTTAGATGGGCAAATAATTTTTGACAAAAAATTGAAAAACATATTGTGGAGAAAGGAAACCCTCTTTAATAAATAGTGCTGGGAAAACTGGAAAGCCACCTGAAAAAAAAATGAAAGTAGACTGTTGTCTATCACCACACACCAATATTTACTCAAAATGTATTAAAGACCTGAACATAAGACCTAGAACAATAAAACGTATAGAAGAAAACATAGAAACTAAACTCAAGGACTTGGACTTAAAGAGGAATTTATGAATTTGGCCTCAAAGGCAAGGGAAGTAAAAACTAAAATAAATGAATGGGACTACATCAAACTTACAAACTTCTGCACAGAAAAAGAAACTGTCAGCTAGGCAAAGAGACAACCATCCAAATGGGAAAAGTGTATTTGCTAGCATTGATTCTGATAAGGGCCTAATATCCAAAATATACAAGGAACTCATACAACTCTATAACAACAACAACAACAATAACAACAAAATATAAATTATCCAATCAAACAATGGGCAGAGTACCTGAACAGTTACTTTACCCAAGAAGACATACAACTAGCCAACAAACATGAAAAGATGCTCATCATCGCTAGCTATTAAGAAAATGCAAATGAAAACTACATTGAGATAATATCTCACACCTGTTAGAATAGCTGTTATCAACAGGACAGGTAATAACTAGTGTTGTTGAAGATGTGGAGAAGAAGAAACAGTCATATATCTGAAAAGATATTTTAACCCCCATCTCCACATGGTGACCAGGACATGGAAGCAACTGAAGTATCCTACAATAGATGATTAAATAAAGAAGCTGTCGTTTATATATACAATACAATATTGCGATTTGTGACCACATGGGTGGACTTTGAAATAATCATGCTAAGTGAAATAAGCCAGACAGAAAAAGTTGAAAATCACATGTTATCACTTATATGTAGAATATAAACCTAAAAGCAACAAGCAAGCATGACAAACAAACAGAGACTCATGGACTTGGACAATAGACTAGCAGTTGCCAGAGAGTAGGGAGGGAGGGCATAATTAGATGTGGTAAAAGAGATCAAATATGTGGTGACAGAAATAAATCTAACTATAAGCAATGAACATACAATGCAATACATATATGGCTTACTGTTAAATTATACACTTGAAACATACTGGATTTTGTGAATCAGTGTCACCCTAAAAAATTTACATATAAAAATGTGAAAAAAAAACATCAGTCGCTTGTAGCTTCTTATTTTAGCACTACCTTGTTTTATTTGTTTTTATTCACTTTTTTACTAAAGCTTTTGGGGTGACATAGGTTAAAGAAAGTATATATTTCAAGTGTACAATTCTATAATGCATTATATGTATATTGCATTGTGTGTTCACTACCCCTAATCAAACTTTTTTATATCACCATGTATTTGACACTCTTTTGTATCTCCCTCTCTTTATTATTTTTTCTTTATACTATGGTGACATTGGTTAATAAAATCCAAAATGTTTCAGCTGTACACTTTAACAGGAAGATTAGATAGATAGATAGATAGATAGATAGATAGAGATATTTTACACTGTCTGTTCACCTCCCAGTTAGATTTCTGTCACCACATATTTGTCTGCTATTACAACATCTAACTCCCCTCTCTCCTCTTTCCCCTCCTCTCAGATAATCAATAGGCTATAGTCCATATTCATGAGTCTCTATTTGTTTGTCCTCTTCATTTGTTGCTTTTAGATTTATATCCCATATGTAAATGATAACATGTGATTTTCAACTTTTTCTGTCTGGCTTATTTTTCTTAGCATGATTATCTTGAGATCCATCCATGTTGTCACAAAAGGCAGTATTTCATCTCTTCTTATGGTTGAGTAATATCCCATTGTATATGTGTACCACAGTTTCTTTTGCCAAACATCTATTGTAGTGCACTTTGGTTGCTTCCATGTCCTGGCCACTGTGAATAATGCTACTATTGAACATCAGTGTGTAAATATCTTTTCAGATATAAGTTCTCAAGTCTTTGAGGGTAAATACCCAGTAGGGAGATTGCTAGATCATATGGTAGATCAATTCTCAGTTTTCTGAAGAACCTCCATACTGTTTTCCATAGTAGCCATACCAATTTGCAATTCCACAAGTGCATAAGGGTTTATTTTCTCCAGATCATCTCCAACATTTGTTATTACTTGTCCTATTCTAACAGGTGTGAAGTGAAATCTCACTGTGGTTTTGATTTGCCTTTTTCTAATAGCTAACGATGTTGAGCATCTTTTCATACATTTATTGGCCTTATGTATGTCCTCTTTGAGAAGTGTCTGTTCAGTTTCTCTGCTCATTTTTTGATTGGATGTTTTTGTTGTTGTTGCTTGTTTGGTGCTATTGAGTTGTATGAGCTCTTTGTATATTTTGGATATTAGGCCCTTATTGGAGGCATTGCTTGCAAATATATATTCTCATTCAGATGGTTGTCTCTTTACCTTATTGATGGTTTATTTTGCTGAGCAGAAGCATTTAAGTTAAATGTAGTCCCATTCATTTATTTTAGTTTTTACTTTCCTTGCCTTTGAGATCAAATTTGTAAAGTCCAAGTCCTTGAGTTCCTATGTTTTCTTCTACGCATTTTATTTTTCCGGGTCTTGTGTTCAGGTCCTTAATCCATTCTGAGTTAATTTTGGTGTGTGGTGATAGACAACAGTCTACTTTCATTTTTTTTTCAGGTGGCTTTCTAGTTTTTCCAGCACCATTTATTAAAGAGGCTTTCCTTTCTCTACTGTATGTTTTTTTTTTCCTTTTTTATCAAAATATATTTGTTCATATAAGTATGGGTTTATTTCTGAACTTTTGATTCTGTTCCACTGATCCATGTGTTTATTTTTCTGCAATCACTATACTATTTTGTTTACTGTCTCTTTGTAGTATAATTTGAAGTTGGGCAAAGTGGTGCCTCCGGCCTCATTCTTTTGTCTCAGGATGTCTTTGGCAATTTGCAGTTTTTGTGGTTCTATACAAATCTGATGATTTTTTTGTTCTATTTTTTTTAAATGCCAATGGGTTTTTGGTGGGATTGCATTAAATCTGTATAACACTTTAAGTCATAAGGACATTTTAACTATGTTGATTCTTCCAAACCAAGATTTATTTTTAGGTATTTTATTCTTTTTGTCGTAAGTGCAAAAGAAATTATTTTTACACTTCTTTTTCTGACAATTTATTATTAGACTATAGGAACTCTATGGATTTTTGAATGTTGATTTTTTTTTATCCAGAAACTTTACTGTATTTGCTTATTGTTTTTAGGGGTATTCTTGTGGAATCTTTAGGTTTTTCTATGTAGGGAATCATATCATCTGTAAATAGTGACAGTTCGACTTCTTGATTCTCTATTTGTATGCCTTTTATATCTTTATCTTGCCTGATTGTACTCAATAGGACTTCCCATGTTATAATGAATAACAGTAGTTATAGTGAACATCTTTGTCTTGTGGTTTTAAGTTTTTCACTGTTAAGTATAATGGTATTTCCTGAGGTATTATTGTACATATGGCCTCTATTATGTTAAGGTACTTTACTTCTATGCCAATTTTGTTAAATGTTTTGATCTTAAATGGAAGCTATATCTAATCAAAGACGTTTCTGCATGTATTGATATGATAATATAATTCCTATTTTTAAAAATTATTTATGTGGTGTATCATATTTATTGATTTGCGTATGTTAAACCATCCTTGTGACCCTGGGATGAAGCCCCTTGATCATGGTGTACAATTCTTTTAATGTGTTGCTGTATTCGATTTGCTAGTATCTTATTTAGGATTTCTGCATCTGTGTGCATGAGAGATATTAGTCTGTAGTGTTCTTTTTTTGAGTTATCTTTACCAGTTTTTCATATTAGGGTAATTTTGGCTTCATAAAATGAGTTGGGAAGTATTGCCTCCTCTCGATATTTTGGAAGAGTTTGAGTAGAATACGTGTTAAATCTTCTTTGAATGTTTGTGAGAATTCACTGGTGAAGCAACCTGGTCCTGGACTTTTACTTCTTTGGAGGGTTTTGATGATTGTTTCAATTTCCATACTGATGATCAGTCTATTTAGATGTTCCAGTACATCTTTATTCAGCCTTGGAAGGTTGTATTTTTCTAAGGAGTCATCCATTTCTTCTAGGTTATTAAGTATGGTATTATGTACTTTTTCATAGTATTCTTGTATGATACTTTGTATTTCTACGGTGTCTGTGGTAACTTACCCTCTTTCATCCTTGATTTTGTTTCTTTGTGTCCTTTCTCTTTTTCTTTATTGAGTCTAGCCACTTATTTGTCAATTTTATTAAACTTCTCAAAAAAACCAGCTCTTTGTTGCATTTATTTTTATATTGTTTTTGTTGTTGTTGTTGTTGTTGTTGTTTCATTTTGTTTTCAATTTCATTTAATTCTGGTCTAATTTTAATTATTTCTTTTCTTCTGCAACTTTAGGCTTCATTTGTTCTGCTTTTCTGGTGTTTTAAGATCAAGCGTTAGATTATTTATTTGGGTTCCTTCTTGTTTTGGGATGTAGGCCTGTATGATATGAACATTCCTCTTATGACCACTTTTGCTGTGTCCCAAAAGTTTTGATACATTATACTATCATCACCATTCACTAATATGTATCTCTTGATTTCTCTTGTTATTCCTTCTCTGACTCAGTCATTGTTCAGTAGCATGTTGTTTCATCTCTTTGTATTTATGGTTCTTTCTGCTTTTTTTTCACACTTGATTTTCAGCTTTAAAGCATTATGATCAGAGAATATGGTTGGTATGATTTCTACACTCTTATATTGTTGAGGTTATCTCTGTGTCCCAGTTTGTGATCGATTCTTGAGAATGTTCTATGTGCAGTAGAGAAGAATGTATAAGCAGCTCTTTGGGAATAATAGGCTCTTTAGAAGCCAATTATGTTTTGTTCTAATTTATCATTTAGGGATGTCATTTATTTATTGATTTTATGTTTAGATGATCTGTCCATATCTGGCAGTGAAATATTTAGGTCCTCAAGTATGATAGTGTTTTGGTCTGTTTCTCATTTAGTTTGGTTAGTCATTGCTTTATATATTTCAGGGCTCCCTGATTGGGAGCATAGTTATTAATAAGTGTCATGTCTTCCTGGTGTATGATTCCCCTTATCGTTATAAAGTGTCCTCTCAGTATCTTTCTTTTTTTTTATTTAGAAGTCTATTTAATTCAATAATAGTACTGCTGCTCCTGCTTTTTTCTGAACGCCTTTTGCTTGTAATATCATTTTTCACCCTTTCATCTTAAGTGTATATTTGTCCTTGAAACTGTGATGTGTCTTCTGGAGGCAGCATATGGTTAGGTTTTGTTTTTTGATCCAATCTACCATTTTGTGTCTTTGTTCTGGTGAGTTCAGTCTATTTACATTTAGGGTGATTATTGAAATATGAGTTATTCCTATAATCATTTTATGTTATAATTTATGGTACCTCATGTATTCATTGCTTTCTTCTCCTTGTGTGCCTTTAATTTTTTAAAAATTTCATTTGAGGTTTTGGGTTTTCATTCTGATACTTTTTGTTTGATGTTATATACTTCAGTTCTTCATCTTTGGGGTGTGATTATCATTATTAATATGTAAAGAATAGTTATATATTTCTATATGTGTATATATACATATATGTGTGTGTATATGTATATGTATATGTGTGTGTATATATATACATATATATATATATATATATATATATATATATATATAGTGTTATTTCTTCTGTGTGTGGCTTATCTTCATTTCCCTTTGTGAATTTGCATATTTCAATCTTCTCTTTTTCTGTTATTGTCGTCTCAATTTATCTCTATGTATTCTAGTTATTCATTACTATCTTGCAATAACAAATCTCTCATTGTTTAAACTAATAATACCCTGTTCTTTTTAAGGGTTGCACTCTTCAGCTTCTATCTGCCTGCTAGTTACCTGAATCCTAACTATGTATATTTTTTGTCATTTATTTTAGGTGAGCTGACCTCTTTCAGTATTTCTTCCAATGCAGGCCTAGTAGTGGAGAATTCCCTCAATTTTTGTATGTCTGGAAAAGTCTTTATTTTTTCATATCTAATGGAGAGCTTAGCTAGATACATTGTTCTAGGCTGTAGTTCCTTTCATTTAATATTTGAATACTTGATTCCACTCCTTTCGGGCTTGTAAAGTCTGTCCTGAGAAGTCCAACCATAATCTAATGGGTTTTACTTTATAAGTTACTGATTTCTTCTCCCTAAGTACCCTGATAATTTTGTCTTTCTCATTGATTTTTGATAATTTTAATACAATGTGTCTCAATGAGGGCCTTTTTGGGTTGAGATAATTGGGTATTGTGTTAACTTCTTCAATTCCAAGCTCCAGCTCCTTCCTTAGATTTGGGAAATTCTCGTCAACTATTTTTCTAAAAATGCTTTCTAATCTCTGCTCTTTTTTCTCTCCTTTGAGAATGCCCATTATTTTTGTTACCTCTCCTAATGGTATCAGCTAGTTCTTGTATTTCTCATTCATTATTTTTCATTTTTCAGTTTTTCTCTTCTTCCTTGTGATTTATTTCTAGATTTCTATCTTTAATTTCACTGATCCTTTCCTCCAATTGGTTGACTCTATTTCCTAAGCTTGCTATTTCATTTTTTATTTCTTTCAGTGTGTTCTTCATCTCCAGAAGTTCTATTTGGTTCTTTTTGAGAGATTCGATTTCCTTGCTAAAAAACTCATTCTCCTAGTCTAGTTTTTTTTTTTTAATTTTAAATTTTTTTTTTCAATTTCTAAAATTGTTGTTATGAATTGTTTTGGATCCCATTGAGTTTTTTCAGAGGTACCATTCTAAATTCTGTGTTATTTAATTGGCATATTTATGTCTTTAAGCTTGTTTTCTGGAGTTTTTTTTTTTTCTCTTTCCTTTTGAGCTTCCTTGTCACCTTGGTTGTTCATGGTGTTTAATGGACTATTTCTCTGTCCGGATCTTAAGGTAGTGTATTCTACTTCTTTTCTTTTCTTTCTTTCTTTTTTCCCCCAGAAAGATTTATTATATAAAGGCCTTTCTTTAGTCTATTACAAAGAAAGCATTCTTCTTTTAGTTACCAGTAGGTGGCGTCTAAGCTCCATGGATCCCTGCTTTACATAAAGCTTTAATAATGCCTTCCCCCCCTCCTATAGATGTCTAATTGTGCTCATTAGCTTCAGTCTCCATCACTGTTAGTGTTAGCGACAGTTTCTGTAGTGTTTGCTCAGATTTCCCTGGGTCATCACAGTGTTCAGTCTCGGATGATAAGCGGGGACGATCCCTCTGGGTTGAGGGATGGGGGGGCTGTGGCTCAGCCTTGTGTTTTGTCACCAAGGCTGGTAAAAATCAACTGTTGTGTCTCTGCTCTACATACTTCTCTGCCACCCCCACTTCTCTGCTTTCTGCCCTGATGCCTAGGCACTACCACCAGCTGTGCATAGCTCACAGCTTTCCCAGGTAGGGCTGTTCAGGGAAACTGCCACATCTGTTTCCCTCCCCCTCCTCCTGCTAGGAGTTCCCTCCACGAGAGGCAGCTTTTTTGTTTCTTCCATTCTACCACCCGACTCCATGGTTCTGACTTGTGTTAGTTCTTATGTGCAAATCCCACACTTAGACATGCTGCTGTGCAGTTTCTGTGTTTTTTGTCAAGTTTTAGATGTTCAGCTTATTGTTGTTTCAAGGGGAGTGATCCAGGGATATCTCACTCTGCCATATTTGTCCAATTCTTTTTCATTTAAAGTACTTGTTGGCAGATATAGGTATTACCATTTTATTATTTATATTTTTTATACATTTTTTTCTTCTAAAAAATTCCTTCCAACAATTCATGAATACTGGCTTGGTGTTGATAAACTTTTCTAGATAATTCTTCTCTGGGATGCTATTTATCTGTCTTTCAATTCTGATAGCTTTGCTGGGCATAGTAATCTTGGTTGTAGGTCTTGCTTTTCATCACCCTAAATATTTCCTGCTAATCTCTCATGTCCTGCAAAATATCTGTTGAAAAATCACTTGATAATTTTATGGGAGCTCTCTTTTAGGAGATTACCTGCTTTTCTCTAGCTGCTTTCAAGATTTTCTCTTTGTATTTAACGCTTGACATTTTTATTATGTGTCTTGGTGTGGACCTCTTTATGTTTATTTTGTTTGGGCCTTTGCACTTCTTGGGCTTTTATTTCTATTTTCTTTTCCAGGTTATAAAATTTTCAGTCATTGTTTCTTGGAATAGGTTTTCAATACCTTGCTCTCTCTCTTCTCCATTTGGCATCATTATGATGAAAATGTTGATATGCTTGATGTTATCCTAGAAGCCCTGTAAAAGATCCTCATTTTTTGGGTTTTATTTTTTTTGTTGCTGTTCTAATTGGGTGTTTTTTGCTGCATTGCCTTCTTAATCACCGATATGATCCTTTATTTCATCTAATTTACTGTTAATTCTTCCTAAGTTTTTCTTTATTTCACTTATTGCATCCTTTATTTCTGACTGATTCTTTTTTATGTTTTCTATCTCTGCTTTTATGTTTTCTCTCTCTTCATTAGTGTTCTCACTGAGTTCCTCTACTCTTCCCCTAAGTTCATTGAACATCCTATAACAAGGGCTTTAACCTCTGAATCTGGAAGATTGCTAGTTTCCATTTTGCTTTGTTCCTGGAGCTTTCTTCTGTTCTTTTCATGTGGGACATGTTTTTTGCTTCTCCATTTTGGTTGCCTCCCTGGTGTGTGTGTGTGTGTGTGTGTGTGTGTGTGTGTGTGTGTGTGTGTGTGTGTGTGTATTTAGGGCTGCTATGTCTCCCAGTCTTAGTAGGATGGCCTGATTTAGTAAATGTGCTATGGATTCCAGTGGCACATTTTCCCTGTTCACCAGAGCTAGGTGCTCCAAGTATGTTCTTCTTATGTGTTTTATTTGATCATCTATTATAGTTGAAACTTGGTTGCTGTTTGCTCATCAATGAATGGGAATGACTCTCAGATTGATTGTTTGTGATGACTGGTCATGACCAGTGGATGAGCTGTTGTGCAGAGGCTGATTCTACAGGGCAGGATTCACATTAGCAGGGCCCTGGTTCTTGCCCAGTCTGTCCTTGAGGTGTGTCATCCTCAGATGTGACCCCAGGTGTTACTTTATATCAGACCAAAAATAGCCACTGAGCATGCCGGCTGGTGCCTCTGGGAGGAGCCTGACCTCACACCAAGTTCAGGTGCAGCCTGTGCCCTGCTGGGGCAACATGACATGAGCTTTCGAGTAATCCAAAAATGGCCACCACCACTCTGGGTTTGGAAGTGACGAGAGGCCAAGCTCCAAACTGAAACCAGTTGCCACTAGTTCTGGCTTAGGGCTGCTCAGGAAGAGGTATGGGGCATGCTGAGCCCAGATGCTGCTTGTTTAGATTTTGTGAACTTCTGAAAGATTTTAGAAAAGTCTACAGCATGAGCCAAAACAGGCCATTTGTATGAAAAATCTGGAGACAGCTTTGGTGTGCCCTAAAGTGATAGGGATGGGGTCTCAGGCAATCTCCAGGGAGGGGATATGCATGTTAGCCAAGATGATGGAGACCTAGATACGGTGCCTGCTTATGTCTATAAGCCAGGTGTGGAAGGGTTCAACAAAGGAACAGTGTCCTCTGCCACTACTTTGGTTTGTGAGAAAGATGCCATTCCATTTCTTGCCTTAAAGCTAAATAATTCAGTTCCTCCCTGTATGTCCCTGGAACCTTTCAAGCTGCTGCTTCAGAGCTGGAGCTCAGAGCAAGTGAGTCCCTCAGTGAGTAAGTTCACACATAGGCCCTCTAAGAGTAAAGTTTGCAATTGCCTAAGCCTTCTATCTCATTCAGCCACAACCTTCACTGTTTTTCACAGCCAGAAGCTGTGGGGGCTTTTTTTTCCCAGCACTTAAATCCTGGGCTTGGAAGCCTTGTGTGGGGCCAGAAACTCTTGATCCTCCAGGGAGACGTCTGCAGCCAAGATATTTCTCCCAGCTCTCAACTTTTATGTGTTCCCAGCTGTAGGACTTCTTTTCAACTATACTTCAGGTGACTCCCAATAATAACTAATCTGCATTGGTTGTAATTTTGATGTGTTTCTAAGAGTATGCAAACACAGTGTTTACCTATTCTGCCATCTTGAACCAAGGTAGTTTTATCTTTACTGTTTTGAGGAACCTCGAAACTGTTTTTCATAGTGCTTTTAATCCCATCAATAATGCATGAGGGTTCCTTTTTCTCCACATCCTCACAAACACTTGCTTTTTTTGCTTTATTGATGATAGCCATTTTGTTAGGTGTGGGGTGTTATTTCATTGTGGTTTGAATTTTTATTTATCTGATGATAAGTGAGCTTGAGAATTTTTTCATATGCCTATCGGCCATCCAAATGCCCTTTTTTGAGAAATATCTATCCAGTTCCTCTGTCAATTTTTTTCTTGAATATTTGCATTTTTAATTTTTATTTATTTTTATTTTGTAAATTAGTTTACTGGGATAACATTGGTTGATACAATTATATAAATCAGGTGTACACTATAATTTCACATCTGTATATTCTATTCTATGTTTACCACCCAAAGTCCAGTTTCTTTAAGCTACCATATATTTGATTCCCTTTACCCACTTTACCCTTTTCCTACCCCCTATATTGACCCCGTTTACCTCGTCTACCTCCCCTCTTTTCCCCTATCCCCTACCCTCTGGTAACCACTAGTCTCTATATAGTCCATGTCCATGAGTCTCTGTTTGTTTGTCTTGTTCATTTGTAGCTTTTAGGTTTATATCCCACATATAAGTTATATCATGTGATTTTCAACTTTTTCTCTGCTTATTTTTTTAAATCAAATTAATTGTGTGTGTGTTGAGTTGTAAGTTCTTTATAAATTTTGAATATTAACTTTTTATCAGAATATCATTTGTGAATATCTTTTTTCATTCAGTAGGTTGTCTTTTGTTGATAATTTCTTTTGTGATGCAAAAACTTAGTTTCATGTAGTCTCATTTGTTTATGTTTTTTTTTGTTTCTCTTGCCCAAGAAAATATATCTAAAAATATTACTAAGAGCAATATCAGAGAGTTTACTGCCTGTGTTTTGTGGTTTCAGGTATTACATTTAAGTCTTTAATCTACTTTGAGTTTATTCTTATATATGGTGTAAGAAGTAGGGCCAGTTTCATTTTTGGGGGGCGGGTGTATCACCCCAGTTTTCTCAACAGCATTTATTCAATAGACTGTCTTTATCCTATTGTATAGTCTTGCCTCCTTTTTTGTAAATTAAATGACCATATAGGTATAAATTTATTTCTGGGCTATCTATGCTTTTCTTTGATCTCTGTATCTGTTTCTATGTCAGTACCATGATGTTTTTATTACTATAGCTTTGTAGTATAATCATAATTCTTAAAATAAGTTATTCTTAATGAAATAAAACACAATAAAAGAAAAAAAACACATGACCCTCTTGATACATAAAATAACATTTAAAATTTTCAACTCTCTTATATAATGAAATGCTCATTAAGGTGAAAACAAAAAGAATCTTCCTCAATATATTAAAGGTCATGTATAGAAAGTCTACAATTAACATCCTACACAATAGCAAAAGAATGAAACCTTTCTTGTAAGATCATAAACAAGGCAACAGTTTTCACTTTCACCACTTCTATGCAGCATAGTATTGGAAGTCCTAGCCAAAACATTTTGGAAAGAAAGTTAAATAAAAACATTATAAATTGAATTTAATAAGTAAAATGAACTGTTTTATAAACAGGAGAAACAGAGATAAAAAAACAGGCTGCTTCCACAGTCATGTGTGGTGGTTGAGCATCAGAAGGAATAATTTGAGTTAAGATCCCCCAATCCTGAGGATCAAGGGGCCCCAGTCACACTGGTTATCACCAGCCTAGGTTTGTAGGGTCAGGAAAATGACTTCCCACAAAATCTGGTTGTGGAAGTCAGTGGAGATTCTGTCATTCCTAGTGAGACTGAAGGCAGCAGGAAATTCGGATGTCCTCATAAATGTCCTGTACATTGACTTGCTTGCAGGCACTCATGTGGACACCAGCAGAAGGAGCACCAAAGACATACAGGAAAAGACATACAGCTTGAGAAGCACCAAAGACATACAGGAAAAGACTGAGTTTTGAGGCTTCAGGATGAAGGCTGGAGGGACAGCCACCATTTTCCATTTGCTTAACTCTCCTGCTGTGTAGCCTGAAGGTGAGCACCATCTTGTTGTGCTGAATATTGACAGGAGGTTATTTTTGCAGCAATCAGTAGGCCTCTGCTCGCTTACCTCTGGAGACATATTTGGTAGTAGACAATAAGCCCTGACTTTAGCTGCAGTATTTCTTGAATAAATGTCTAGAGTCTGTAGGCCTCAGTGTAAGCTGAGATTTTTATGAGGCCACAGACTCAACACTAGCAACATATCTGAATCTTTGCCAATCCGGGAACACTACCTGTCTCACTCTGGTGATTTCCTGAGACCCTGCCTCATCCATTTCTGGTACCCCAATGGCTCATTCAGCTGCCTAGCCTTATGGGAAGCTAACTGGCAGGCAGCCTCAGGCCTGGGGATGACCTGGGCCTTTTGCTGAGCTGCCATAGGCCTAACGCTTGTGGCATTTGGCCTTGGTTCACTGTGTAGACTCTCCCACATACATTTAAGTCCAATTCAGGGTGGCAAAACACAGATAGTTTTATATCTTCTACACAGAGGCCCAAACTGGTCACAAGCAGCTGCAGACCCTGGCCCGCACAGGCCCCTCCCAAGAGGCACAGAAATTTACACACCAAGAAGCTAGTGTCAGACCACAGCAGAGCAAAACCTGATTAGCCTCATGCAGCACACAAAAACAGTGTTTTCAACAGACATTGAAACCGGCTGGGATGAATCTGACTTCATATAGTCAGCCTCCACACAGCAATTTGTACATTATGCATGTGGCCAATCTCCACAGCCAGTCACTGAGAATCAATCCTGGCCACTAGTATGCCAACAGTAATCAAAGCTTAACCACAATAGAAGGGTGCATGCAACCACACAAGTGTCACTCCTAGAGCACCCAGTGCAGGTGATCAGGAAGACTGTGCTGCTAGGCTACACAGGATACCTACTACATAAAGCCACCAGGCTGAGACTGGGAGATATATTCATATCTACCTAATACATATAAATAAAAGAAGAGAGGCAGCCAAAATGAGAAAATAAAGAAGCACATCCCAAAAGAAAGAACAGGAGAAAACTTGAGAAAAAAAACTAAAAACTAAATAAAATGAAGGAAGCAACCTACTAAATATAAAGTTTTAAATACTAGTTATTTAAAAAATAACAAGAAACAACAGCCTTAAATGACACACTAGACAAGATGAATTTAATTGATATGCTTGGAGATTTTCACCCTCCAGCAGGAGACTATACATTCTTCTCAAGTGTACATGGAACATTTTTTCATGATAGACCACAAAATAGGGCATAAAACAAGTTTCAGTAATTTTTAAGATTAAAATCATATAAGCATCTTTTTCAACCACAATGATATAAAATTAGAAATTGATTACAAGAAAAAAACTAAAAAAAATACACAAACACATGGAAGCTAAATAACATGCTACTAAATAATTAACTGGTTAACAATGAGATCAAGGAAGAAAAAAATAATACTTGAGACAAATGAAAATGAAAATACAATGGCCCTAGGATGGAAAATCATAGCAATACATGCCTACTCCAAAAAACAAAACAAAAACTTAAATAAACAATTTAACCTCATACATAAAAGAACTAGAGAAAAAAATCCAGCAAAACCCCCAAAGTGAATAGAAAAAAATAATAATAAAAATGAGAGTGAAAATAAACAAAATAGAGTCTAAAAGATTACAAAAATACCACATGATTTCACTTATATGCAGAATCTGGGAAACAAAAAAAAACTAATCAAAAACAGACTTACAAATATAGAGGACAATTTGGTGTTAGACAGAGGGGAGGGGATCTTGGGGGGCTGGGAGAAAGGGAAGGGTTAAAGAAGTACAAATTAGTAGTTGATAGATGGTCATGTGGATGGAGAGCAAGGAATGCAGTTAGCATTAATGTATTGGATAGCCGGAGTAAAGAAAGAGCATTAGGAGATGATTTTACAAGCTATATAAATGTCTATCCAATGTACTGTATACTTGAAACTAATAAACTATTTTTTAAAAAATAGATAAAACCAAGAGCTATTGTTTTAGAGATAAACAAAATTAATAAAACTTCAACCATTCTCATCAAGAAAAAGAGAAGACCAAAATTAATGAAATCATAAATGAAATAAAAGTAACTACAGATCTCACAGAAATACAAAGAAATATAAGAAAATACTATGTGTAATTATGTGCCAATGAATTGGACAATCTGGAAAAAAATGGATAAATTCCTAGAAACAATCTTATAAGACTGAATTTAGAAGAAACAGAAACTGAACTGACTGAATACTACTAATAAAATTGAATTAGTAATCAAAAATATTCCAATAAACAAAAATCCTGGATGAAATGACTTTACTGGTGTTTTTTCAAACTTTCATAGAAATAACACCTATTCTTCTAAAATTATTCCAAAAGATTTAAGATAGTGAATACTTTCAAGCACATTTTATGAGTCCACCATTACTTAGATTCCAAAAACAAAGACTATATATATATATATATATATATATATATATATATATATATAATCCCTGATGAAAGAGATTTTAAAATCTTCAGCAAAATATTAGCAAGCCAAATTCAGCAATACATTAAAAAGATCATACATCATGATCAAGTGGCATTTATTTTTGGAATGCAAGGTTGGTTCAATATCCATAGATCAATTAATGCTATACACCACATTAACAAATTGAAGAATGAAAGTTATATAATCATATCAATAGACACAGGAAAAGCATTCTAAAATATCCAGCATCCATTTGTGATAAAAACTCTCAGCAAAATGGGACTAGAGGGAACATACCTCAACATAATAAACAGCATATGATATAATATAACCCACACCTAACATCATACTCAATGGTGAAAATCTAACAGTGCTTTCCTTAAGAACAGGAATGAGACAAGGATGTCCACTTTCACCACTTTTATTCAATATGGTATTGGAAGTCCTTGCCACAGTAATTGAACAAGAAAAAAATAAAAGAAATCCAAATTGCAAAAGGAGAATTAAAACTGTCATTATTTGTAGATGACATGATTATATAGAGAGAGTACTCTAAAGATTTTACCAAAAACCTGCTATAACTGATAAATGAATTTAATAAAGTATCAGGATACTAAAATACTAAATTAACATTCAGAAATCTGTTTCATTTTTATATAACTATAATGAACTATTGAAAAAATAAATGAAGAACACAGTTTCATTTACAATTGCACCAAAAGAGTAATAAAATACCTAGAAATAAATTTAACCAAGGGGTTAAAAGACCTATATTTAGGAAAATTATAAGTCATTGAATAAAGAAATTGAAGAAGATACAAATAAATAAAAGCATATACCATACTCATGCATAGGAAGAATTAACATTGTTAAAATGTCCATACTATGCAAAGCAATCAATAGATTCAACACAAACCTTATTGAAATACCAATGGTATTTTTCACAAAACTAGAACAAATAATTCTAAAAATCTATGTGACACCACCTAAAACCTCAAACAACCACAGTAATTTTGAGAAAGAACCAAGTTGGAAATATCATGCTACCCAATATAAAACTATTCTACAGGGCTATAGTAATCAAAACAGCATGGTACTAGCATAAAAATACTCATAGATCAATGATACAAAATACAGAGCCTATAAATAAATATATGCCTAAATTGTCAATTAATCTATGACAAAGGAGACAAGAACATACAATGGGGTAATGATGTATATTAAATAAGTGGTATTGGGAAAACTGGACGGATTGATAAAAGAATGAAACTGAACAACCTTCTTACAGTATATACAAGAATAAACTTAAATGAATTAAACACTTAAATGTAAGACATGAAGCCATAAAACTCCTAGAAGAAAACATAAGCAGTAAACTCTCTGACAAGGCTCTTAGTAACTTTTTAAAAATATATCTTCTCAGGAAAGGAAAAGAAAAGAGAAAATAAACAATGAACAAAGGAGATCACATCAAATTTAAAAGTTCTGTTTTGTTTTGTTTTGTTTGCTTTTTACAGCAAAGTAAATCATTAACAAAAAGGAAAAGACAACCTACAGAATGGGAGAAGCTATTTGCCAATGTCATATCTAATAAGAAATTAATATCCAAATATATAACGGACTCATGTGATTCAATACTAAAAAAAAAAAACAAACAATCCAATTAAAAAATGGGTAAAGGCCCTGGATAGGCATCTCTCCAAAGAAGACATATGGATGGCCAACAAACATATGAAAAGATGTTCAATGTCCTTAATCATCAGAGAAATGCAAATTGAAACCACAATGAGATACCACCTCACACCTCTCAGATTGGTTATCAACAATAAATCAAAAACCAACAAGCATTGGTGAAGATGTGGAGAAAAGGGAACACTAGCACACTGTTGGGATTGTGAATTGGTACAGCCACTATGACAAACAGTTTGTAGTTTTCTCAAAAAAAATAAAAGTAGAACTACCTTATGACTCAATAATTCCACTTCTGGGTATTTGTCCTAAGAAAACCAAAACACTAATTTGAAAAGATATGTGTAACCCTATGTTCACTGCAATGCTATTTACAATAGCCATGATATGGAAGCAACGTTAGTGCTTATAAATAGATGGTTGGTTAAAGGAGAGGTGGTATGATGGAATACTACTCAACACAAAAAATGAAACCTTATTGTTGGCAACAGCATAGATGAACTAGAGGGTATTATACTAAGTGAAATAAGTCAGATAGAGAAAGACATATATGTGGAATCTAAGGAATAATATAAATAAACAAACAAAATGAAAAGAGACTAATAGATACAGATAACAAACTGGTGATTGTCATATGGGAAGGATTGTTGGGGGGTTCAGTGAAAAAGTTGAAGGGATTAAAAAGTACAAATTAGTAGTTACAAAATAGTCACAGGGATGTGAAGTACAGCGTAAGGAATATAGTCAATAACATTGTAATAACAATGTATATTGCTGGATAGCTACTAGACTAATTGAGGGAATCACTGCATAAATTATACAAATGTCTAATTTTTTAATTAATTAAAATTAAAATTAGCTGTTTCTGAATACTAATAATAAACAACCAAAAATGAATATTAAAAATAATTTAATTTGTAACATTATTAAAAATAATAATGTACTTAGAAATAAACCTAACTATGGACTAGAAAGACTTATACACTGAAAACTAGAAAGCATTGCTGAAATAAATTAAAGAAGACAACAAAATATGGATTTCTGAAGGTGAGGAGTCTCTTTCCACATGCTCGCTGTGTGTATCCCGTGCCTGGTGCACCTGGTACACTCGTAGGACCCAGTGCAGCTGGCACACTCAGCACACTCAGGGCATAGTCCTTGGCTCCACCTGGGGCACAAACTCAGGACCTTCTGCATGTAAAGCAGACGTGTTAACCACCACTATGGAGCCACCCTTGTCAATTAATTTTGAACAAGAGTTTAAAGACCATTAATTTTGAATAAGGAATCCTTTTAAAAATGTGAAAAATGAGTATTCACATGCAAAAGAATGAAGTTGAACTTTTACTTTATACCATATAAAATAACTTAAAATGGATCAAGGATCTAAATGTAAGAACTAAAGCTATAACAATTTTGAAGAAAAAAAAGATAAATTGGATTACATCAAAGTTATCAACTTTTGTGCATCAAGAAAAAGAATCAAATAATAAAAAATGCAATCCATAGAATGTGAGAAACTATTTGCAAATTATATGTATGCTATGAAGTTAATTCTAGAATATATAAAAAACTCATAACTCAAGAATAAGAAAAAACATAGAACTAAATTTTGTAAAAGCTAGAGGCTTGAATAAATATTTATTCTAATAAGATACATAAATGGCCAATAATCACATGAAAAGATACCTGACATTTCTGATTATAAGGGAAATGGAAATAAAAATCTCAATGAAATGTCACTTTATACATTAGGTTTACTATTTAAAAATGTAACAGAAAATAACAAATGCTGGCAAGGATGCAAAGAAATTGGAATCCTTATGTACTGCTGGTGGGAATGTAAAATGATTCATCCACTGTGGAAAACTATGGTGGTCTCTCAAATAATTAAATAAAATTTTCATGTAATCCAGTAATCGCATTTCTGGAAATATATCCAAAATAGTCTAAAGCAGGGACTCAAATATTTGCACACCCACATTCATAGCAGCATTTTCAGTAAGCAAAAGGTGGAAGAAACCCAAGTGCTCATCAATAGATGAATCTATAAGCAAAATATGGTATAGACATACAATAAAATATTAGTCTGTCTTAAGAGGAAAAAATTCTGATACATACCACAACATAAATGAAACTTGAGGTTATTATACTAATTTGAATAAATCAGACACAAAAAGAAATATAGTATATGGTTTCACTTACATATAGTACTTAGAATTTCCAAATATGTAAAGATAGAAAGTTGAATGGTAGCAGCCAGGAGCTGAGAGAAGAAGGGAGAAAAGAGTATTCTGTTAAATGAATAGAAAGTTTCAGTTTTACAATAAAAAAATGAGAGTTCTGGAAATTGGTTGTACTACAATGTGAATGTATTCAATACTTCTAAACTGTGAATTTGAAATTAAGATGGCAGATTTTGTCATGCATATTTTATCACAACTTAGAAAAAGAAGAAATATTTTAACACATGATATGAAAATGTATGAAACTTTTAATATAATAATTCAGTTACAAAGGATAAATACTGTATGATTCCACTTACATAAGGTATTTAAAGTAGTCAAATTCATAGATACAGAAAGTTTGCATTTTGATTGCAGTAGTAATGATATAAATCAACATATGTGATAAAATGGTATAAAAACTACATATGCACATTATATAATATCAATCTCTTTGTTCTAATATTATACTGTAGTTATGTTAAATGTTTCTTAATTAATGAGCCATTAAATGAAGTACTCAGAAATGCATGCCTCAGTAATAAAGCATAGTAGCTCCAGAAGAGTATTGTTCTAATACTTTCTAACAACCAGTTCTAAAACTAGAAGAAATACACTGTTAGGCACAGACATAGAAGATATTTTAAAAGATCCAAATTCAACTTCTAGAGATGAAAACTACAGTGTCCAAAATGAAAAATATACTGGATGGCATGAATATCAGACTAAAGTTTACAAACTTAAAGGCAGAGCAATAGAAACTCTCCAAACAAATATAAAAGTTAAGTACAAGGAGGACTTATAGTTTAAGAAAATAAAATGAGCATTAATGTACTGTGGAAAAATTCAAGGGGTTGGAAGGACAAGATAAAACATGAAAGACAGAAACAAACATTTAAAGAAATGAGGACTCAATTTGAAAATATTTTTTTTAATTTGATGAGACTTACAAATTAATGATCTAAGATGATGAATTAACTTCAAGCCAAGAAACATAGATCAAATTATGCAAAGTCACTTTATAATAAATTTTCTCAAAACCAAAAATAAAAATAAAATCTGAAAAACAACCAAATAAAAAAATTATGCAGAGAAAAACAAAGATAAGAATGACAAAAGAATTTTGTCAGAAAAATACAAGAATAAAGATGGTCGAGTAACAGTTTAAGGTACTAAAAAATATTACCAACATAGAATTTTAGTCAATGCAAAAGATTTTTTAATTAAGTAAAAAGTAGTATTTTTTTTTGGAAAATAGAAGTTGAAAGAATTTATCGCAAGCATACCTGCACCATAAGAAATTTAAAAATCTTCAGGTGGAAAGAAATAACACCAAACAAAAACTTTTCTATAGTCAGAAATAGAGAGGAATGGAAATGGTAACTATAGATGAATAAAAAAAAATGGGAACTTAATATTATTTAAATCTATTTTAAAATAATTCACTGTTTAAAACAAAATATTGACAAACATGAGATTAATAGCATGAAGAAATTAAATACATGATGACAATAGCACAAAATTTAACAGTAGAGTTATGAAAATATACTATCGTAAGTTACTTTTAATCCACAAAAAGTGGTCTACTACTACCTGAATGTAGACTGTGATGAATTAAATTAGTATACTACAAACCCAAAAGCAATCACTATGAAAATACAACAAATAATTATAGCTGAAAAGCCACCTATGAACATAAAAGAGTCATAAAAATAAGAACTTACAAAAAAGAAAGAAAAAGAGGGAGTTAGAATAAAACACAGAAAATAGTAAAAAATAGTGAGATGATCAACTTAAATATAACAATAATCACAGTGAAAGTTAATGGTCTAAATATCAAAAATAAGAAGCAGAGATTCTCAGCTTATATAAGAAAACAAAACTTAATTATGTACTGCCTATGAGAAAACCACTTTAGAGGAGTTTTGGTCCAGATGGTAGAATAGGTAAATACTATGACTGTCCTATCTCAAGACCACATCATAATTACAACTAAACTACAGAATCCTCATCATTGGGAATCATCTGAAGTCTGGCTGACAGATGACGTACAACTGGGGACATACAGAAGAGGTCACCTCAAAATTGGTAGAAGGGGCAAAGGCACAGAATAGGCTGGTCCTCATACTGCCTGCAGTGGCTGAGCAACAAAAGGGATATCTTGGCTGAAGAGGTTCACCCAGAGGAGCAAGGAATCCCAGATCCACACCAGGATCGCCAGCCCATGGCACCACTGCCAGAAATAGAAGTCCCCACAACATTTGCCTATGAAAACCAGTAGAAATTGTGCCTGAGTGAGACAGAGGGCTGAAGAAGCAGATATCTTCCTCTTAAAGAGCCCATGCCTGGCCTTACTTGCTGATGAACTAGGTTGCTCAGAGTTCCAACACTAGAGCAGCTGTTCAAAAAGTGTTAGAAATATATAAGGAAGAACTGGGTTGCCTGGCACCACAGAGATGGCTGGAAGGGCAGCTTTTTTCCACACATAAGTTTAGGTAGAATCTATTGTCTCTTTGTTGAGCTCTCTCCCCTCCCAATATGCAGATGCAGGTGGCTGTCATATCTGAGTCTCCATCAACCTGGCTACAACTAGTCACCCCGTCATGGTAATTCTCTGTGATCCTGAATCAAATAACTTGCGGACTTACCCAAGCTGCCTTTTCTATACAAACAGCCTGTCTTGACTCATGCAGAAAAAATTCCTAAATATCTTAAAGGCTCACAAAAAAACAAAGAAGTATTATCTGGCAACACTAGTGGCATCTAGCCTTCATTTATGACTTGGCCTTTTGAGGAAGCTCTAAGCACAGCACTAGCAAAAGCTATCAGTGAATTACTTGGTGATATGTGCCAGGTGACCCCAGGCAGGGCACAGGCTACAGCTGGACTTTATCAGCAGTAAGGCCCCTCCCAAGAGGTCCCAGGGCTGATACTTACAGTGGCTGAGTTCTGACCAAGCTGGAGAAGATCTAAGGACAACACACCCAAAAGTCACACTAGTAAGGCACCAAAGACTTGTTAAAGTGAATCTTGCTGCATAAGGTCAGCCCCTCACCAGCCACTTCTCACAACCAATCAGACCAAGAGTCAACCCCTTCCACTAAATTGCAAACAATGACCAAACCTCAACTACAGCAAGAGGTAACACAACCCACACAAAGGACATACCTGGAACTACCAGCTCAGGTGACCAGGAGACTGTGCCACTGAGCTCACAGGATATCTACTACATTAGGCCACTCTACCAAGACCAGGAGACATAGCCCTACCTAATATATAGAAACAAACACAGGGAGGCAGCCATAATGAGAAAACAAAGAAACATGTCCCACATGAAAAAAAAAAGGAAGAAGAAGAAAGCTCTAGTAAAATAACTCAACAAAATGGAGACAAACAATCTACCAGATGCAGAGTTCAAAACACTGTTTATAAGGATGTCCAAATAACTTCGAGGAAGAGTAGGTAAATTCAGTGAGAACTTTAACAAAGAGATAGAAATCATAAAAATGGAGATGGAAAACATAAAAGAGAGCCAGTCAGAAATGAAGAATACCTTAGGAGGAATCAACAGTAGATTAGATGAAGCAAAGAATCAAATCGGTGATTTAAAATATATGGTAGCAGAAAACACCCAACCAGAACAGCAACAAGAAAAAATTTCAATAATAAAAGATAGTTTAAGGGACCTCTGATATAATATCAAATGTACCAACATTTTCATCATAGTGATGCCAGAAGAAGAGAGAGAGCAAGGCATTGAAAACCTATTTGGTGAAATAATGATGGAAGTCTTCCCTAACCAGGAAGCACTGAGAGTCTCAAACAAGATAAATCTAAAGAAGCCCACTCCAAGACACATCATAATTAAAATGTCAAAAATTAAAGACAACCAGAGAATCTTAAAAAGCAGGAAGAGAAAAGCACCTAGTTACTTGACAAGGAGATGCTATAATATTGTTAACTGATTTCTTAACAAAAGCTTTACAGGAAAGAACTGATTGACATAAAATATTTAAAGTGATGAAGAGCAAGAACCTACAACCAAAATTACTCTATCCAGCAAAGCTATCATTTAGAATCAGACAGATAGCTTCTCAGAGAAGAAAATGCTTAAAAAATTCATCAACACCAAACCACTACTAAAATAAAAAAAGTTAGTGGACTTTTAAGAAGAGGAAAAAATGATAAAATATGAATAACAAAACAGCAATAACTACTTGTCTATGAACAATTGCTTTAGATGTGAATGGATTAAATGTTCCAATCAAAAGACAGATTAAGAAAAAGAAAACAAGACCCTTATATATGCTTTCTCCAAGAGACTCACTTCAGATTGAAAGACATACAGAGACTGAAAGTAAAGGGATGAAAAAAAGACACTTCATGAAGATGAAAACAAATGAAAGGCTGGGTGATGACACTTAAACCAGACAAAATAAAATTCAAAACAAAGGCTATAATAAAAGACAAAAAAAAAGATTTTCTTTTTCCTAAATCTAAAGCTCTACTTCAAAGAGACATGTGCATCCACATGTTCATTGCAACATTGTTTACAATAGCCAAGATATTGAGGTACCCTGGGTGCCCATCTATGGAAGAATGGATAAAGAAGAGGTGTACATATATACAATGCAAAGCTAAGACAAGAAATAATGAAATTTTCTCAAATGCAAAAACATAGATTGTCCTAGAGGATATTGTGCTGAGTAGAGTAAGTTAGACACAGAAGATAAATGCCATATGATTTATCTTACATGTGGAATCTAAGGACAACATACATAAATTTTTAAAAACCTCATAAATACAGAGAACATTTTGATGCTTTCCAGATGGGAGGGATATGAGAAAATGGGTAAAAATGAAGATGAGATTAAGAAATATGAATGGTAGTTACAAAATAGTCATGGTGATGTAAAGTATAACATAAGAAATACAGTCAGATAGATACTTGATTTATCACTTCATGCAGGAACAGTAAGTTATACTTTTTTTTTCAAGTAAATATAACACATTTATCAAGATAAATAATTTGCTGGATAATTAAGCAAATGTTATATATCATAAAAAGATTCAAGTAATAAAAGTGTGTTTATGATCAAAAAGGAATTAAATTGGTAATTAAGTACAGGATAATCTATGAAAAAACTCCAAATCTTTGGAAATGCATCAAAACACTTAAATGTCTTATTGATTGAAGATTAAAGGAAAGAGAAAATAGAAAGTATTTTGAACCAAATAAATATAAAATCACAACATATTAAAATTTCTATGCTGCTGCCAAAGTAGTACCTAGAAAGAAATTTATAGCACTATCTATATTAGAAAAAGAAGAAAGGTCTCAGATATATGACTTCAGCTTCTACCTTAAGAGACTAGGAAAGAGTATATTAAACTTAAAGTAAGAAGAAAATAATAAAGATCATAGCATATATTAGAGAAAAATCAATAAAACCCAAAGTAGATTTTTTTGAGAAAGTGTATAAAATCAGTAACTCTCCAGCCAGACTAATCAGAAAAAAGAAACAAACTGCCATTATCAGGAATGAGAGAGGTGACATCATGTCAGAATACCCCTATATTAAAAGAATAAAAGAATATTATAAAGAAGTATGTCAATTAATTTTGCAACTTAATGAAATGTACAAATTCCTTAAAAGATACAAACTGCTAAAATACATTCAAGAAAAAATAACCTGGGGATTTGAGGTCTAAGATGATGGCACAGGTGAATGCTGAACTTGCTCCTTCACAAAACTACATCAAATGTACCCTATATTTAGAGCAAATCCTCCTGAGAGACAACTGTGAACCAATTGAATAGCCTCTACACAATAACCAAGTAAGTGACTGCATAGGGAAGGTTGGGGAACCACAAGAGCTCTCTGGGAATTGAAGGAAATATCCAGGACTGGAGAATCAGATGAGCACCATTGATTACTTTTTTCCTGAAGCTGGATAGTAAGTGGGAGTTCTTTCCAGTTTCTGGGGTCAACCTGCAGATCACTGTAGCACATCCCCAGCTAGACCCAACAGAAACGGAAGAGTACGTAGCATGCTTACAAGGGGATTGATCTAGCAGGTGCAAGAGGATACTGCTCCACTCTCTCATCAGGCTGCACACTCAAGGGGCTCCCCTATCTGAAGAGAGCACTGAGCCAACAGAGTGCTGTAGTCCCAGTCTGTATGGCTGCCTTTTGCAGATAAAGTGTAGAGGTAGTGGGGATCTACTGTGTGCTCACCTGGGACTCTCTCTCCTAGAAAAAGTAGAAAACTAACAAAATGCTTTGGTGCCCGCATTCAAGATTGCCTGGTCCAGAGAAATTGTGGAGATAGTCAGGCACCGCTGCATGTGGAAGTGGGGCTGCTAGCCTGAGAAAAACTCAGAGTTGGAGGGATTCTTCTGTGCCCACACACCCAACTGCCCCCTGAAAAATGAATTGGTTGCTGCTGTACATGCACCTGCACTAGAGCTCCTGACCCATCCAGGAAGAGTTCAAAGCTTACAAAATAAGGCTGTGGCCACACATAATGCTGCTCCATCTAGAGAAGTGGTAGAGCTGAGCAGGTATGTAGAGCAGCCCTGCCCAGATCCTAATATAAGTGAAAACAATTAAAGTAGCCATGTATGCAGGCATAGCTGAACTATGTGGAGCTGCCATTCATGCACCCATGCAGGAGTCCCTGCCCTATGCCTGGAGAGAATTCAGATCTACCAAAGTACAGGCAGCAAGTCTGCCCCAACAAGAGAAATGGCACAGATAGTAAGGCAGTGAGCTTCAGGCTCCCAGAACAATCCCATCCAGACTCTGCTCTGACTGTATATAATTTAAGCAACAGCAACTGAGCACACAAGGAGCCATACTTTTCCCAAATGAGCAGAACTAGCAAAGTACTAAGGTGCTCACTTGCAGGTCTGCCCCAACAGGACAGGGGCAGAGCTAGTAGGGCCTTGAGACACAAGCATGCAAAGCAAACCTACCCAGACCCAGATCAGATCACAGACAGTTAAAACAACAGGGCACACCAAGAGTGCACAGAGCAGCTCCATTTGCATCTGGCAACCCCATCAAGATTAGAAGAGCAAGGGAGTAAGCACACACCAGGCTTCTCTCACACAGAACCTACCCCTTCAGGCCAGGTGATGATCTAGGAACCTCAGGCAACTGCCCTGACTACAAGTACACTGCAAAAACTATTCAACACATGGTCTACTCAGTAACCACTCTTTCAAAACTAAGAGAAATAGCTATTTTATCCAACTCATAGGAACAAACACAGAAAATCAAATAAAATGGGGACCAGAAGAATATATCCAAAAGGAAGGAATGAGAAAAAACTCCAGAGAAAAACTGTAATTAAACAGAAATAAGTCATTTGCTTGATAAAGAATTCAAAGAAATTGTCTTAAGAATGTTCAATGAACTTGAAAATACAACAGAAGAACTCAGAGAAAAGTTCAGCAAGGAGATAGAAAATGTAAAACAAATCAGAGATGAAAATGACAATAGCTTAAATAAAAAAAATACATTAGAAGAAATCAGTAGACTAATTAATACAGAGTAGATTAGTGACCTGGAGGATAAAATAGTGGGAATCATTCAGCAAAACCAAAAAAAATGTATTTTAAAAAATTGGATAGTATAAGAGATCTCTGGGATTACATTAAATGCCGTAATAATCACATTATAGGGGTTCCAGAAAGAGAATAAGGAGAGAGAGAAAGGAGTAGAAAGAATATTTCAAGAAATAATATCTGAAAATCTTCCCAATCTAGGGAAGGAAACAGGCATCCAAGTTCAGGAAGCACAAAGAATTCCAAACAAGATAAAACCAAAGAGACCTACTTACTCCAAGTTGTACTCAAATTAAAATGGCAACAGTTAAGAATAAAAAGTCAATGATAAAGTCAACAAGAATAAAGAAACAAGTCACATAGAATGGATACCCCATAAGGCTATCAGCTGATTTCTCAGAAGCAAATTTAATGGCCAGAGTGGCAGGGGATATTTAAAGTGCTCAAAGAAAGTAATCTACAATGTAAAATATTTTATCCAGCAAGGCTATTATTTAAAATTAAAGGAGAGATAAACAGTTTCCCAGACAAGTTAAAACTAAAAGAGTTCACCATAACTAAACTGGCCTTATGCAAATGTTAATGGGTATTTTTTTATGCAGAAAGAAAAAGTCATAACCAGAAATTAAAAATTACAGGCGAGAAGAAAAATATCTCATTGGTAAAGCAAATATACAATAATCATGGTGAATCAACAAATTAAAATTTTAATGAGGATGTTAAAAGACAATAGTAGCAAAGTTGAAAGTCAGAAGCATGGAAGAGTGAGACATGTCCCTGAAACTCTCCCTTGGAACACCCAACCTGTACAGCAGCACCTCTGAGTGTAGGATCAGCAAATAAAACTTCTGGAGATCAAGAACACACTGAAAGAGATGAAGAATGAAATAGCAAGCTTAGGAAATAGAGTTGATCAAATAGAAGAAAAGATTAGTGATATCGAAGACAGAAATCAAGAAATAAGATAAAAAAAGAAGAGAAAAACTGAAGAATGAAAAATAATAAAAGAAAAATACAAGAACCAGCTGACACCATCAAGAGAAGAAACATAAGGATAATGGACATTCTCAAAGGCGAGGAAAATGAGAAGGAATTAGAAAGCATTTTCAAACAAACACATGATAAGAATTTCCCAAATCTAATAAAGGAACTGGAGCTTGCAATTCAAGAATTCAACAGAACATCCAATTATCTCAACCCAGAAAGGCCTTCTCCAAGACACGGGATATTAAAATTATCAAAACTCAATGACAAAGGCAGAATTCTCAGGTCAGTCAGGGAAAAGAAGATAGTAAGCTAAAAAGGAAAACATATTGGATTATCATCCAACTTCTCAGCACAAACCTTATAAGACAGAAAGGAGTGAGATCAAATATTCAATATTAAATGAAAAGAAATACCAGCCAAAAATAATATATCAAGCAAAGCTCTCCTTTAAATATGAAGGAGAAGTAAAGACCTTTCCAGACACACAAAAATTGAGGGAAATCTCCAATACAAGGTCTGCATTAAAAGAAATACAAAAAGTGGTTGGCTGAGCTAAAACAAAATAACAACAACAAAAAATATTAAGGAGATTAGCAGGCAGATAGAAGCAGCAGAGTGCAATCTTTATTAAGAACACAGTGATGATTCTGAGAAACATGGCATAGTGAGAGACATCCTCAGATCTCCCCCCTTAAAACAACAATAAAGTGAACATCTAAAACTAAAGAAAAAGCACCCGAACTGCACACCAGCATGTCTCAGCGTGGGATCTGTGCATAAGAACTACCACAGGTCAGAATCCTAGGTAGATTGGAAGAAATAAAGAAGTTGTCACTCTCAGCCTCTGGAACTCTTTGCAGGAGGAAAGAGAGGGGAGGAGGTTCAAGAACTTCCTTGAACAACCCTGCCTGAAAGTGCTGGGACTTCTATGCAGCCCACAGCAGGGCCCAGTTGGGTTTCTTTGCAGCAGGCTAAAGAAATAATAAATATTCTTTCTAAGAAATGACAGAATACACTTCCATTAATGCCCAGGTGGAGAAATAGTCCATTAAATGCCAAGAAAAACCAAGGTGATAAGTCATCTCAGAAAGAAAGAGGAAATAAAAATCTCCAGAAAATAAGCTTATAGACATAGAAATATACAATTTAAATGATAGAGAATTTGGAAAGGTACTTCTGAAAAAAGCTCAGTGAACTCTGAAATAAATCATAACAACAATTTCAGGAATTGATAAAACAACTAGATGAGAACAGCAAGGAGAATGAAAATCTCAAAAAATATAACTTCTAGAGATGAAGAAAACACTGCAAGAATTGAAAGATGAAATAGCAATCTTGGGAAATAAAGTCGACTAATGGAGGAAAGGATCAGTGATATCAAAGACAGAAATCTAGAAATAAATCAGAAAGAAGAAGAGAGAAACCAAAGAATGAAAAATAATTAAAGAAAAAATTTAAAAACTAGATGATACCATCAGGAGAAGCACACATAAGAACAATGGGGATTATTGAAGGTGAAAAAAGGAGCAAGGGCTAGAAAGCATTTTCAGACAAATAGTTAATGAGAATTTCCTAAATCTAAGGAATGTGCTGAAACTTAAAATTCAATAGAACACCCAATTATCTCAACCAAAAAGGCCTTCACCAAGACATATTGTATTAAAATTATCAAAAATCAATGACAAAGACGGAATTCTTAGGGCAGCCAGGGAAAAGAGGACGGTAACCTATAAAAGAAAACTCAATAGATTATCATTGGACTTCTCAGCAGAAACCTTACAAGCCAGAAAAAAATGGATCAAATAATTAAACTATTATGTGAGAGAAAATACCAGCCTAGAATAATGTATACAGCTAAGGTCTCCATTAGATATGAAAGAGAAATTAAGACCTTTCTCAACTTACAAAAATTGATGAAATTGTTCACTACAAGGCCTGCACTACAGAAAATACTGAAAGGGGTCAGCTCACCTGAAACAAAATAACAACAATAACAACAACAAAAATTAGGTGTAAAGTAATTATCAGGCAAACAGAAGCAGAGACATGCAACCCTTACTAATAATTGGGCATTATAAGCTTAAATAATAACAAGATAATTGCTATATCAAGATAGTAATGAACATTCAGCATACATAGGGAGAAACTGAGACAACAATGACTGAAAAGGGAAAGATTCAAGATCCAGATTCGCAAAGGGGAAAGGTAATGTGGCACACGCAGAAGAAAGTGTACTAGTGTGTGTGTGTGTGTGTGTGACACAATCCTTTTCATATTCGTAATGGTAACCACATTCCACAGATTTAGAACTGAAGTATATAACATAAAACAAGAAGAATCAGAGGGAAAACCCACAAAAGCCAACCAAAATAAAGAAAACAGAAGCACAAGAACAAGGAAGCAATGGAAATACCGAGCTACCAGAAAGCAAAGGTAAAATGGCTATAAGAAGATTTCATATTTCAATATCACTCTAAATGTAAATGGACTGAACTCACCAATAACAAAGCACAGAGTTGCAGAGTGGATCAAAAAACAATACCCACACAAATGTTGTCTCCAAGAGATATATTTCAGTTCCAAATACAAATAAAGACTCAAAGCTAAAGGGTAGAAAATATTTTAAGCAAATGACATTCAGAGAAAAATGAGAGTAGTGGTACTAATATCAGACAAAATAGATTTCAAAATAAAAAGAGATAAAGAAAGATACTGAGGGACACTTCATAACAACGAAGGGAATCATACACCAAGCAGACATAATACTTATTAATATCTATGCTCCCAATCAAGGAGCATCAAAATATGTAAAGCAATTACTAACAGAACTAAAGGGAGAAACAGACCAAAACATTATCGAAGTGGGGGATCTAAAGTCCCCACTATTGGATATGGACAGATCATCCACACAGAAAATTGATAAGGAAATAACAACTTTAAATGACACATTAGACCAACTAGACATAATTGATATATACAGAGCCTTCCATTCCAAAACATCTGCTTATACATTCTTCTCTAGTGCACATGAAACATTCTCAAGAGTCAACCACACAGAAATACCCTCAACAAATATAAGAGGGTTGAAATCATACCAATCATGTACTCTGATCATAATGCTTTGAAAGTTGAGATCAACTGCAAAAAGAAAGCAGGAAGAAGCACAAATACATAGGGATTAAACAACATGCTACTGAAGAATAACTGGGTCAGAGAAAAAATACAAAGAGAGATCAAGAGATACATAGAAATGAATGATAATAATAGTACAACCTTTCAAAACCTTTGGGACGCAAGGAGAGTGAAAATAAGAGGAAGGTTCATATTATTACAGGCTTATTTCCAAAAACAAGAATGAGCCCAAAGGAAACAACTTAATGCTTCATCTTAAAAACTAGAGAAGGAAGAACAAATGAAGCCTAAAGTCAGCAGAAGGAAAGAAATAATCAAAATGAGAGCAGAAATAAACGAATTTAAAACAATAGAAAAAATAAATGCAACACAGAGCTGGTTTCTTGAGAAGTTTAATAAAATTGACAAACCCCAGACTAAAGTCCCTTAAGAAAAAAAAGAAAGAACACAAATAAAAAAAAATCAGGAATGAAAGTGGATAAATTACAGGAGACACTGCAGAAATGCAAAGGATTATACCAAAATACTATGGAAAAGCATATAACACCAAATTTAATAACCTAGAAGAAATGAACCAGTACTTAGAATGATGCAACCTTCTTATACTGAATCAAGAAAAACTGGAAAATCTACATAGAATGATCAGTATTATAAAAATTGAAACATTCATCAAAAACCTACCCAAAAGTAAAAGGCCAGGACCAGATGGCTTCACCAGTAAATTCTACCAAACATTCAAAGAAGATTTAATATGTATTCTCCTCAAACTCTTCGAAAAACTCAAGGATGAGGCAGTAATTTCAAATTAATTTTATGAGGCCAATACTATCCTGATACCAAAACCTTTTAATAACACACACACACACACACACACACACACACACACACACACACACACACACACTAATTTCAGATCAATATCTCTTATGAACACAAATGCAAAACTCTTAAATAAGATATTAGCAAAACGAATACAGCAACATAAACAATGATCAAGTGGGCTTCATCTCAAGGACACTGGGATGGACATATCACATAAACAAATTAAGATATAACAATCATATGATCATATCGATAGTTAAAGAAAAAGCCTTCAACAAGATACAGCATTCATTTATGATTAAAACACTAAGCAAAATCAGTATAAGAGAAAAGTACCATAACATAATGAAGGCCATCTATGACAAACCCTGAGCCAACATTATACTTAATGGTGAAAAACTAAAAATCTTCCCTCTAAGAACAGGAACAAGAAAAGGCTGTCCAGTATCACCACTATTATTCAATGTAACATTGGAGGTCCTAGCAAGTCCAATCAGGCAAAAGAAAGACATAAAAAAAAATATCCAAATAGAAAAAGGAGTCAAAGTGTCACTATTGAGGATAACATGATTCTCTATATAGAAAACCCTAAATACTCCATAAGAACACTACTAGAAACAATAAGCAAATACAGTGAATTTTCTGGATACAAAAATCAATGTTCAAAAATCCATAGCATTCCTATACTCTAATAACAAAGTGTCAGAAAAATAATTGAAAAAAATGATTGCCTTTGCAATTGCAACAAAAAGTATAAAATACCTAGGAATAAATCTAACAAAACATGTGAAGTACCTAGATAATAAAAACTATCAAGCCTTATTAAAAGAAATTTAAAAATTACAAAGAAATGGAAATATATTCCATGTTCTTGGACTGGAAAAATTAACATAGTTAAAATGACCATATTACCTAAAGCATTATACATATTTTAATGCAATGCCCATCAAAATCCCATCGATATTTTTTTAAAAAAGAGAACAAAAATTATCAGATTTGTATGGAAGCACAAAAGACAAAAATTGCCAAAGCCATTCTTAGGGGGAAAAAATGAGTCTGGAAGTACCAATCTACCCAACTTCAAATTATACTACAAAGTGACAGTAATTAAAACAGCATGGTATTGGCAGTAAAACAGACACATGGACCAGTGGAACAGAATCGAGAGTTCAGAAGTAAACCCCTATTTATATGGTCAAATGATTTTTGACAAAAAACAAAAACATACAGTGAAAAAAGGAAAGCTTCTTCAATAAATAGTGCTGGGAAAACTGGAAAGCCACCTGCAAAAGAATGAAACTAGACTGTTGTCTATCACCATACACCAAAATTAACTAAAAATGGATTAAAGACCTGAATATAAGACCTGAAACAATAAAATGCATGAAATAAAACATAGAAACTAAACTCAAGAACCTTGGACTTAATGAGGATTTTATTAATATGATCTCAAAGGCAAGTGAAGTAAAAGCAATAATAAATGAATAGGACTACATCAAACTAAAAACTTCTGCTCAGCAAAAGAAATCATCAACAAGGTAAAGAGACAACTATCCAAATGGGAAAATATATTTGCAAGCAATGCCTCCGATAAGGGCCTAATATCCAAAACATACAAAGAACGTGTACAACTCAATAACAACAACAACAAAAAATGATTCATTCAAAAAATGGGTAGGGGATCTGAACAGACACTTCTCCCTAGAGGACATACAAATCCCCACCCCTATAAAAGGCACTGAACATCATTAGCTATTAGGAAAATACAATTCAAAACCACAATGAGATACTTTCTCATATCTGTTAGAATAGCTATAATCAACAGGACAAGTAATAACAAATGTTGGAGAGGATGCAGAAAAAAAAGAACCCTCATACTCTGCTGGTGGAACTGCGAATTGGTACAGCCACTATGGAAAACAGTATAAAGGTTCCTCAGAAATCTAAGAATTGATCTACCATATGATCCAGCAATCCCTCTACTGGGTATTTACTCAAAGACTTGAAAACCCATATCTGAAAGAATATTTGCACACCAATGTTTATAGCAATATTTTTCACGGTGGCCAGGATATGGAAGCAACCGAAGTGTCCTATGATAGATGATTGGATAAAGAAACAGTGATACATATATACAATGGAAGTCACTCAGTCATAAGAAGAGATGAAATACTGCCATTTGCTACAACATGGATGGACCTCAAGATAATCATGCTAAGCAAAATAAGCCAGACAGAAAAAGTTGAAAATCACATGATATCACTTACATGTAGGATATAAATCTAAAAGCAACAAAATAACAAGAGAAACAAACAGAGACTCATAGATATGGACAACAGAGTAGTGGTTACCAGAGAATAGAGGGGAGGTGGTAGGTGGGTGGTAGACAGGAAAGGGGTCATATATGTGGTGACAGGAAAAAATCTAACTGGGAGGTGAACACAATATAAATATATATACACACATACCTTACTGTTAACATGTACAGTTTAAACTAACTGGATTTCATTAACCAATGTCACAATACATACATACATACATACATACATACATACATACATACATACATACATACAGTCAGTCAGTCAGTCAATAAGTAAGTAAGTAAGTAAGGTGGCTAAATGGATAAATAAACAAGATACTTACATATACACTGCCTACAAGGGTCTCACTTCAGATTGAAAGACTCACACAGATCGAAAATACAGGGGTGGGAAAGATAGTTTATTTTTAAAAAATGCCGGAGTAGGAATCCTTATACCAGTTTAAATGGACTTTAAAACAAAGGTCATCACAATAGACAATGGAGGACCCAGTAATCCCACACCTGGGTATTTATCCAATGAAATCCAAAATATTACTTTAAAGAGACATGTACATCTATATGTTCATTGCAACATTATTTATAATAGCGAAGATATGGAGATAACCTGGGTGTTCATCAATGGATGAATGGATAAAAAAGAGGTGGTACACATGTATAATGGAATATTATTCAGCCATAAAAAAGAATGAACTCTGGCCATCTGAAACAACATGGATATACCTGAAGGGTATTGTGCTGAGTGGAGTAAGTCAGAGAAAGACAAGTGCCATATGATTGTATTTACATATAGACTCTAACGATCAAAATTAACAAACAAAACAGAAACAAACTTACAGATACAGAGAAAATGTTGATGGTTGCTAGATGGAAAGATAAATATGCTGAAGAAATATTAATTAGAAGTTACAAAATAGTCATAGGGATGTAAAGTACAGAACAGGGAATATAGCCAATAATATTGTAATAACAATATTGTAATAACAATATTGTAATAACAATGTATGGTGCCAGATGGGTACTAAATTTATTGGAGTGATCACTTTGTAAATTATATAAATGTCTAATCATTTTGTTATACTATTGTATACCAACTCTAATTGAAAAATTAAAATATATATTATTTAAAGAAATTTTAAACAAAATACCTATTAAAAATAGAATTGGCTTTTTTAAATAAAATAATAACTATAGCTACTACAACTTGGTAACAACATCATAGCATAAAAAGATAGTTTGTGACATAAAAATATAAAATAGAAATAGTAAATAATAGAAATATTATAGATGAATAAAGATAAACTATCAGCAGAAAAAGTACTGTTTTATATATGAAATGTTTTATGTAAACCAATGATAACAAAGCAAGAATTTAGAGGAAAAATACAAGACTTAAAAAGGAGAAACTGTGCAAATTACCATTGAAAACCACCAACTTATAAATATAGACAGAAGCAGAAGGAAAAAACAGACTAAATAACCAGAAGCCAAAATATAAAATGGCAGTAATAAATTCTTACATATTAATAGTTACTCTAATGTAAATAAATTGAATTCACCAATAAAAAGGCACAGAGTAGCCAAATGGATTTTTAAGAAGACCCAAATATATATTGCCTATAGGAGACTCATTTCAGTTCTGAACACACACACAGGCTACAAGTAAAATGATTGGAGAAGATATTCCAAGTGAACAGAAAAGAAAAAGAAAGCAGGCATAGCCATATTTATATAAGACAAAATACATTTCAAGCTAAAAAAGGGTTACAAGAGGGGAAAAAAGATCATTATATAATGATAAAAACAGTGAATACATCAAAAAGATACAATTGTAAATAAATATGCTCTCAACACCCAAGCACCAAAACATATTAAGCAAATACTAGCAGTACTTTATGGAGGAAGAGAACACAATAAAATCATAGTAAGAGACTTTCATACCCTACTATCAAGAATAAATAGATTATCCAGACATAAAAATCAATTAGAAACACTGGCATTGAACCATACTTTAAAACAAAGATTAACACAAATATATAGAAAATTCCATTTAACAGTAGCAGAACATACATTCTTCTCAAGTATACATGTAACATTCTTTTGGATAGATCATATGATAGGCCACAAAACAATCTTTGTAAATTTAACAAGATTTATATAATACAAAGTATATTTTCTGACCACAATGGTATGAAACTAGAAATAAAATAAATAAAATAAAATAAAAGTGAGAAGATTTTAAAATATGTGGAAACTAAGTCGCTACTTGTATACAATCATGGGTGAAAGAAAAAGGAAATAAAAATTATCCCAAAAGAACTGAAAATGGAAATACAACACATCTAATATTGTGGGATATAAATCTAAAAGCAATAAATGAGCAGGACAAACACACAGAGACTCATGGGCATGGACTATATATTCTAGTGGTTACCAAATGATTATAGACTAGTGGTTACTAGTGGGGTAGGGAAGGAGGGGGAGATAGATAAAGGGGGTCAAATATAGGGTTTAGGGGGAGAGTGAAGTGGGTAAAGGGAATCAAATATATGCTAGCTGAAAAAAATTGGACTTTGGGCAGTAAACACAGAATAGAATATACAGATGTCAAATGATAATGTACACCTGAGAAGTATATAATTGTATTAACCAATGTTGCCTCAATAACCTTAATCAAAAATTTAAAAAATAAATAAATATATAGAAAAAGTTTTAAAAAATAAAATAAAAATGTGGATTATTAATAATAATTAACTTTAGTTTTTATTCCTTCACATGTCTACTACAGCTCTATTCGACATATTTTATCCTCACCAGGTTTAATTCATGGGTCTGTCATGTTAAGCTATCAATATCTAAAGGCCATAAAGTGGTTCACAAACATTAATGAGGCATGTTGTACTGAGGGAATAAATATTGAAAGGAAAAAAGTCAGTGGGAAAATACTCATATTACTAATAAGTATATAAGCGTTAGCAGGTATGCAAAAGGTAAACAAATAATTAAAATGGCTGACAATTGACAAAATCAAATGATACAAAAATATGAAGAAATGTTGGATTGTTTTAAAAAAGAACAATTTTATTGACTATACCAGATTGTTAATAATGGTGACATCCTTTTTTGTCCTTACTGGCTACTCATATATTTTATTTGGAGAAATAACTATTCAATTTATTTTTACAATTTTAATTGGTCTATTTGTCTTCTTATTGAGTTTTAAGAGTTCTTTATTTTGTATACAAGCCTCTAATGATGTATATGATTCGCAAATATTTTCTCCCATTATAGTAATCATCTTTTGATTTTCTTGATGGCATTATTTACAACACATTTTTTTTATTTTAATGAAGTCTAATTTATCTATTTTTTCTCTTTTGATCCTTGTATTTTTAATGTCACATTTACGAAACCAATGCTTAGCCCAAAGTCATAAAGATTTGCTCTTATTCTTTATTGTAAGAATGTTATGGTTTTAGCTGTTATAGTTAGGTCTATGGTCCATTTTGAGTTGATATTTGTAAATAATGTGAGGTAAGGGTCCAAAAATATCATTTAGTATGTGGGTAACCCATTGTCTCAGTTCTATTTGTAAAAAGATTATTTTTCCCTATTGAATTATGCTTGTATTTTTGTCTAGGATCAAACAACCATAAATAAAATATTTTTTTAAACTCTCAATTCTATTCTATTGATCTATATATTTATTCTTGTGACAGTAGCAAATCAATTTGATTACTGTAGTAAATTTTGAAATGTGTGTTTTCTAAATTTATACTTCATTTTTAATACTGTAATTTTCTGTGCCCCTTGAATTTTCATACAAATTTTAGGATCATAGTAGCAATTTCTGAGGGAAAAGAACTAGAACTATGGTAGAGATTACATTGAATTTGTACATCATTTTAAGAAGCACTGCCATCTTAATAATATGTTTTCAATTCAGAAACATGGGATATCTTTCCATTTATTCAGATCTTTGTTAATTTATTTCAATAATATTTTATGGATTTCAATATATGTCTTGTAAATTTTGTTTAATTTATTCCTAAATATTTTTATTTATGCTATTGTGATAAACTTATTTTATTAATTTTATTTTATAATGTTTATTGCCATTAAAATGCAATTGATTTTTGTATATAAATCTTGTATCCTGCAATTTTTTTAATTTTTTACTACTTCTAATAGATTTAGAGTGGATTTCTTGGGATTTTCTATATACAAGATCATGTCATCTGCAAATAGAAAAAAATTACCTCTTCATTTTCAAATTTTTATTTGAGGGAAATATTTTTATTAATAATTCAATCTCTTTATTTGTCATAGGTTTATTCAGATTATCTACTTTATTCTTGAATCAGTCTCTAGCTTATTCTTTTTAGGAATCTATTTATTTTATATAGGTTATCTAATTTATTAACATATGGGTATTCACAGTATTCCTTATAATCATTTTTAATTATGTATAGTAAGAAGTGATGCCCTGTTTTCTCCCAGCTTTATTGAAATATAATATACAATTAGTTGCTCATATTTGCATTGTACAATTCAATATTTTTTCAATTATAGTTAACATACAATAATATATTAGTTTCAGTTGCATGGTATAGTGATTAGAGATCTATATAACTCAAAAGTGATTATTCCACTAAAGCTAGTATCCTTCTTTCCCCTTACATATTTATTATAACATTGTTAACTATTTTCTTTATACTACATTTTATATCTCCATGGCTATTTTGTAATTTCTTAACTCCTTTGCCCTTTTTACCTTCCCCCAAAACTTTTTCCATCTAGTAGCCCTCAAAATATTCTCTATATCTACAAGTTTGTTTCTATTTTTGTTCTTTTTGTTTTTGTTTAATTTGTTCTTTAGAGTCCACATGTATGTGAAATCCTGTGATTTTTGTCTTTCTCTATCTGACTTATTTTATTCATCACAATAAACTCTGGGCAGCATAGGCAGGGGTCCTGTTTTCTTATCCATTTAGCCACTCTATCTTTAGGTTGGAGCACTTAATTCTTTTCCATTTGAGGTATTTGTTGATAGGAATATAGTTATTACCATTCTTTATTTCTGTTTTTGATGCATTTTTTCTTGCAAATTTTGCACAATACTAGCTTGGGTGTTGATAAATTCCTTTTGCTTAGTTTCATCTGGGAAATTCTTTATGTGTCCTTTAACTCTAAGTGACAGCTTTTCTGGAAAAAGTATTCTTGGTTGTAGATCATGGGTTTTTATCACATTGAATATTTTGTGCCAAGCCATTCTGTCCTACATGGTTTCTTTTGAGAAATCAGCTGCCAGTCTAATGGGTACTCTCTTGTAGGTAATTCACCGCTTTTCTCTCACTGCTTTTAAGATTCTCTTTGTATTTAACCATTGGCATTTTAATTATGATGTGCTTTGGTGTGGGCCTCGTTGGGTTCCTCTTTCTTGAGACTCTCTGAGCTTCCTGGAGTTGTATGTCTTTTTTTTTTTTTTCACCAGGTGAGGGGAGTTTTTCATCATTATTTCTTCAAATGGCTCTTCAATATCTTGTTTTCCTTCAGGGACCCTTATGACACAGATATAATATTTTTAAATTAATAAGCTCCTTAAATTATTATTATAGTCTTGGCTTCTTTTTTTCTTGCCATTCTTATTGAATGTCCTTCGCTTTCCATTCTCTATATTGGTGGTACAATTATCTTCTTTATCCACTCTGTTCATTCCATCTAATATACTTTTCATCTCAGATAATATGTTCTTCATTTCTGACTGGTTTCTTTTTATAATTTTCATTTTCATTTTTATGTTTCTTATCTCTTTGTTGAAGTTCTCCCTGAATTCATCTACACTTCCCCTAAGTTCATTGAGCATCTTTATAACCAGTGTTTTGAACTCTGCATCTGTTAGATTGTTTGACTCCATTATTCTTGGATCTCTAGTCTGTTCTCTATTATGATTTTTTGCTTCCTTGTCTTCCCATTTGACTGCTTTTCTGTGTCTATTTCTATGTACTAAGCAAAGTGCCTAAGTTTCCCGATGTTATTAGCATGATTTTGTGTACTAGGTGTCCAGTGGTACACTTCTCAGAGGGGTGCAGCTGTAGGCCAAGTTTAGCCCCAGTCTGTGTCCCTCTAGGGCCACCTGTTAAGATTTAGCAAGCAATCCACAGATACTGTGTTCATAGTTGCTTCAAGAGGCCATGCTGGGAATCAGAAACTGTGGTCAGCTGACCCTAGTATAAGTCTTGAAGTTGGCTTAAAGAGCACCAGACTTGCCAAGGACACAACTTGTGGTTTGTGTGGGGCCATAAGTTGGAGGAGGTGGAGTTTCAGGGAGTCCTATGGGAGGAGCTACCTCTATTATCCAGTTCAATGACAGTCTTAGCTATGATAGAGGAATTTTGTTAGTCCACACACTGGGAGGGAGGAAGGACTCAACAGAGAAACAATGGATACCACCAGCACTTCTGCCCAGGAAAATGCCTTTCCTCTGGACCTTGCTGCAGCAACTCCATGTCCCCCTGTAAGTCCCTGGTACCCCTCCACAGGGGTGAGCAGATCCATCACCATGAAAGTCCTATTATAGAAATGATTTCTTAAGAAGGTACATCTGCAGTTGCTGTAGTCTCTGTCTCATTCAGCTTCTCTGGACCAGGCAGCCTCACATCTTCACCTCCTCCTATCTTCTCCTATTGCAGAATGATTTCTCATTTCTCTTCCTAGTTGTAGTAGTGCTTTTGTTCTTCTGGATCCCAGGTGACTCTGCTTGCTGCTTGCTCTGTGTTTCTGCCATGGTCGCAAGAGGGATAAACAAAGCCTCTATCATCTACTCCATTTTTTCCCACTATTGCTGTTTCTTTTTTGATTTTTTTCCTTATGGTTATTCAACTTTCCATTCCAGAATTTCCACTTTCACAAATAATTTTTTTAATATTCTCGATTTGATGAGACATTGTCCTCATGCAGCTTTTAAATTGTTTAAGCATGATTTACTCGATGAAATTTTCCCCCAATCCATCCAAGTACTAGTAGCTGAGAGATTCCTTCTCTAATCACTCCTAAGAGAGTGAAATCTTAGGCATGTACACAGACTTCTAGGATTTCTGGAATGCCTGTGACATTATTTTAAAGTTTTAATTCCTAAGAGTTGACTGTGAATCAGAGTAACTTATTGTCAGTGTTTTGTCAGAGATTGTGTTTAAGCTCTTTATGCCAGGCAGATTTCAGCCCTATGTTGATGGCTCTGTGAGTATTGAGAAATGCTTCTAAGTCTTCCCTATATCTTGCTCTGATTACTTCTGAGTGGATATAGAACATACGTACAGTTTCCCTAAACTCCTGAATTGACTGTGTTCCCAGGAAAGTTCTTGGCTGTCTCTTTCTTTTTTGTTCTCCTTATTAAACTTCTCACTACTTTATTTTGCTTCTACCATAATATTAATATCTTCCTCTTAATTGTTCTCCAAAAAGATCTCTATGTTTTTGACACTTTTAGAAAAAGAGTTATCCAAACTTTGTCCCAAAACTAGTCAGTTCTTTAGGTATCATTGAAGAGCTCTTTGATCTTATGCCCTGTATTGCTTGCCTAACTTTCCACCTGGGCAGAACCCATTCATGTTGACAGGCAAGGGACCTGAATGAAATCCCCATTGTATGTATGTGTGCTTGGGGACAGATGACAGTCTCTAGTCATTTCAGCTTTCTCTCTCAGTGTAGAACATCTACCCAATGAGAAAACTGTGGAAGAGGCCTTAGGGCCCAGTATTATCAGCATGTTATCTTGGGTAGAACTTCCATCCTATAAGTAGGGCTTGGTGGGGACAGGGAAACTCACCTTCTCTACTGAACACCCACAAAAGACCTGCTGTAACACATAGTTGGAGGGGATAAGATATACCAACAGGTTATCCTTTCCAGACTAAAAACTTAATTTAGACTGGCAGCTGAGTGTAAAGGAGCCCATGTCTAATTGGTGATGCACAGACAGAATAGAGCTTCCATAGCACAGAGTTGAGAGTGGGGTTTTAATAGAGTCCTGGCTCAGATGTCACAGACACATGATGCTGTTACTGAGATTTAGTAAATAGTCTTGAATTAAAATTTCTCTATTTTTGTATGCCCTCAGGATAATGTCTAGACACTTTAAATAATTTTAAAAATAACTTTTACCAGTTAAACTGTTGTTCTGTTGGGGAATGAGTTCTCCAAGCTTCTTACTCCACCATCCCAGAAGTCCTGCCTCACTAATAACATTTTATTATAGGTGCTTTACAAAATTTTCAACTGAATGTAGGGGGATATAAATTGTGGTGTGTTAATTTTTTATTGTAAAATTATTCACCTCCAATGGATTTTAAAAAAATTTTGATAAGGTTAACACAGCATATTAATGGAAAGTATTTCCATCAAAACATTATATACCCATATTTGTGGTTTCATACTGTTGTTAATTTATAGCTCTTTGCAGTCTGTCCAAAATCTAATTTCACATATGATCTCCAACTGTACCCCTCCATGGACCTTCCATGACAGTCAGAGTGATATATCAACTATCTAGAAAGTGCCAAGTTTTTACCCATCACTATGTCTTTACTCATATTTCTCAGGGTACTCTACCTTTATAAATCATTGTCCAAATATTTTCTATAGTTCATAAGTTAATTTGACTTCCATCTCCAACAAGAAAGCATCCATAACTACCATAGTTCTTAAATTTTTCTCTTTCTTCTGACCTTTTAAATATATAATGCTTATACTCAAGATGTATACCCCATACTGCCTTGTGACAATAACTGCATCCTTGTCTTTTGTTTTATATTTGTGAAAGATATTTATTACTGACAACAATTAGGAAATAAGCTCTTGGAGATCATGGATTTCCTCCTTGGACCTCCTGACTTAGCATAGTACTGTAATATATAATGTTCTTGGTAAATATTTATTTGAGTAAATTTGTTCCCTGATGAGTTCTAAAAAAGAACTCAATTTGTAATGACATTATAGTTACTTTACTCAGTAATAGAAGCAAAAGCCCCTTAAGTACACTTGTAAATAAGAGCCTTAGCTTATTGGATCATTAAGAACAAATAGTACTTGGCCTTTCATGTATACATTTCAGTATTACAACAATGACCAGGAGTTCCTAAAGGAGTAGTGTATTAGAGTTCTTAATCATATTCTCTATTTATATTGAGATTACTGTTATCATTTTATATATTATTTTAAGAATTTTTATGTGCTGAAACATGTAGTTAAATGGATATGGTCACTGATGTTTCAAACTTTTAATTTCCCTCAAACCTAAACTCATTGATTAACATTAATTTGATTTTCAGCTTGATGGAAAGAAAGAATATCTAGAAAAATAAAAAAAAAGAACTCATGTTTTATTAACTTCTTTGGTGTTACAATTTAAATTAAAACTAAAAAAATGTTGTAAATAATCATAATTAATTAATAAAGAAATGATTAGTTAAGCAATTTGTCTACAGTCACATGGTTAGAAAGTGATAAAACAAGGATTAGAAGCCCTGTCCCCAGTGTGTAAAATTATTTCAGCAAATAGGTAAAATTATGGTCAGTTCTTAAAAAGAATATGATTTTAAAATAAGAATAAATTAAAAGATGACCCTAAATTATGAAGATTTATGCTGCCATTTATTTTATTTTATTTCTACTTTAGTAATTTAAAGTTATATAGAAAAGCATAAGCAGCTTGGAAAGGCAACTATCTAATTTAGATAGAGAACATGGATAATTTTGTTTCTAACTTTAAAGCAAGTAGAATCTTACTGAGATGGTTTCAAAATAACAATTTGTTCTCTAGGCCAAACAACAAATAAAAAGAGAAAGCGTTGCCCTCCAAATTGGGCTTTTAATATTAAATATACATTCCTGATATGCATCCCCTTCAATATCTGTATATTATCTTTGTAACTGAGGCCAAACCTTTAAAATATCACATAATAATATCTCATACTTAATAAATCAATATTTCCATACTAAAGTTTACGGATCATTTCCAAGAACCAACATCTCCAGAAGAAGCCTTCATGATGGTATGTAAAAGACATTTCCATATAGTGTCTCACATCTTTATTATGCTATGAAAACAAATTAAATGCTGAGGGCTCAATTCAAGATGGCATAGAAGATAAAGGCCATATACACCTCTAGCAACCACAGCAAAATTATAAGAGCAACCAGTATGCAGAGTTGCCAGTATGCAGAGTTGCCAGAGGTCTGGCTGAACAGAAGCTCTACAACTAGGTCCTCTCAAATAACAGGTCACCTCAAAATGGTAGGAGGGGTGCATACATGAAACAGCCTAGTCCCACAATCATGTGTAGTGATCAAGAATCAGGATGGCTCACTTAGCTGCAGAGACCTTTCACCAACCAGAGGAATGAGGAGTCTCAGCCACACACTGAGCTCCCAGCCCAGGGATCCAGTGCCAGGAGAGGTCTCCACAACCTCTGGCTACAAAAACCAGCGGAGATTGTAGCTGAGTGAGACAGAGGGCTGAAGGAAGCAGAGTCGTTCCTCTTAAAGGGCCCATGCCCAGCCTTACTCACTGACAGAGTCACTCCCTCTGAGTTCCAGCGCTGGGGAAACTGCTTGAGGGGCATCAGAGAACTATGGTGGGGGTGTTGAGCTGTCAGGCTTCAGGGCAAGAGCTGGAGAGTCAGCAGGCTTCGGGACAGAGGTACAAGCAGAAGCTATTGTTCCTTTGTTGAGACCCACCCTTCCAGCCTGCTCATGTACGTACCAACAACCTGGATAACAGGTTGCTCTACTCAGGTAATACCCTGAGACTCTGCCACTCCCAACTTGTAGGCCCACCCAAGCCACTTGCAGTGATTCACTCCATAGAAATGGGCAGTCTTGGCTCCTGCTACAAACTTTCATAAAATCTCTAAAAGTCTCACAAAACCCAAAGAAGTAGTATCTGGCCTCAGCCTGCCCTATACCTCTTCCTATGCACCTCCAAGCCCCACACCAGTAGCAGCCAGCCTTGGTTTCTGACGTGGCCCCTCAGGGCACCTATAAGCCCAGCACAAGTGGCAGCCATATGTGAATTGCTTGGTGACTTTTACCAGGTGTTCCTGGAGGAGCACAGGCTATGGTTGAAGTTGGCCTGTAGCTGGACCTTTCCCAGGTCTGTGCTAAGGGACCCCACAGCACAACTAATACATAAAACCACTCTACTAAGACCAGGAGACTTAGAAGCCCAACATGATACATAGAAACAGACACAGGGAGGCAGCCAAAATGGGTAACGAAGAAGTATGTTCCACTTGAAAAAACAGAAAAAGCTTCAGAAAAAATAATTCACCAAAATAAAGATGAGCAATATACCAGATGCAGACTTCAAAACACTGGTTAAAAAGGATGCTCAAGGAACTTAGGGGAATTGTAGATGAACTCAGTAAAAACTTTAATAAAGAGATTAAAAAAAACATAAAAATCGACATGAAAAACATGACAGGGAGCCAGTCAGAAATGAATATAATATCTGAGATGAAGAGTTTATTAGAAGGAATCAACTGAGTAGATAAAACAGAGGATAAACTCAGTGACATAGAAGATGGGGTAGCAGAGGACACCCAATCAGAACAGCAACAAAAGAATCCAAAAAATAAAGATAGTTCAAAAAGCCTCTGGGACAAATTAAAGCATAACAATATCCGCATCATAGGAGTACAAGAAGAAGAAGAGAGAGAAAGGAATTGAAAACTTACTTGAAGAAATAATGACCTTTCTAACCTAGTGAAAGAAATAGACATACAACCCCAAGAAGTTCAGAGAGTCCCAAACAAGATGAATCAGAGATGCCCATACCAAGACACACCATAATTAAAATGCCAAAGTTTAAAGACAAAAAGAGAATCTTAAAGGCAGCAAGAAAAAAGCAATTAGTTACATACAAGGAAATGCCCATAAGAGTGTCAGCTGATTTCTCAACAGAAACTTTACAGGTCAGAAAGGCTTGGCACAAAATATTCAAAGTGATGAAAACCAAGGACCTACAATGAAGATTACTTTACCCAGTAAAGTTATCATTTTGAATCAAAGGATAGATAAAGAGCTTCTTAGACAAGAAAAAGCTAAAAGGAGTTCATCACCACCAAGCCAGAATTATAGGAAATGTTAGAGAAATTTCTTTAAGAAGAAGAAAAAATATATATATCAAAAGTCTGAATACAGATTAGCAATAATTAAATATCTCTCAAAGAGTATTTCAAATTAAAAAAAAAAGAAATGTGCCATTCAAAAGATAGGGTGGCTAAATGAATAAGAAAACAAGACCCTTACACATGCTACCTACAAGAGAATCACTTCAGATTAAAAGACACACACAGACTAACTGTAAGGGGATGAAAAAAGGTATTTCATTATAGACCCAGAGGGTAATGTGCTAAGCGGAGTAAGTCAGATAGAGAAAGACAAATGCCATAGGATTGCATTTATAAGTGAACTCTAAAGAACAAAACAAATAAACAAACAAATAGAAACAAACTCATTGATACAGAGAACATTTTTAGGGTTACCAGATGAGAGGTGGTTTGGGAGATTGATGAAAAAAGCAGAAGGGATTAAGAAATACAGATTGGTAGTTACAAAGTAGTTATGGAGCTTGAAAGTATAGAATAAGAAACATAGCCAATAATATTGTAATAACTATATATGGTGTCAGAGAGGCATTAGATATATTGGACTGATCACCATGCGAGTTATATAGATGTCTAATCACTGTTTTACATCTGAAACTAATATAGTATTGTAAACCAATTATAAATAAAAATTTTGAAAATATTATTAATTAAAAAATAACTTGCTGGCTTAAAATGACAAACATTTATTATTTTTTATAATTAAAAAATTGAAATTCTGGCTCTGTAAATGAAATTATATTTTGCTTGGAATTTTACAACATACTGAGTATTACTTATCTGCAGGATAAAAAGTACATTACAGGAAGCATTTTCAGGTATTTGCTTTGTACCAGTGCTTCTTAAATGTTAATGTTCACACAAATCAACAATATATTTTGTTAAGATGTAAATTCTGATTTATTACATACAGATGGAGCCTAAAATTTGCCATTTCAGAGGAGGTTCCAAGTGATGTCATACTACTGAAATATGGCCTTTAATTTGCTCAATGAAAACATTTAAAAAATGGAAATGTTGATTATTTTTAATCTAGTGGATTAAATTACTTCTATTATTGTGTATGTTTAAATTTTTCATAATAAAAAGTTTTAAATATAGGATACTAACATCTTCTTTCTAAAGCAATTTTTTCTGTATTAATCTTTGGGCAGGAAGGAGAGAGAAGTAAAGATTCTTTTTGAGCCTTCATTCTTAAAAGCAAGTTAAAAATTTAATTGAGTGAGCCTACATGTCTTTGGCTGACTGCCTAATATTAAGCCTACATGTCTTTGGCTGACTACCTAATCAACAGCAATTGAAATGGAGTGCATGAGTTTCACATGCTGCTGAATTGTAAAATAACCTGAGAGTCCATTGATTTTGTTCACTGTAACTGAGGGATTGTTGCTCTTAAAAGAATAATATCAGTTAAACAATTGCCCTACCAAGATATATATACAGTCTAAAATTTTTATTTTTATTCTTCTTAAAGTTTTTGTATTTCTTCTCTCGTCCCCCTATTAATAATTTATAGTAGTATTATACTATAATTTTGACTTAACAATCATAGCAGGGCCTTTTTCTATGGTCACAGCCAATTAGTTGAAATCCAGAAATGGCACCATTTGTGTTGCTCATTTGTACTAGTCTGACCAGACAAAACGTCTCTAAAAAACAGAAATACATTGAAAATTATTATAGCCAAGGTATCTCCACTGTTTAAAATTTTCAAAGTGATATGACTAGAGAGATAAGATTTGAACACTCAAGCCACACTTATCCCAAAGAGTATAAGGTAAATCAAGATTGACTTGTAGAAAGCCTAGACTTAAAAGACATATTTTAAGAAATATTGTTTTATTATTTTCAAGTACACAATTACTTAAACTAGACTTTTAAAATGTATTACCTATTAGTTCTTAGGGAACGCAATTTAATTAATAGGATATTTTTATCTGATGTAAATAGGTGTTTCTAAATGTTCAATGGGAATTTAACAGTTTACACTCTTAAATTATCTAAATATGACATTTGAATGTTTGTGTAATCTTTGAATTTTAAATAGCTCCCAAAAGGAATATTTAAAAAACCTGAAAAGAGATTATCAGTCAAGCTGTTGAAATAAATAAATGCTGTACTTGCATTCTCTCATGACCACATCAAAATTACAAATAAACTACAGAACAACCATCACTGATAATCACCTGAAGTCTATCTGAACAGAAGTTCTATAACTGAGAATATACAGAAGTAACTTTGAGACCAGTAGGAGGGACTGAGACATGAAAAAAAACTGGTCCCTATACCCATGTGTGGCAGTTAAAAATTGGGAGAACTATCTGGGCTGCAGAGTTTCACCTTGAGGAGTGAGGGGTTCCAGCACCAAATCATGCACCCCAGTCCAGAGTTCCAGGGCCAACAAGAGAAGTCTCCACAACTTCTGGCTGTGAAAACCAACAGATTTTGTGGCTAAGTGACATGGAGAGCTGCAAGAGTATCAGGTGTTCCACTTAAAAGGCTGCACACAAACTTACTCACTGATGAACACACTTGTTCTGAGTTCCAACACTGGGGCAGCAGCTCAAAAGGCACCAGAAACATATAAAAAGAAATTGAATTGTCTGGCTTCAGTGCATGTGATATAAGAACAATTTTCTCTCAGACAAAAGTGCCAGCAGGAGCCATTGTTTCTTTCTGAAGTCCTCCCAAAATCCAGCATGCAAACACAAGTGGCTACTATATCTGGGTCTCCATTAACCTAGCTAACATATATCAACTTTCCCTGAGACCTTGCCTCACCCAACTTATAGACCTACTCAAGCTGCATACAGTGGCTTTCCATGCAAATGCCCTTGATTGTTCATGTTTAAGACTTTCCTAAAATCTCTCAAAGGTTCACAAACCCTAAACAAGCAGTATCTGGCCTTGACATGTCCCACAATTTTTGCTTAGTGTTGTTAACCTTGCAACTAAAACAGCAAACAGCCTCGGTTCGCAGTTTGGCTTCTCCCAGGCACCTCAAACCTAGTATAGGTGAAAGACATCTGTGCATCTTTTTGTGACTCATGCCAGCTGGTCCCAGGTAGAGCACAGGCAGAGAGTAAACATAGCTTGAAGCAGTGTTTCTTTCATCATACCATGCCAGAGCATCACCAGGCTGGCTCCATGGATAACAGACCTAAAGAGAAGACTAGGCAGGCACCAGAATCCTGCTAAATTGAATTCTACTCAATAGGGTCACCCTCTGCACAATAGCTCATCCACTGTAATCACAGCTAGTCCTCGGAATGAATCACTCTGAGGTTCAATTCCTTCCACTGACATGTAATCAGAAACCAAGGCTCAACTACAACAGAGTATATTAGAGGAAATCAACAGAGTGGAGGAAGAAGAGGATCAAACCACTGATATAGAGGATGGGGAAGCCAAAAACACCCAATCAGAATGGCAAGAGTAAAGAAGCCAAGACTATAATAATTTAAGAAGCTTATGGTACAAAATTAAATGTAAAAAGATCCATGCCATAAGGGTATCTGAAGGAGAAGAGAAGAAAAAGCAGAAAAACTATTTGAAGAATATATGACTGCATTCCACATGCTGTGCTCCCCATCACTGTGACCATCTATCAACTACTAATTTGTACTTCTTTAACCCTTCACCCCATATGCCCAGATCCCAAATCCCCCTCACCTCTATGTGTCACCAAATTATTCTTTATATTTGTGAGTCTGTTTTAGATTAGTTTTAGATAAGTTCTTTTGGTTCCTTACATTCCACATATAAGTGAAATCATAGAGTATTTATCTTTCTCTGTCTGACTTATTTCACACAATGTAATAAAATCTAGCTCCATATATATTGTTGCAAATGGTAGGATTTCATTTTTTTAATTAATTAATTTTTATGGTGACCTAGGTTAACAAAATCCAATAAGTTTCAGCTGTACACTCTAACAGTAAGGCATATATATATTTACACTGTGTGTTCACCTGCCATAGATATCTTTCAATCACCACGTATTTGACTTCATTTATCCATCTGCCTCCCCTCTCCCCCATCCCACTTACCCTCTGGGAACCACTAGTATATTGTCAATGTCCATGAGTCTCTGTTTATTTGTTCTGTTCATTTGTTGCTTTTGGGTTTATATCCCACATATAAGTGATATTATGTGATTTTCAACCTTTTCTATCTGTTTTATTTCACCTAGCATGATTATCTCAAGGTCCATTCTTGTTGTTGCAAATGGCAATATTTCATCTCTTCTTATGGCTAAGAAATATTCCATTGTATATATGTATCACTACTTCTTTATCCAATGATTTATCATAGGACACTTCGGTTGCTTCCATATCCTGGCCACTGTGAATAATATTGCTATGAACATTGGTGTGCAAATATCTTTTTGGATATGGGTTTTCAAGCCTTTGGGGAAAATACCCAGTAGAGGGATTGCTGGATCATATGGTAGATCAATTCTTAGATTTCTGAGGAACCTCCATACTGTTTTCCACAGTGGCTGTACCAATTTGCAGTCTCATCAGCAGTGTATGAGGGTTCTTTTGTCTCCACATCCTCTCCAACATTTGCTATTACTTGTACTGTTGATTATAGCTATTCTAACAGCTGTGAGATAGTATTTCCTTGTGGTTTTGATATGCATTTCTCTAATAGCTAGCGATGTTCAGCATATTTACCTATATTTGTAGGTCATTTCTATGTCCTCTAGGGAGAATTGTCTGTTCAGGTCCTCTGCTGATTTTTTGATTGGATCATTTGTTTTTTATTTGTTATTGAGTTGTATGAGTTTTTTGTATATTTTGGATATTAGGCCCTTATCAGAAGCATTGCTTGCAAATATATTTTCCCATTCATGTGGTTCTCTCTTTACTTTGTTGATGATTTCTTTTGCTGTGCAGAAACTTTTTAGTTTGATGTAGTCCCATTCACTTATTTTAGCTTTTACTTCTCTTACTTTTGAGGTCAAATTCATAAAATTCTCTTTAAGTCCAAGGTCCTTGAGTTTAGTTCCTATGTTTTTTCTATGCATTTTATTGTTCCAGGTCTTATATTCAGGTCCTTAATCCATTTTGAGTTAATTTTGGTGTGTGGTGATAGACAACAGTTTAGTTTTATTCTTTTTCAGGTGGCTTTCCAGTTTTCTCAGCACCATTTATTGAAGAAGCTTTCCTTTCTCCACTGTATGTTTTGGAATTTTTTGTCGAAAATTATTTGCCCTTTTAAATATGTTTTTACTTTTGGACTCTCGACTCTGTTACCCTGGTCCATGTTTCTGGTTTTCTGCCAACACCATGCCATTTTGATTATTGCTGCTTTATAGTATAATTCGAAGTCGGGCAGAGTGAAGCCTCCAGCCTTGTTCTTTTTCTCAGTATGCCTTTGAGAATTCAGGGTCTTTTGTGCTTCCATACAAATCTGATGATTTTTGTTCTATTTCTTTAAAAAATGATGATGGGATTTTGATGAGGATTGCATTCAATCTGTGTAATGCTTTAGGTAATATGGTCATTTTAAATATGTTGATTCTTCCAATCCAAGAACACAAATATCTTTCTATTTCTTTGTATCATCTTTGATTTCTTTTTATAGGGTCTTATAGCTTTCATTATATAAGTCTTCACATGTTTCATTAGATTATTCCTAGGTATTTTATTACTTTCTTTGCAATTACAAAAGGAATTATTTTTTCCACATCTGTTTTGTTTTCTTGTTGACACTTCATTTTTAGAGTATAGGAATGCTATGGATTTTTGAACACTGATTTGGTATCCAGAAACTTTACTGTATTTGCTGATTGTTTCTAGTATTGTTATTGTGGAGTTTAGAGTTGTCTATATAAAGAATCATTTCATCTGCAAATAGTGACACTTTGAATTCTTCTTTTCCTATTTGGATGCATTTTATTTTTTTTTCTTGCCTGAATGTACTCACTAAGACCTCCAATGTTATATTAAACAACAATGATGAAAGTGGACAGTTTTTCCTAATCTTAGAGGAAAGGTTTTAATTTTTCAAAATTAAAGATAATATTGGCTGAGGATTTCTAATATAGAGCTTGCATTATGTTAAGGTACTTTTATAGCAATTTTGTTGTATTTTGACCATAAATGGATGCTGTATATTGTTGAAGGTTTTTTTCTGCATCTATTGACATAATCATATGATTATTCTTTAATTTGTTTATGTGATGTATCACATTAATCTATTTGTATATGTTGAATCATCCCTGTGTCACTGGGATGAAGGCTAATTGATCTGTGGTGCATAATCTTTTTTAATATGTTGCTGTATTCAGTTCACAAGTATCTTATTTAGGATGTTTGCATCCATGTTCATGAGAGATTTTGGTCTGTAGTATTCTCTTTTTGAGTTATATTTACCTGGTTTGGGTATCTGGGTAATAATAGCTTCATAAATGAGTTGGGAAGTATTGCCTCCTCTTCAATTTTTTTGAAAGAATTGAGGAGAATAGATATTGAATCTTCTTTGAATGTTTGGTAGAATTCACTAGTGAAGCCATCTGGTCTTGGACTTTTACTTTTGGACGGTCTCTGATGATTGTTTCAATTTTCATACTGTTGATCAGTCTATATAGATTTTCCAGTTCTTCTTGATTCAGTCTAAGAAAGTTGTATTTTTCTAAGTACTGGTCCATTTCTTCTAGACTATTAAATTTGGTGTTGTATACTTTTTCATGGTATTCTTGTAGGACCCTTTGTATTTCTGCAATGTCTATCATAATATCCCCTCATTCATGCCTGATTTTGTTTGTGTCCTTTCTCTTTCTTCTCTAGTGAGTCTAGACAAGGGTTTGTCAATTTTTTTAACCTTCTCAAAGAACCAGCTCTTTGTTAAATTTATTTTTAGTATTGTTTTATTTTATTTTATTTATTTATGCTCTAATTTTGATTATTTTTTTTTATTCTGCCAACTTTAGGCTTCATTTGTTATTCCTTTTCTAGTTTTTAAGTTAAAGCATTAGGTTGTTTATTTGGGCTTGTTCTTGTTTTTTGAACTTGGCCTGTAATAATAAGAACTTTCCTCTTATGATCACTTTTGCCGTGTCTCAAAAGTTATGATATGTTGTACTATCATTACCATTCATTTCTATGTACCTTTTGATCTCTTTTTTTTAATTTCTTCTCTGACCCAATCATTCTTCAGTAGCATGTTTTTTAATCTCCATGTATTTGCAATTCTTTCCACTTTCATCTTACAGTTGATCTCTAGCTTCAAAGTATTATGAACAGAGAATATTGTAAATATGATTTCAACTGTCTTATATTGTTGAGGCTATCTTTGTGTCCCAGTGTGTGGTCAACCCTTAAGAATGTTCCATGTGCACTAGAAAATAATTTATATGCATATGTTTTGGGATAAAAGTCTCTGTAAATGTCAATTATGTCCATTTCGTCTAATGTGTCATTTAAGGATGTTATTTCCTAATTAATTTTCTGTTTGGATGATCTATCCATATCTGACAGTGGGATATTTAAGTCCCCTGTTACGACAGTGTTTTGCTCTGTTTCTCCCTTTTGTTCTGCTAGTAATTGCTTTTCATATTTTGGGGCTCTCTGATTGGGAGCATAGATATTAATAAGTGTTATGTCTTCCTGGTGCATGATTCCCTTTATCAGTATGAAGGATCCCTCAGTATCTTTACCTTTAAAAAAAACGAAGTCTATTTTATCCAATATGAGTACCACTAATCCCGCTTTTCTGTGAATGCCATTTGTTTGTAATATAATTTTCCATATTTTCACTTTGAGTCTAGATTTGTATTTGGAGCTGAGATATGTCTTCTAGAGGCAGCATATGGTTGAGTGTTTTTTTTATCCATTCTGTAGCTTTGTGCCTTTTTATTGGTGAGTACAGTCATTTTCTTTTAGAGTGATTATTGAAATATGAGGTCTTCTTATAGCCATTTTATCTTTTGCTTTCTGGTAGCTGGGTGTTTCCATCACTTCCTTATCCTTGTGTTTCTGTTTGCTTTATTATGGTAGGCTTTTGTGTGTTTTCCTTCTGGTTTTTCTTGTTTTATGTTATATACTTCAGTTCTGAATCTTTGATGTATGGTCATCATCACCAATATGTGAAAGATAGTTATACACACACACACACACACACACACACACACACACACACAAACACACACACACACACACAATCATCCATTTTCTTCTGTGTGTGACTTATCTCCATTCCCCTTTGCAAATTTGGATCTTTGAATCCTCCCATTTTCAGTCGTTGTTCTCTCAGTCCATCCTTATGTATGCTGAACATTCATTGTTCTCTCAGTCTGTCCTTATGTAGCATGAACCATCATACTATAGCAAATCACTTCTTTATCTTTAAGTTTATAATGCCCTGTTCTTAATAAGGGCTGTGCTCCTCTGCTTCTATCACCTTGCTAATAACCTTAACCTTAATTTTTGTGTGTGTATTTTTGTTTTAGGTGAGCTGACCCCTTTCAGTATTTCCTATAGTGCGGGCCTCATAGTGGAGAATTTCCTCAATTTTTGTATGTCTGGAAAGGTCTTTTTTTTTTTCTCCTTCATATCTAAAGAAGAACTTAGATGGATATAGTAGATAGTAATTCCTTTCATGGAATAGTTTAAATATTTAATTCCATTTCTTTCTTACTTGTAAGGTTTCCACTGACAAGTCCAAGGATAACCTAATGGGTTTTCCTTTATAGTTTACCATTTTCTTCTCCCTGGCTGCCCTGAGAATTCTGTCTTTGTTGTTGATTTATGATAATTTCAATACAATGTGTCTTGGTGAAGGCCTTTTTGGGTGGAGATAATTGGGTGTTCTGTTGTATTCTTGAATTCCATGCTCCAGCTCCTTCTTTATATTTAAGAAATTCTCATCTACTATTTGTGTGAAAATTCTTGCTAGTCCTTGTTCCTTTTACTTGCCTTTGATAATGCTCATTATTCTTATGTTTCCTCTCTTGATGGTATTAACTAGTTCTTGTATTTCTCTTTCATTGCTTTTCATTCTTTTGTTTCTCTCTTCTTCCTTATGATTTATTTTTAGATTTCTATCTTCGATATCACTGTTTGTTGCTTCCATTTGGTCGACTCTATTTCCCAAGCTTTCCATTTCATTTTTCACCACTTGCAGTGTGTGTGTTTTTTTTTTTATCTCCAGAAGTTCTATATTGTCCTTTTTGAGGGTTTTAGTATCGTTGCTGAAAAACTCATGCTGCTTATAAATTTTTTTCTCAATTACTAAAATTGTTGATATGGCTTGTTTCAGATCTCAGTAGAGTTTTTTTCAGAAGTACCAGCCTAAATTTTCTGTTATTTAAGTCACATATTTCTATGTCCATAAGCTAATTCTCTGTAGATTTTTCTCTTTCTTTCTGAGATTCCTTTTCACCTTGGTTGTTCATGGTGTGTAATGAACTATTTCTCCACCTGGGCATTAATAGAAGTGTATTCTGCTTTTTCTTCCCCAGAAAGAAAGTTTATTATATCAAGGTCTCTTTTTAGTCTTTTGCAAAGAAGGCATTTTTCTTTGGATTCCAGTAGGTGGCGTCAAATCCTCTTGGATCTCTGCTTTATATAAAGCCTTAATAATGCCTTTTTTTTCCTTATAGATGTTTATTCACACTCACTACCCTGACTCTCAGACCTTTTCAGTATTAGCTATAGTTTCAATAGCATTTTCCCAGATTTCCCTGAGGGTCTGCTTGTTCAGTTTCAGAGGGTATTGGGGGAAAGGCCCTCTGGTTTGGTATTTGTGGGCTGCGGCCCAGCCTCAGTTTTGCAATTGCAGCTGGTAAAAGTCAATTGTTGTTTCTCGGCCATCTCCGCTTTTCTACTTTCTGCCACCCTCCACATAGAGCTCACAGATCTCCCAGGCAGGGCTGTTAAGGGAACTCACCACACCTTCTCCCTTCCCCTTCCTCCTATCAGGAACTCAGGCTGCCAGACCAGCTTTGATATCTCCCAGTCCACTGCCCAACCCCCAGGGTTCTGAGCTTTGGTCATTATTATGTGCAGATCCCATATTCAGATGTACTGGCATGTGGTTTAGGAGTTTTTACTGAGTTTTAGATGTTAAGCTTATTGCTATTTCAAGGGGAAAAGTCTGGGGATGTCTCTCACACTGCCATTTTTCTCCAAACACCAGGATTTCATTTTTTAAATGGCTGAGTTATATTTCGTCATATATATGAACCATAACTTCTTTATCCAATCATCTATTGATGGTTATTTAAGTTGCTTCCATATCTTGGCAATTTTTAAATTGCATTGCCATGAATATTGGGGGGTATAGAGATCTTTACAAAGCATGGTTTTGCCTTTCCTTGGATAAATATCCACAAGTACAATTGCTGGATCAAAAGGTATATTCTTTTTAAAATTTTTTGAGAAATCTCCAGACTGTGTTTCATAGTTGCTGTACCAATTTGAAATCCTACCAACAATATATAAGATTTTTCTCCATATTCTTACCAACGCTTGTTTTTTAAAATTTATTTTCATTAATTTTATGTATACAGTACATTGTTAAACATCTATATATTTCATCAAAACGATTTCCTAAGTTGTTCCCTTCCTCCCCTGACCCTTTCCCTAGCTAATGTGTTAATGCTAACTGCCTTCCCTATGCCACTTTCCCCATCTCCGTGACCACCCATCAGCTACTAATATGTACTTCTTTAACCCTTCACCCTATTCTTCCAGCCCCGCAAACCCTCCTCCCCTCTGACCATCACCAAATTGTCCATTATATGTGTAAGTCTGTTTTTGATTAGTTTGTTCAATTTATTCCTTAGATTCTGCATATGAGTGAAATCATATAGTGCTTATATTTCTCTGTCTGACCTAAATACCTTCTAGGTCCATCAAAGCAATATTTTTTTTCCATCCCCTTTCTTTTTCATATGTAGGGGTCTTGTTTTCGTATTCTTTCAGCCACTCTGTCTTTTGCTTAGAGCATTTAATTCTTTTCCATTTAAGGTACTTATTGACAGGAATGTAGTTATTATCATTCTTTATTTCTGTTTTTGAATATATGTGTTTTTTTCTTCTTAAAGCAGTCCCTCCAACATTTCCTGTAATACTGGCTTGGTCTTCATCCTGTTGAATATTTTGTGCCAAGCCCTTCTGACCTGCATAGTTTTTTGTTTTTTGTGTTTTTTTTTTTTTTTTTGAGAAATCAGCTGCCAGTCTTATGGGTGTTCCCTTATAAGTAATTCTCTCCTTTTTTCTCTTGCTGCTTTTAATATTCTTTCTTTGTGTTTAACTTTTGGCATTTTAATTATGATGTGTCTTGGTGTGGGCCTCTTTGGATCCCTGATTTTAGAATTCTCTGAGCTTCCTGGGGTTTTATGTCTGTTTCTTTCACCAGGATAGGGAAATTTTCCATTATTATTTCTTCAAACAGATGTTCAATATCTTCAAGATCCCAGACAATTTTTTCTTGCTGTCGCTCCTTGTTTCCATCACAATTTTGATTTGGTCTTCAGAGGGATGAACAGACCCTCTATCATTTACCTCACTTTTTCTCCCCCTGCACTTTTTTCTTCATTTCCACCCACTCATGGCACCAAACTACATCATAGAAGAAACTTCTTGCCTCAAAGGCTTGTTAACTTTCAGGGAGCATCCAGCTCACATAGGCACTGAGTCAGTGCCATCTCAGTCGACTGGAAGGCAGGTGTACAAGGCTGACTCAGACGGAGCTGAGGCTTCTTAGCAGAGTTTTTCTTCAGCTACACAGAGCAGAAGTGTGGAATCAAATCTACGAGTGAGAGGCTCACCCTTGGCCAGAATCTGGGCTAATGCTCCCTGGGTTTATCTCACCTAATTTCCCGTAGTCAACCAGTAAGTCACATCTATTGTTTTTGCTGCCACATATCCATTCTCATTCCCTCTAGAGGCTCAGTAGCCCCTGGACTTCCCTATTGTTCTTTGATTTATTGATGATAGCCATTCTGACAGGTGTCAGATGATACTTCATTGTGGTTTTAATTTACATTTCTGTGATGATTAGTGACCTTGAGCATATTTTCATATGTCTATTGGCCATTTGTATTCCTCTTAGGAGAAATGTCTGTTCAGGTCTTCTGACCATTTTTTAATTGTATTGTTTGTTTTTTTGTTGTTGTTGTTGAGTTGTATGAGTTCTTTATATATTTTGATATTAACCTCTTATCAGATGTATTATTTAGTAAATATCTTCTACCAATCAGTTCGTTGTCTTTTTGTTTTGTTAATGGTTTCCATTGCTGTACAAAATCTTTTGAGTTTGATGTAGTCCCATTTAAAATTTTTTTTTGTTTCCCTTTCCAGGGGGAATATATCTGAAAAGGAATTACTGTTAACAATATCATAAAGTGTATTACTTATGTTATCTTCTAGAAGTTTTATGGTTTGGGGGTCTTACATTTAAATCTTTAATCCATTTTGAGTCTATTCTTGTATACAGTGTAAGAAGGTGATCCAGATTCTTTTTTTTCTTTTTTACATATGATAATTCTTAAGATTTTTAGAAAACTCCATACTGTTTTCCATAGTGGCTACACCAATCTACATTCCCCCAAGCAGTATATAAGGGTTCCTTTTTTGTCATTACCTCTCCAACACTTATTATTTGTCTTGTTGTTGGTAGCCATTCCAATATATATGATATCTCATTGTGGTTTTGAATCGCATGTCCCTAATAGCTAATGAGGTTGAATATCTTTGCACATGCTTGTTGGTCCTTTGTATGTCTTTTGGGAGAAGTGGCTATTCAGTTCCTCTGCTCATTTTTTAATTGAATTGTTTTTTTATTGTTGAGTTTTTTTATGTATTTTGGACATTAGGCCTTTATTGGACATATTATTGTTTGCAAATATAGTCTTCCATTCAGATGGTTGCCTCTTTGACTTGTTGGTGTTTTTTGTTTGTTTGTTTGTTTTGCTCGATAGAAACGTTCTGGTTGGCATATTCCCATTCATTTATTTTTGCTTTTACTTTCATTCCCTTTGAAGTCAAATTCATAAAATAGTCTTTAAGACCAAGGTCCATGAGCTTAGCACCTATGTTTTCTTCTATGGAATTTATTGTCTCATGTCTTATATTCAGGTCTCTGATTAATGTTTAGTTAATTTTGGTGTATGGTAACAGCAGTCCACTTTCATTCTTTTGCAGGTGGTTTTCCATTTCTCACAGCATCATTTATTAAAGAGTATTTTTTTACTCCATTGTATACATTTCAATCCTTTGTAAAAAAAAAAAAAAATATATATATATATATATATATATATATATATATATATATATATATATTCGCCCATGTATACAAGGTTTTATTTCTGGACTCTCAGTTCTGTTCCATTGATTTCTCTGTTCATTTCTTGACCAACAAGATAATGTTTTGATTATTGTTTTTTAGTATAATTTGAAATCAGGTAATTTGATGCTTCTAGCCTTGATTCTCCACCCCACCCTCTCAGGATTGCTCTGGCTATTTGGGGTCTTTTATGATCCCATACAAATCTAATACTTTTTGTTTTCTTTTTTAAAAATATGCCATTGGGATTTTTATGAGCATTGTATTAAATTAAATCTGTATAATGCTTTAAATGTCATTTGAACTATGCTGACTTTTCTAATCCATAAACGTGTTATTTTTCCATTTCTTTGTGTCTTCAATTTTTAAAATAATGTTTTATAGTTTTTGGTGTATTGGTTTTTCACATGCTTTGTTAACTTTTATCCTAGGTATTTTTTTTGTCATAATTGAAAAAGAAATTATATTTTTTCTTATTTCTTTTTCTGAAATTTTATTTATAGTGTTAGGAATGCAATGTATTTTTGTATATTGATTTTGTATTCTTCAAATTTACTTGGTTTATTGTTTCTAATAGTTTTTTTAGAGATGTCTATAGGGTTTTCTATATAGAGAACCATGCCATGTGACAGTTTGACTTCTTCATTACCAATTTAGATGCTATATATTTATTTATTTATTTATTTATTTATTTATTTATTATTTCCCTGACTGCTCACAATATTTTCTTTTAATTAGTACATGTTGTGTTCTATTTTAAAAAGTCTGCAAACATTTCTATAATCTTCTTAACACTCTATCATTCACTTTTACATTGTAGATCTATAATGTCAATATTTAATTTTTAAAATCAATTTCTAATTGATACTATTTATTGAAAAGACCTATTTTCCCCACTTTATTACATTTTCAGGTACAACACTTAATATAAAATTATCTCATATTGTTTGTTCCTCCTATTTTACTGTGAGAATAAATTGAAAATACATTCATGGAGAATACATTTTCATTTCAGTTACAAATACTCTTTTAAAATGAACATATATAGGAACAAATTAAAACAATAATGACTGAAAAGGGCAGAAAAGGGCAGGATTCAAAGATCCAAATTCTAAAAGGGGAATGAAGATTAGGCATATGAAGAAGAAAAGAGAAAACTGTACACACACACACACACACACACACACACACACACTACCCTTTATATATTTGTAATAGTAACCACACACCAAAGATTCAGAACTGAAATACATAACATGAAACAAGAAAGACTAGAGGGAAGACTCACAAAACCCAACTAAAATGAAAAAAAAGAGAGAGAGAGAGAAATATAAGGACAAGGAAACAATGGGGATACTGAACTACTGGAAAGCAAAAGATAAAATGGCTATAAGAAGACCTAATAGTTCAGTAATCACCCTAAATGTAAATGGACTGAACTTATCAATAAAAAGGCACAGAGTTGCAGATTGGATCAAAAAACAAAAAAAAAAAAACATATGCTGCTTCCAGGAGACACATCTCAGTTCCAGAGACAAATATAGACTCAAAGTGAAAGGGTGGAAAATAATATTTCAAGCAAATGTCATTTAGAGAAAAGCAGAGTAGCAGTATTAATATTGGACAGAATAGACTTCAAAATAAAAAAAGGTATATGAATATACTGAGGGACACTTTTTAATAATAAAGGGAATCATGCAACAAGAGGGCATAACATATATTAATCTTTATACTCCCTGTATAAAGGAATACTGAAATTCCTTTATTCAGTATTCAGTATTTATACTTTATTCAGTATTCCTTATGGAATACTGAAATATATAAAGCAATTACTAAAGGGAGAAACAGACCAAAACACTATCATACTTGGGTACCTAAATACCCCACTGTTGGATATAGACAGAGCATCCAAAAAGAGAAAATCAATTAGGAAATAACATCTTTAAATGACAGATTAGACCAATTGGACATAATTAACATCCACAGAGCTTTTCATTCCAAAAGAGCTGCTTATACAATCTTTTCTAGTGCACATGGAATATTCTCAAGGATTGACCACATACTAGGACACAGAAATAGCCTCAACAAATATAAGAGGGTTCAAATCATACCAACCATATTATCTGATCATAGTACTTTGAAACTAGAGATCAACTGCAAAAAGAAAGCAGGAAGAACCACAAATACATGGAGATTAAACAACATACTACTGAAGGGTAACAGAGTCAGAGAAGAAATAAAAAAGAGAGATCAAGAGATACATAGAAATGAATGATAATGATAGTACAACATGTCTAAACTTTTGGGACATGGCAAAAGCGTCATAAGAGGAAAGTTCAAATATTTACAGGCCTACCTCCAAAAACAAGAATGAGTCCAAATAAACAACCTAATGCTTATTCTTAAAAAGCTAGAAAGGGAAAAGAATGAAACTTAAAGTCAGCAGAAGGAAATAAATCATAAAAATTAGAGCAGAAATAAAAGAAATTGAAAACAAACAAACAAAAAGAAAAAATATATGCGACAAAGAGCTAGTTTTTTGAGAAGTTTCATATCCCTGGCTAGACTCCCTGGCTAGACTTACAAAAGAAAACAGAGAAAAGACACAAATAAACAAAATCAGGGATGAAAGAGGGAAAATTATGACATACACCACGGAAATACAAAGGATCATACAAAAACACTATGTAAAAGTATATAACACCAAATTTAATAACCTAGAAGAAATGGACTGGTACTTAGAAAAATGCAACCTATCTAGACTGAATCAAAAGAACTGAAAAATCTAAATAGACTGATCTGCAATATGAAAATTGAAACAATCATCAAAAACCTACCAAAAAGTAAAAATCCAGGATCAGATAGTTTCACCAACAAATTTTATCAAATATTCAAAGATTTAATACCTATTCTTCTCCAATCTTCAAAACAATCGAAGAAGAGGCAATACTTCCCCACTCATTTAATGAGACCAATATTACCCTGATACCCAGACCTAGTAAAGATAACACACAAAAACGAAAACTACAAACTGATATCTCTCATGAAGTCAGATGCAAAAATTCTAAATAAGATACTAGGAAACAATATAGCAACATATTAAAAAGATTATACACCACAATCAAATGGACTTCATCCCAGGGGCACAAGGATGCTTCAACATAGGATAGACAACATAAATAAATTAAAGAATAAGAATCATAAGAAAATATCAATAGATGCAGAAAAGCCTTTGACATGATCAGCATCCATTTATGATCAAAACACTTCACAAAATCAGTATAGAAGGAAAGTACCTTAACATAATAAAGGTCATCTATGAGAAATTCTCAACCAACATTATACTTAATGGTGAAAAGCTAAAGACCTTCCCTCTAAGATCAGGAACAAAGCAAGGCTGTCCACTATAGCCACTATTATTCAGTATAACATTGGAAGTCCTAGTGAATGTAAGAGAAAGATATTAAAGGCATCCAAATAGGAAGCAAAGAAGTCAAACTGTCATTATTTGGGGATAACATGATTCTCTATAGAGAAAATCCTAAAGACTCCACAAGAACACTATTAGAAACAATAAGTAAATCACAATAAAATTTCTGTATACAAAATCAATGTCCAAAAATTCATAGCATTCCTATACTCGAATAATTAAGTGTCAGAAAAAGAAATGGAAAAAATGAGTCCTTTTGCAATTGTAACAAAAAATACCTGGAAATAAATCTAATGAAATATGTTAAAGACCTATATAAAGAATACTAAAAGACCCTACTAAAAGAAATCAAAGAAGATACAAAGAAATGGAAAGATATTCCATCTTCTTGAAGTGGAGGGATCAAAATAGTTAAAATGACTTCATTTCCTAAAGCATTATACAGATTTATTCCAGTCCCCATCAAAATATCATCAGCATTTAAAAAAAATAGAACAGAATATTATCTGATTTATATAGAAACACAAAAGATCCTGAATTGCCAAAGCCATCCGGAGAAAAAAGAATGAGGCTGGAGGCCTCACTCTGCCTGATTTCAAATTATACTACAAAGTGACAGTAATCAAAACAACATGGTATTGACAGAAAAGCAGACACACAGACCAGTGGAACAGAATCTAGAGTCCAGAAGTAAAAACATATTCATATGGGTAAATAATTTTCAACAAAAGAGTTAAAAAAATACAGTGGAGAATGGAAAGCCTCTTCATTAAATGATGCTGGGAAAACTGCAAAGCCACCTGAAAAAGAATGAAATTTGACTATTGTCAATCACCACACCAAAATAAATGCAAAAGGCATTATGGGTCTGAATATAAGGCCTGAAAGTATAAAATGCATTAAAAAAAAACATAGAAACTAAATTCAAGGATCTTGGACTTAAAGAGGATTTTATGAATTTGACCTCAAAGGCAAGGGATGTAAAAGCTAAAATAAATGAATGGGACTACATTAAATGAAAAGGCTTCTGCTCAGCAAAAGAAATCGTCAGCAAAGTAAAGAGACATCCATCTGAATGGGAAAACATATATGCTAGCAATGCCTGCAAGAAAAGCCTAATATCCAAAATATACAAAGAACTCATATGACTCAATAACAACAAAAAAAAAAACAATGATTCAATCAAAATCTGAGCAGATGGCCTGAACAGACACTTCTCCCTAAAGGACATACAAATGGCCAACATGGAAAATAGTATGGAGGTTCCTCAAAAACTAAGAATTGATCTATTCTATGTTCCATCAATCCCTCTACTGGGTACTTACCCCCAAAGACTTGAAAAGTCATATTTGAAAAGATATTTGCACACCGATGTTCATACTAACACTATTCACAGTGGCCAAGACATGGAAGCGACTAAAGTGTCCTACCATAGGTGACTGGATAAAGAGTTGGTATATATATACAATGGAATATTACTCAGCCATAAGAAGAGATAAAATACTGCCATTTGCAACAATATGAATGAATCTCGAGATAATCATGGTAAGAGAAATAAGCCAGACAGAAAAAGTTGAAAAATCACATGATATCATTTATATGTAGTATATAAACCTAAAAGCAACAAATGAACAGGACAAACAAACAGAGACTCATGGACATGGACAATAGACTAGTGGTTACCAGATGGGAGGGGGTATGAGGAGTGGGGAGATAGATGGAGTAAAAAGAGTCAAATATGTGGTGACAGAAATAAATCTAACAATGGGAGGTGAAAACAGAATGTAAATATATACATGCCTTACTGTTTAAATATACAGCTGAAACTTATTAGATTTCATTAACCAATGTCCCCTTAAAAATTAATTAATTAGTTTGATAAATAAAAAAAGAATTTATTCTTATTTTTGTAGTAATTTTTTTAAAATGTGAAATACTGCCATTTGTGACACCATGGATATATCTTGAGGTCATCATGCTAAGTGAAATATGCCAGATGTAAAAAGTTGAGAACCATGATTTCACTCATATGTGGCATATAAAACTGGAAGCAACAAATGAACATTACAAACTAGCAGAGAATCATGTAGATGAACAATAGCTAGTGGTTACCAGAGGGAACAAGGGAAAAGGGAGGAGGTAGATAAATGTAAAGAAGGTCAACTATATGGTGACAAAAGAAAATTTACCTTTGGGTGTGAACACACAATGCAATGCAAGTATGAGGTATTATTGAATTATACGGTTGAAACCTCTATGATTTTATGAACCAATGTCATCCAAATGCATTGAATAAAAATAAAGAAATAAATGCTCTGAACTTTAAAAAAAATATTCCTTAATGGAACACAAAAATTACTAACAATAAAGAAATAGATTGATAAATTTGACTTCATTAAAATTAAAACTTCTGTTCTTTAATAACTTTATTAAGAGATCAAAAAGAAAGTCACAGCTAAGAGAAGATATTTGTAGTACATATGTATGACAAGAACCCTATTATTAGAATATATAAATAATTCCTACAAATGAATAAGAACAAAACAGAAGGCCTATAGAAAAATGAATAAGAGATTTAAACAAACACTTTCCTAAAGAAGATATCAATAAAACCATTAGTATATAAAAAGTTTGTCAATTTCATTAGCCATCAAAAAGATGTAACTATCAATTTGTAATTCTTAATCCTTTAACCTTGTCAGGTGGGTACTAGACTTATGGGGGTGGAGAACCAGTTTGTAATTATCTAAATGTCTAACCTCTATGCTGTAAACTTGAAACTAATATAACATTGAATATCAACTGTAATTAAAAAATAAAAATTTTAAAAAGGTAAGTAGTTTAAACACACTAATTGAGGTGGTATCTCAATATAGTTTTGATTTGCATGTCCCTAATGGCTAGTGAGATTGAGCATCTTTTCAAATGTCTGTTGGTAGTTTGTATGTCTTCTTGGGAGAAGTGTCTGTTCAGGTTCTCTGCCCATTTTTTGACTGAATCGTTATGTTTTTGTTGTTATTGAGTTGTATGAGTTATTTGTGTATTTTGGGTATAAGGCCCTTATCGGGGGTGTTACTTGCAAATATATATTCCCATTTGGATGGTTGTATTTTTACTTTGTTAATGGTTTCTTTTGCTGTGCAAAAGTTTTTTAGTTTAATATAAGTTTCATTCAGTTATTTTTGCTTTTATGTCCTGTGGGTGCCAGGCCCAGCTGGTCCAAGGTCTGGCTGTGACCTAAGCTCCCAGTTAGGATAAGGACCTGGAATTCAAAATGTTATATTAGTGTAGTAGGGTGCCTGAGACTAAAATATGTAAACATATTTCAACTTATTGTATTACGCATGTGTGACTGAATGTCACTATTGTACTCTGATATGTGTGGAGCCATGCAGTCTCCTGGAGAGCCGAAGGGAAGCACAAGAAGAGGAGCAGAAGTGCATACAATACCGTGTGTCCTCCTCAGTAAACTGCACTTCCAAGTAGAACTGTGCTCTGCACAATAAAGTTGGTGCCTGTCGTTTTATTCTCATGTCAGCCTCTTGTGCATTTTTCCAACTGGTCGTCTCACCATCAAACCTTCCCTTCTCAATCAGCTCAGCGCTGACAAGTCCCTTGCCTTTGAGATAAAATTCATAGATACCTCACTAAATTCGAGGTCTATGTGTTTCCTCCTGTAGAATTTATTGTTTCAGTTCTTATATTCAGGTTTTTGATCAATTTTGAGTTAATTTTAGTGTATGATGACAGATAGCAGTCTAGTTTCCTTCTCATGTGGCTTTCCAATTTTCTTAGCATCATTTATTGAAGAGACTTTGTTTTCTTCACTGTATAGTTTTGGCTCTTTTGTCAAAAATAATTTGCCCATATATATGTGGATTTATTTCTGGGCTCTCAATTCTGTTCCATTGATCTATGTTTGTCTATTTTCCTGCCAGTATCATGCTATTTTGATTAGTGTTGCTTTGTAATATAATTTGAAGTCAGGAAATGTGATGCCTCCAGCCTTGTTCTGTTTTATCAAGATTGCTTTGTCTATTTAGGGTTTTTTTGTGATCACTCACAAATCTGATAATTTTTGTGTTCTCTTTCTTTAAAAACTGCCATTGGGATTTTGATGGGGGTTGCATTAAATCTTTATATTGCTTTGAGTAATATATTCATTTTAACTATTTTGATACAACATTGTTATCTCTTAAATTTGGCAAATATTTACAATAATCTTTTACTTAACCTCCTTATACTTCCTTTTTCTTATTTTTAAAATAGGTATAACAATAGCTATATCTCATAAGATTGTTATGAAATATTAAATAAGACATATATATATAACTTATTATAGTGCTTCAAATCTTATAAATGATCAATAAATAGCAGTTTTTTGTTGTTCTCTACAATTGAGACTTCTGAGGCTTAGAAGTTACATAACTTGTGTCAGGTCAGATAGCTGGTAAGTGGACAAACTGGAATTTAAATGTCAATTTTACTGTTTTTTAGATACTATACTATCTTCCAGGCCTTTCCCAGAAATAAATTTTAAAACAAAATAAATAAAATGTATTTCATAATATTTTAATAGAACAAAAATACATTAAGAAAAAGTAAGTTAGATGACATTTTAAGAACAAGAAACAGCATGAATAAAGACGTGGAGGAAAGACTCTTTCCTGTCAAAGTCAGCAGCACTGAAAATAGTAGTCAACAAAAAAGGAATATTCACTTGTAGCATAGCTCAGAGGAAGTGACTAAAACCAAAAATGTGCATTGTTTTCTGATTAAAAGACTTAATTAAAGCCTAATTTTAAAAGATGACCAATTTCAGTTTTTTTCCAACTAAAATTATACTGATGCAGAATAATCACTCTATTTTCAACATTTTTAGTTTGTCTTACTTTATTTCTAAGAAATATAACAAGACATTTAGTAAAAAATTTCATTTTTAAGAAAAAAATTACCCTTATTACAATCTTACAAGTGTTTTGAAAACTGTAAATTTGACCTTTTTAGTTCCAGGTAAGTAGGTACTATATATTCATAAATGGTAACTTAAAACTTCAATATTATTAGTCATGGACACAATAGCTATCTATCCAAATTATCTTGATCCTTTAATCTTACCTGTGGATCTCTGATTTTCTGCTTTGCATTTCACACAACAATATCATCCATAAATCCTATGTTCTAAAACAATTGACTAGCACCTGAACAATCTCTTCATTAGCAGTTTCACAAGTGGTGGTTTCACTGAAATTTGGGGCACACCAGCATGAGACACACTTTTAAAATATCCAAATATGTAAGGTTAGGTTTGCATCAGAACAGAAGTTGAGTTTATTAGATCAGGAGTTGGTTAAAAAAGATGCCTAATTCTTCCATATATTTACTGGCCTGACTCAAATATGGGTATCTTCTACCATTAGTTTTATGCAGTCATACAACACCTTCACTCATGCTCTCCTCACTCCATTTTGGAGCTAAATTATAATGAATCTTGTTGTTCACTGTTTACACCTTGTCATGGCTGAGAAGCTCAGAGTGAACACATCACTAACTATGGTAGTTCTGTCTTTAAGACAGACTACATTAGTTGTTGGTGCTCCATTTGGGCAACATCATTCCTACTGCTATAGTAACACCTCACTCACCAGTAAAAAAGAAACTGGATAGATGCCTCCTTGTAGTATTTTTGCATCTTAGGCTTCAGCTTTGTAGCAAAAGGAACAGTTGATCATTGTATCCAGTGTGTCAAGCCCATACCATGGTATATTCAGTGATATCACGTAGTTTCATAAATCAAGTTCTTCAGAATGTAGTTCACATTACTCACTCCCATGCTGGCATATAATGCAATCTGGCAAATCACTTTATTCATATGCACATTCATGTTTTTAATCATATAATTTTGAGCACCTACACTGAATGTATTTGAATTCTGATTCCTTGGACAAGTTATCTAAGTTTCCTTATTCCTCAGGATTTTTAACTGTAAAATGAGCATAATAATAGCTACATCAAAGGCAATCATGAGGACTCCATGACATGATATAAAATGCTTAAAATGGTTACAGAATAGATAACAAAAAAATCGATAAATATTACTTATTATGATACCATTATTACTATTATTTATTACTATATGCTAGGCATTACTGCAAGGTACTGGAGACAGGGTAATAAACAAGATGATCATAGTCCAATATTTTATGGAATTTAAAATCTAGTCCACATAGACTATACACTGAATCCAATCACAAATTGCTTAACATTTCTCCTAATTCTCACCTTCTACGAGCTGGAGCCTAATAGCCTGATTTTTGTGCACAAAACCTGGACTTTGAACTTCACTTCCAGTTTTGTCACTAGCATTGCCTAAGTGACATTTTGGCTACCTCTCTACCTATCCCCCTCAACTATGCCGATTCTAAATCAATATGGTAGCTAACAGGTAGTGCTTTAAGATGAGGAGATAGAAAATCTAGCTTTATACCAAGAGTGTTAACTAATGAGTTGTTTATTTAGTACACAGGTAAAAAAGCCCTGCTATATGGTAATATTTAATTCTAATGTTAAAATTAAGGTCTCCCAGTGCTATATCAATCAATAATAATCTGTGACAAGGTCCTCCCACTTCCCCTATTAAGTCTAGCCAACTAAGAAGCTATTAAATAAAAGTTCACATAATCCTGTTTGCCTTTCACCGGAGCTCTACTTTTAGTACAGAGGAAGAAAGCTGCTAAATAAGAAATAATTAAAACAGAACAAGTAGAATAAAGAGGAAACAACTTCAAACAAAAATATATCTCCTTTTGAGACTGATCAGAGTCATTTTGAGAAAAATTAAGTTGCAGGCTCTTGTTTCAATGAATGAAGATTTATTTTGCCCGTTCTACTGTTTCTTTTTCTTTTGGAAAGATGTACCTATTATATGTCAGAGCCTGATCAAAATGCAAAACACAGAGGATTAAAAAAGTGTCAAGAATTTTAAAAAAGTAAATTTTATCTATATATAAATAAAATTTATATAAAGTGTTAATGTGTGAAGTATATTAGAGTTGATGAAAGAAATTCTAGAACATATTAGAACTCTTTTTATCTTTTATATGTCTCCAATGGGCTAAGAAATAAGGTATATTTTTATGCTAAAATTTACACACTGTCTCCAATTTAAAAAGCTCATAATATGTAACAGAACAAAAAATACATTTTTACCACATTTAAACTGTATTTATTTCATTACCATATCACGTTTTTAGAGATTTTGAATACCTTTGACACTGAGTATACATCTCAATTTTAATACTGAATTAGATCATCATTAAAAATTAACTATTGTTTTATTATTTTAAAAAAGAAAAAAATAGATTCATGAACTGCAAACTAATTAAAAATTCATTAACTTTAGGTGGAAGAAAAGAAATGTTTGGGAGGAGCAGATAAAATAAAGTTAGAGTTATCTAAATATACCTTGCAGTATACTTTCAACTGTACAACCAAGTAAGTGTTTTATATAATCAAAAAAATAAGGAAAAAATTAAAAACAAAAAGTAATCTAGTCAAGATGGAGTAATTGAGATTAGTTCTAACTTCTCTCCTGAAATAAACAAATAGAAAAAACATAGCACAGGAGAGAGTACAAAATACTGTAAATAAAGCAGCATAGGATAGTGAAGCCAGGAAACAAAAGAGATAAGCTCTAAAATTGCCCCAGCTAATTGCCTTTAGAGAATTCCCATACACTTATTCAAGAAGAGGAAACCAGAGATTAAATGCATTGTTTTGCAATGATAAAGAGGTCAATTCAGGAGTGACATCAGCAAGATGGCAAAATAGGTCTTCAGCCCTTTATCCCCACAGAAACTCTGATTCTCAACTACCCACAGATGAGAATGCCTTTGTGAGAATTCTAAATTCCAGGGTAAAGTGTACAGTACTATAGTAGAATACAGAGAGAGAGAGAGAGAGAGAGAGAGAGAGAGAGAGAGAGAGAGAGAATGTATCTAAATGGTTAAAAAAAGTTTCACTTTGTTTACATTGCCCTTCCCATAAAACAGCTCAGTGCATCTCTAAAGATACACAGTATGCAATTTCTCCAGTGAGGAAAAGAGAAACTGATGTGAACATGGAACTTTGCCAGCATTTGGAGGTAATGCCTAAAAAGTTCATTTCTGTGTCACCACACATACAACACTGGAAGAACTGGCACAGCCAGACTTCCTGAAAACAGCTAAGGAAAAAGAAAAGGGGAAAGGACTCTCATCACCTAACAGGCAAGGATCCTAGAGGTTGCCCAGCTGTCCTGTAGAAGTAAAAAACTTTCCAGTAAATCATTCACAGAGAAGTGGTATCTCCAGGCGCCAGCCCCAGGAAAGTACTGACCACCACCAGGATGCAGATAACGGAACTGCCTGCTAGGCCTATTTGATCTAAAAGTTCCCCAGGACATTTATCTTATTTATCCTTGTATTGTGTAAGAGTTAACGGCCAACATCTGCTTTCTGTAATCTGCTTGCTTGCTTTTTCAGAAGACCACCAGGATATGATCTTAAGCTTTAAGCTGCCTCCTCTGAAAGCTCCGGGTTGATCTCCTCTGACCCTGCGTGGTAGAGTCAGTCGCTGGCCGGCTAATAAAGGCTCACAATTCGTACCAATTAGTTCCGTGGGTCTTAGAATTGGTCGTGCCACAACAGCCCCTGACAGCTGCATGCAGAAACTATGACCCCCACCAGCAAACCTGCCCAACTGTGGAACAGAGCCACATAGACCTACCCAGTTGGGTAGGCTCCCAGTAGTTTTCCCTCACAGTGGAGCTTTACCAAAAGCCTTTTTCAAAAGTGGAGCACAACCAGCAGCCTTGTACAACAGTGGTTCCTGTAGACTAACCTGCCAGACTACAGAGCCAAGCCAGTCAGTTTCACCCAAATTTGGAAACAGCCCAACCAGTTCTGCCTGACCATGGAAGCTTACCAGTGGCTTCACCCAACCAAAGACCCTGTCAGTTGGACCCATGACACAGTGGATTCCAAGCAGCTTCACTTGACTACAGAGCTCAGTCCAAAGGCTCTAACCATTTGTAAGTGCCTACTCATTCATGAAGCCCTGCCAGTGGCTATACTTGCCCAGGGAGCCCAGCCAGCCAACTCACCTGACCTTGCAGTCCTGTCATCAGTCCCTGACAAACAACAAAATCCTTCCAACAACCCTGACTGACCATGTAGCACTATCAAGAGGCAACATCTGACCACAGATCATAGCAACAGGCCCAGCTCGTTCACAGAAACTGGCAGCAGTCCCTAGTCACCAGCAGACCCTGGCAATGGGCACCACTTATCCCTAGACAGTTATATGGCCTTCCCAGAACCTAAGTTAGTGCTGGATAATAAATGTTTTTTTTCTGATGAAGCTGGCTTTTTATACTAAAAGAGGTGACTAATTTGTCCAATGCACAGACACTAATTCAAGGATACAAGAGATCACAAAGAATTAGGGAAACATGCTATTGCCAAAAGAAACTAATAAAGTTCTAGTAAATGATCCTACAGAAGTGGAGATCAATGTTGTTACATGACAAAAAATTAAAAATAATCATCTTAAAGTAATTCAGTGAACCAAAAGAGAATATGGATATAAAAACAAATGAAATCAGGAAGACAATACAGAACAAAACAAAAATTTCTATAAATAAATAGAAACCATAAAAAGTCATAAATATAATAGTTAAATGATATGATGACTGAAAAGAATATTCAATAGAAAGTTTCAATAGCAGGCCTATTCAAGCAAAAGAAAAAAAACAGTGAACTTGAAGACAGTTCATTTCAAATTATATAATCAGAGAGACAAAAATGTCAGAGTGAAGAAAGCCTATGGAACTTACAGAAAGTTATAAAGTGAAACCATATATACATAATGGAAGTAACAAAGGAAAGAACAGCAACTTATTTAAATAGTGGCTGACAACATTAAGAGAGAAATGGACATCCAGATACATGAACCCAAAAAGTTCCTAAATAGGTTGAATCTAAAGAGGTCTATACAGAGACACATTATAATTAAATTGCCAAAAGTCAGAGACTGAGAATTTTCAAAGCAAAGAGAGGAAAGTGACTCATCACACACAAAATGATCCCAATAAGAATACAGGCATTTTTCTCAACAGAAATCTTGCAGGCCATGAGAGTGGGATGATATTCAAAGTACTGAAAAGGGAAGGGAAAAAAAACCCTGCCAAACAAAAATATTATAACCAGCAAAATTTTTAAAAAGAGAGAGAGGAAGACCTTTCTGAAATAAAAAGAGAGAGGAAGACCTTTCTGAAATTAAGGGAGTTTGTCAACATGGGATCTGTCCTATAAGAAATGCTAAAGGAATTTTTCAAATTGAAACAAATAGACACTAAATATCAAAATGAAAGCATATAAAGATACATGTATTATTGGTAAAAGTAAATAGGTAGACAAACACAGAATATCATAATGATGATGTATAAATCCCATTTAATACCACTATAAAATTAAAATACAAAAGTATTAAGGATAACTATAACCACAAAAAATTGTTAATGGATACACAATGTAACAAGAAGTAAATACTAACATTAATAACATAAAGTGTGTGGGGACTAAAATTGTAGAGCTTTTTATAGATTGAAGTTGAGTTATTATCAGTTTAAAACAAACTATTATAAGTATAAGAAGTTTTATTCAAGTTTCATGGTAACAACAAAGGAAGATCTATAATAGATACAGAAAAGATAGAGAAAAAATAATCTAAGCATATGAGCACAATTTTTTTTTCAAATCACACAAAAAGACAGCAAGAGAAGAGGGGAACAGGAGAACTATAAAGCAAATGGAAAATAATTAACCAAATGGCAATAGAAACTCCTTACCTGTCAATAATTATTTTAAATGTTAATAGGTAAACTCACTAATCACATAAATTAGAGTGGCTGAATGCATTTTAAAAGACCCAACTATATACTGTCTATAAGAGATTTGCCTTAAATTTAAGGACTCATGTAGCTAAAAGTGAAGAAATAGTGAAATATATCTCATGCAAATAGTATTCAAAGGAGATATAGGTGCCTTTACTTAATCAAACTTTAAGCTAAAATAGTCACATGTATAAAGAAAGTCAGCACATAATGACAAAAGGGTTAATTCAACAGGAAAAAAAATAATAATTATAAATATATACACACTCAAGTTAAAGTATTTATATATAGCAAGCATTAACAGCTCTGAAACAATAAATAGCAATTCAACAATAGTAGAAACTTTAGTTTACTACTTGCAATAATGGATGGCTCACCCAGAGAGAAAATCAATAAGGAAACAGCAGACGACTCTATAGACCTAATGAACTTAACAACCTAACAGATATTTACAAAATATTCCATACAACAATGGTAGAATACAAATTATTTTCAAGTGCACATGAAACGATCTCTAGAATAGATCACATGTTATGTTAAAAATGTCTTAAAAATTTAAGAATGTGGAATTCAAGTGTCTTTTGTGAAAACAATAGAATAAAACTAGAAAACTATAGCAAAAGAAAATTGGGAAAACTCAAGATATGTAAAATTAAACAACATAATATTAAGTGATCATTGAGTCAAAAGAGAAGTCTTAAGGGAAATTACACAATATATTAAGACAAATGGAAAAACACTACAGGCCAACATTTATGGCAGAGTAAAATCAATAAGAAGAAGACAGTTTACAGTATAAAAGGCCTATATTATAAAAGAAAGATCTCAAAAATATACAACCTAACTCTTCAAGGAATGAGAAAAAAGAAAAAACAAAGCCTAAAATCAGCAGAAGAAAGAAAAAAGAATAGACTAGAGATGAGATAAAGAATAGAAAAACAGAAAGTATTGACAAAACTGAAAATTCTTTTCTTTTCGAAAAGATGAAAAAACTGATAAACCATTAGCTAGACAAAAAAAAAAGAGAGAACACTCAAATCAGAAATGAAACATTACAACTAGTGCTAAAGAAATAAAAAGGATCATAAGAGACTATTATAAGCAATTATATGTCAATAAATTGGGAGGAAATTGATAAATTCCTGAATTTATACTACCTACTAAGACTGAATCAATAATAGAAAGTCTAAACAGACCAAAAATTAAAGAGACAGAATCAGTAATAAAAAGTAATCAACAAAGATAATCTCAGGACAAGATGACTATACAGATAATTACTACCAGATATTTAAAAAATAATAATATCAAGTTTTATTTTAAAATTTTCTAAAAATTAAAGAGAGATAAACTGTTCCAAACTCATTTATGAGGCCATTATCTTTCTAATAACAAAGCCAGACAAACACACCATAAGAAAAATAAAACTATAGACTTATAGAGCTGATAAACGTGGATGCAAAGATCTCCAAATATAGTGGCAAAAATCTCCAAAAAATACTAGCAAACCAAATTCAACACATACCATGATAGATTATACATTGTGAGTAGGTGGAATTTATTTCTGGGATGTAAGGAAGTTTTAATATATGCAAATCATTCAACATGCTATATTGCATAACAGAATGAAGGACAAAAATTATTTAATCATCTTAATAAATATAGAACAAGCACTTGACAAAATTCAACAACCTTTCATAATTAAAAAAAAAAAACCCTTGACAAATTAGGCATATAAAGATCATGTTTTAGTACAATGAACACCATATGTGGAAAGCACACAGTTGATGAAAAACTGAAAGATTTTTCTCTAAGGTCTAGAAGAAGGCAAAGATGTCCAATCTCGCCATTTCTACTCAACAGAGTTCTAGAATTCCTAACCAGAGAAATTAGGTAAGGAAAAGAAATAAAAGACATTTAAATTGGAGAGGAAGAAGTAAAATTAGCTCTGTTTGCAGAGGGCATGATCTTATATAGAGAGAAATCCTAAAAAACTCACCTAACTATTAGAACTGATTCAGTACAGCTTCAGGATACAAAATGAATCTACAAAAATCAGTTGTGATTCTCACACAAACAATGAACTATGAAAAAGAAAATAAAGAAATTCCATTTACAACAGCACAACAAATAATAAAATGCCTAGGAATAAATTTAATCAAGGAAATGAAAAGGGGTGTACACTGAAACCTATAAGTTACTGATAAAATAAATTATAGCATACACAAATAAATGGAAATACACTCATGTTCATGAATTGGAAGAATTTTTTTAATGTCCATGCTACTCAAAGTGATCTACAGATTAAATGCAGGATCTATCAAAATTCCAAAGACATTTTTTTATAAAAATTGGAAAAAAAAAGACAATCCTAAAATGCATTTGGAATGACAAAAGACCCCAAAGAGCCAAAACAACTTTGAGCATGAAAAACAAAGTTGGAAGCATTACACCTCCTGATTTCAAAATATATTACAAAGCTATAGTAATTAAAACTACGGTGCCAGCAGAAAAAATAGACATATAGACTAATAGGGGGAAAAAACATAGAGGTCAGAAATAAGTCCATGAATATATGGCCAACTGATCTTCATCAAAGGTGCCAAGAACACATCATGGGAACAGAAGAGTCTTTTCAACAAATAGTGTTAAGAAAATACAATATCAATTCACAGAAGAATGAAATGGGACTCTTACCTTACACTATATTTAAAAACATCAACTCAAAATAGATTAAAGACTCAAATGTAATTCCTGAAAGTATAAAACTCCTAAATGTACATATAAAAATGTCTTGACATTGGTGTTGGCAATGATCTCTTGGATATTACATCAAAAGCACAGGTAACAAAAGCAAAATAATCAAGTAAGACCACATCAAACTAAAAACCTCTGCACAGCAAAAGAAATAACAAAATTAAAGTCATCATACAGAATGAGAAAAAATATTGGAAATAATATATCTGATAAAGAATTAATATCCAAAATATATGTTTCTTCTACAACTCAATAGCAAAAATCAAATAACCTGATTTTAAAAATGGGCAAAATAACTGAATAAACATTTTTCTAAAGAAGAAATAAAAATGCTCAATAGGTATATGAAAAGCTTCTCAACATTATTAATAATCAAGGAAATGAAAATAAAAACTACCATTTGATGTCACTTCACACCTGTTAGAATGTCTGTTTGATATACATATAATGATGTGTTAGTGAGAAAGTTCAGAAAAGGAATACTAATACATTACTATACATTACTGGAGAGAATGTGAATTGGTGAAGCTACTGTGGAAAAAATTATGAAAGTTACTTTAAAAAATTATAAATTAAACTACCATAGGATCCAGCAATTTCACTTTGGGGTATATATCCAAAGGAATTGGAATCAGTATCTTGAAGATATATCTGCATTCTCATGTTCTTTTCATTATTCACAATAGCCAACATATTAAAATAACCTAAATATCCATTGACAGAGATAAAAAAAATTTGGTATATGCATAAAATGGAATATTATTCAGCCTTACAAAAAAATTCTACCATTTATGGAAACATGGATGAATGAGGAGGGTATTATGCTAAGTGAAATAAGCCAGACACAGAAAGACAAACATGACATAATTCTACTTTTATGAAGAATATAAAATATCAAACTTATAGAAGAAGAAGGTAGATTGGTAGCTGGTAGAATCTAGTGGAGAGAGAAATAGCAGATGTTAATAAAAGGTACAAAGATTTAGTTATGAAAGATTAGTAAGTGTTACAGATCTGAACAACGTATGCCTACAGTTAGCAATACTGTATTGTGTATTTAAGAATTTGCTAAGAGAATAGATCTTAAGTGTTCTTATAAAATAATTAATGATTAATAATAATAATAATAATAGATGAAAGTACAGCTCTATAATAAATCCATCAAGTCCAGTGACTGAAAATAACCTCATGGGGTGACCTGATCACAAATTCCTAACTGGACAAGTCATAGTGGGTAGTCTTGCTCCAGGCATATAATTTATCTTAGCCTTAAGCAAGCTCTGTCCATTGTTTTTCTGCATACAGGTTAATGCACCTTTTAAAAGTCTTGTTTTTAGCCTCTCAGAAGCAATAACCACCCTCAAAAGAACACATAATCTTGTTAACTGTCCTATAATCTAACTCCCATTTTGTTGTCTCCTAACCTCCATGCCATCTTCCTTATATCCCATCCTTAATTCCAAAGGTGTAAAGAAAACTGCTAAACTGTCATTCTCCAGAGTACTTTCAATCATGCCTTCCTACCTGTGGTCAGTTTTGTTCAAATAAACTTTTATAAAAATCCTCTACATTTGGATGTTCTTATGTTTACATATAATAAAAAATAAAGAGGGTGAGAAGAACTTCTGGATTCGATAGACATGGTTATGGCATAGATTGTGGTGATGATTTCATGGATGTTAACGTATCTCCAAATTAATAAAATTATATATAGTAAATATGTATAGCTTTTTAAATGTTAGTCATACTTCAATTAAGTGGTTTAAAATAATTCTATGTCTAGCAAAATTATTCTTCAAAAATAAAGGAGAAATTAAGACATTCCTTGATCAAGAGAACCTGAGGTATCTCACTGCTAATAAACATGCACAACAAAAAATACCAAAGAGAATTATTTAGGCTAAAAAAAAGAATATTAGATAGTAACTTGAAGCCATACAAAGAAATTATTCTAGTAATTGTGATGACGTGCTACTTTTCAGGTCACAAAGATGTAGTAATGGGTTAAGGATAAGAGCCTACATGCTAATCGCCATGTCTTCCTTCTAGACACCTCCCTGATTGAAAAGTTATTGTTTGACTATTACCCCTGGGGACCTAACAGTTACCCATGGGAACCTAACATTTTAACGTTACGCTTTCTGCTTCTGTATACCCGCTTGCACACCTGACCTATGGGTCGACAGGTAGTGAATAGAAGAAAAATAGACCTTTGTGTTCAGACAGAATGATTTATGGGATTTAGGGCTTAAAAACCTTGTACCCTTATGTTTCAGGGCTGCTCCTTTGGAAGGAGAGCCGCCGGCTAATAAACTGTCTCTAATATCAGAGCACTCAGGTTGAGTCTGGTTATTCCGGTCACAAAATAATGATAATTAAAAAGGTAAATATAAAAGCTTTTTGTGACATCTTTATGTTTCCTATATGATTTTAAAAAACTGCATAAAATAATATTTAAATCTCATTGTCAATAGACATGCATGTATAAATATGTGTTACAAAAATACATAAATGGGGCAGAGATGTAAAGAAGTGGAGATTTTGCATGCTATTGAAACTAAATTGGTATGGATTCAAACTAAACTTATAAATTTAGGATGCTAATAGTAATTCCCATTTAATCACCAATAAAATACCTTTACAACAAATGCACAAGACAAACAGAGACTCATGGACATAGACAATGAACTAGTGGTTACCAGAGGGTAAGGGGGTGGGGGGAGAGAAAAGGTGGGGGGAATTTTTTTATATAATTTCTTCAATTAAAATAAATAAATAATAAATAAATAATTTTTAAAATATCTTTAAAATTTATAGAAAGTAAGTAAAAAGAAAATCAAATTGGTATACTACAGAAAAATAAAACACAAAAGGAAGTGGCAATGGAAGAAATGAAGTACAAAAAAGGTATAAGACATATAAAAAACAAGTAGTAAAATAGCAGAAGTGAGTCCTTTATCATTAATTAATTTAAATGTAAATGGATTAAGTTCTCCAAAGACAGATGAGCAGAATGGATAAAAACACATGACCCAACGATATGCTGCCTTCAATTGACTCAGTTTAGATCTCAAATTACAAGTGGTTGAAAATAAAAGTATAGCAAAGGAGAATTCTATTAAGTAGTAACTAAAAGAAATCTAGGATGACCAAACTGATGTCAGACAAAATAGGCTTTAAGTTAAAAATGGTCACCATGGAAAAAAAGTTAATTATCTAGGAGATAAAAATTTTAAAAAATATATACAAGAAACAAAAGAGTCTCAAAATATATATGAAAAAAACATTAGCAGAATTTAAAGGAAAGATAATACTTGTCCTAGAATAATAGTTAGAGACCTCAAATCTCACTTTCAATAATGAACGGTACACTTGGACAGATCAATAAGTAGATCGGACTTGAACAACACAATAAAACAATTATACCTAATAGACATTAATAAAACACTCCATATAATTCTTCCCAAGTACACATAGAATGGTTTCCTGTATAGACGATATCTTAGACCCCGAAATAAGTCTCAATAAATATTAAAAGGTTCAAATTATATAAAGTATCTTCTCTGACCATAATGAAATGAAGCTAATAGTCAATAAGAAAAGAAAAACTGGATTTTCAGGTCAAGATAGCAAAGAAAGCAAATGTTGTGCTCACTTCCTCATACAACCACACCAAAATTATGATGAAATTGCAGAAGTCCTACAACTGGAGACATACATAAGAGGCCACAGTGAGAGTGGTAAGGGGCGGAAACACAAAATGGCCAAGGCCCACAACCACCTGTGGCAGTCAAGAATCAGGTGGAGTATCTTGACTGCAGATACCCCAGAGGAATGAAGGGTACAGGCTCCACACTCTGGTCCCCAGCCCAGGGTTTCAGTGCTAGGGAAAAAAGTCGCCACAACCTATGGCTGTGAAAATCAGTAGAGATTGATTGTAGCTGAGTGAATTGGAGGGCTGTAGGAGTCACAGATGTTCCTCTAAAGTGCTCACTCACTGACTTACTCAGTGATGGACTCATTAACACTGAGCTTCGGTGCTCGAGTAGCTGCTAGAAGAGCGCCAGAGACATGTGGGGATAAACTGAGTTGTCAGGCTTCAGGGCAAGGGCTTGCAGGGATGGTTTTCTACTAGACAGAAGTGCTGGCAGTACCCAGTATTGATCCCCCCCCACCCCTCCCAGCATGCAGATGCAGGTAGCCACCATATCCAGGTCTCCATTAATCTGGTTCACAAAGGTCACTCCACCCAGGTGATTCCCTGAGACTATGCCTTTCCCCACTTGCAGATACAACCATTCTGCTTCCAGTAGTTTACTCCATACAAATGAATTGTATTGGCTCATGATGTGCACTTTCCTAAAATCACTCAAAGGTGCTCAAAACTCAAAAAAGCAGCATCTGCTTTGGTGTGCTCTGTACATCTTGCTGAGCAGCAGCCAGCCTTAGTTCCTAGCTTGGCCTCTCAATGCACCTATAAGCCCAGCATGGGTGGTGGCCATCTGTGAATTGCTTGGTGACTCTTACCAGGTGGCCTGTGAAAGTGCACAGGCTGCCAGTGAACTTAACCTGCAGTAGGGAACCTCCCAGGAGGCCCTTAAGCCAGCATACGCAGTGGCCTGCTTCAGTGGGCACTGGAGCCAGTACATCACCCAGGGAAGCATCTGAGGAAGACACATCCAAAGGGTAAACTGGGCAGGGAACAGAGCCCTGCTAAAGTGAATTTTGCTCTGTAGAGTCAGCCCCTCACTGGCCAATCCTCACAACAAATCAGCATAAAGGTCAATCCTTCCCATCAATGTGCAAATAGCAACCAAGGCTCAATTACTAGAGGGTACACATAAACCACACAAGGGGCAAATATTGAGCACTTTGCTCAAGTGACCAGGGAAGACTGTGCCATTGGACCCCACAAAACACCTATTATATAAACCCACACTACTAAGGTAGAGAGAATTAGACTTAGATGCCCTATCAATGCATAGAAACAAACACACAGAAGCAGTCAAAATTGGAAGACAAAGAAACATGTCTCACATAAAAGAACTAATAAAGCTCCAAAATAAGAACTAAACAAAATGGAGACAAGCAATCTACTGGGTGCAGAAATCAAAACACTGGTTATAAGAATGCTCAATGAACTTAGAGGAAAAGTAGATGAATTCAATGAGAACTTTAACAAAGAGGTAGAAAATATGAACATTGAGATGAAAAACATAAAAAGAACCAGTCAAAAATGGAAAATACAATATCTGAGATGAAGAGTACATTAGAGGGAACCAACAAATTGGAAGAAACAGAGGACTGAATCAGTGATTTAGAGAACAGGGTAATGAAGGACACCCAATTCAACAACAACTAGAGAAAATAATTCAAAAAATGAGAATAGATTAAGAGATTTCTGGGACATAATTAGGCAATAAAAACATTTACATCATAGGATTCCAGAAGGAAAAGAGAGAGAGCAAAAAATTGAAAACCAGGAGTGGGAGGGTGATGTCAGAAGCATGGTAGAGAGATCTTCCCAGATTTCCCCCCTTATAATAAGAATAAGCTGAGCATCTAAAACTCAACAAATAACACCCAACCTACACATAAACACATCCGAGTAAGTGATCTGAGAATAAGAGCTTCTAGAGTTTAGAACTATGCAAGTCTGGAGGGTGAATTGGGAGGAACAAAAAAGCTGCCTCACATAGCCAGAGCTCCCTGAAGGAAGAGGTTCCTTGAACAGCCCTGCTGAGGGATCAGTGAGTGCCATGCAGTGAAGCCCAGGGATCAGGATAGAAAGTGGAATGGTAAATAAATGCAGAGGGGCAACAACTGTGTCTTAGCAGCTGCAGTTGTAAAGCAGGAACTGAGACACAGAGACTAGCAGCAACCCTCACACAACAACCCACAGCATGCCCTCTATCCACTCCATATCCTCCCAGAACTAGCACCATGGAGTCCTGGGGATTGTGAGCAACTGGTACCGAAATAAAAATCTACTGTCAGTACAACTGACAGAGGCTAAGAACAAGGGTAGCAAATGTCACTTAAATAATTAATTTACCAGAGGAAAAAAAAATAGCCTCAAAGCAGAGATCCAAGAGGCTTGGACACCACCTACTGAAAATCAAAAGAAAATCACCTACTTATCAAAGGCTAAAAAGAGACTTATATATAAAAAATTATCTTTCTGAAAAAAAAAAAGCAGAATACACTCCTATTAATGCCTAGGTGAAAAGATTCCACCAAACACCATGAACAATCAAGTGGCAAGGAAGCTTAGAAAGAAAGAGAAAAATCTCTAGAAAATAAGCTTAAAGACACAGAAATATGAAATCTAAATGACAGAGAATTCAGGATTGCACTTCTGAAAAAACTCAATGGGATGCAAAGTAATTCAGATCAACAAATCTAAAATGTTAGCAAAAATAGACAAGCAGAATGAGCTTTTTAGTGAGGAGATTGAAACACTAATAAAGAACCAAATAGAATTCTTGGAGAAGAACACACAAAAAGAAATAAAGAGTGAAATAACAAACTTAGGAAATAGAGCTGACCAGATGGAAGAAAAAACTCAGTGACATGGAAGACAGAAATCTAGAAATAACTCAGAAGGAAGAGAAGAGAAACTGAAGAATTAAAACTAATGGAAGATAATTACCAGAACTAGCCAACACCATCAGGAAAGGCAACATAAGAATAATGGATATTCCAGAAGGAGAAGAAAAGGAGAAGAGATCGGGGAGCATTTTCAGACAAATAGTTGATGAGAATTTTCCAAATATAATGAAAGAGCTGGACATTCAAATTCAAGAAGCAAAGAGAAAGCACATTTATTTCAACCCAAAAAGAGCTTCTACAAGATATAGTATATTAAAATTATAAAATAATTAATGACAAATAAAGATTCTCAAGGCATTCAGGGGAAAGAAGACAGTAACCTATAAAGGAAATCCCATTAGACTACCTTTGGACTTCTCAGCACAAATTTTATAAGCAAGAAAGGAGTGGAACCAAATATTCAAACTATTAAATGAAAGGAATTACCAGCCAAGATTAATGTAACCAGCAAAGCTCTTCTTTAGATATGAAGGAGGTATAAAGACCTTTCCAAATATACAAAAATTGATGGAATTCTTCATTATGAGGCCTGCATTACAGGAAATACAGAAATGTCAGTCCACCTAAAAAAAATACATAAGTATGAGTAAGATGACTTAGCAGGCAGACAGAAGCAGAATGGTGTGCCCCTTATTAAAAACAGGGTGGTATAAGCTTAAATAATAAGAAAATGATAGTTATAGTAAGACAGACATGAATATACAGAATATATAGGAACAATTTGAGATAGTAATACCAGAAAAGGGGAGAAATCAAAGAACAAATTTGCAAAGGGGAATGGAGATAAGGCACATGCAAAGAAAAATGGACTATTGTGTGTGTATATATATATATAACTATGCTTTACATATTCTTACTGGTGAGAACACACCAAAGTTCCAGAACTGAGGTAATTAACATAAAAGAAGAAGGATCAAAGGGAAAATATATTATTTAAAACTCACCAAATTAAATTAACAGACAGAAACACAAGGACAAGAAAACAATGGGAAAAATCAAGCTACCAGAAAATAAAAGATAAAATGGCTAAGAAAAACTTCATATTTCAATAATCACCACAAATGCAAATGGCCTAAATTCATTGATGAAAAGGCACAAAGTTGCAGATTGGATCAGAGAAAGAAACCCAACCATATGCTTCCTCCAGGAGACATCTCAATTCCAAAGACAAATGTAGACTCAAAGTGAAAGGGTGAAAAATGATAAATCAATAAAATGGCATTCAGAGAAATGAGGGACTAGTGGTACTAATATCAGATAAAAAAGATTTCAAAATAAAAAAAGATAAAGAAAGTTACTGAGGGACACTTCATAAAGACATAACACATGTTAATATATTGGCACCCAATCAAGGAGCCCTGAAATACATAAAGCAATTACTAAAAGAATTAAAAGGAGAAACTGGCCAAAACACTATCATAGTAGGGGATCTAAATACTCCACTGTTAGATATGGACAGATCATCCAAACAGAAGATCAATAAGAAAATAACATAATTAAATGATATACTAGACCACTGGGCATAATAAAAAAGTACAGATTCTGTCATCCCAGAACAGATGCTTTAACATTACTCTCTTGAGCACATGGAACATTCTCAAGGATTGGTCACATACTGGGACACAGAGCTAGCCTCAACAAATATAAGAGGGTTGAAATCATACCAACCATATTCTCTGATTTTAATGCTTTGAAGCTGGAGATCATTTGTAAAAAGAAAGTGGAAAGAACCACAAATAACTGGAGATTAAACAACATGCTACTGAAGAATAACTGGGTCAGAGAAGAAATAAAAAGAGAGATCAAGAGATACATAGAAATGCATGACAATGTTAGTACAACATATCAAAACTTTTGGAACATGACAAAGTGGTCATAAGAGGAAAGTTCACATCATTACAGGCCTATCTCAAAAAATAAGAATGATCCCAAATAAACAAACACTTCATCTTAAAAAAAAAAGAAAAGAAAAAAGAAAAAGAACAAATGAAACTGAAAATTAGCAAAAGGAAAGAAATAATCAAAATTAGAGCAGAATTAAATGAAAATGATCACAAAAAAACAATAGAAAAAATAAATGCAACAAAGAGCTGGTTCTTTGAGAAGTTTAATAAAATTGATAATCTTCTATCTAGACAGACTAAAGAAAAAAGAAAGGACACAAATAAACAAAACCAGGAATGAAAGAGAAGTTACGACAGATGCCACAGAAAAACAAAGAATACAAGAATACTAGAAAAAATATATGACACTAAATTTAATAACCTAGAAAAAATGGACAAATTATTTGAAATATACGACTTTCCTAGAATGCATCAGGAAGAACTAGAATATCTAATAAACTGCTGAGCAGTACAGAAATTGATAAAAAAAAATCATTAAAAACCTAACAAAAATAGAAGTCTGGGAGCAGATGGTTTCAACAGTGAATTCTACTAAATGATCAAGGAAAATGTAATACCTATTCTCCTTAAACTCTTCCAAAAATCAAAGATGAGGTAATATTTCTCAACTCATTTTATGAGGCTGTTACCAGGATACCAAAATCTTGTAAAGATAACACAAAAAGAAAAACTACAGAGCAATATCTCTCATAAACACAGATGCAAAAATCCTAAATAAGATATTTGTGAAACATATACAGCAACATATTAAAAAATTATACAGCACAATCAAGTGGGCTTCATCCCAGGGGCACAAGGATAGTTTAACATATACAAATCGATTAATGTGATACAGCACATAAACAAAATAAAGAAAAAAGTCATATGATCATATCAATAGATGCAAAAAAAGTCTTAGACACAATAGAGCATCTATTTATGATCAAAACACTTAATAGGTATAGAATGAAAGAACTTCAATGTAGTAAAGGCCATATATAACAAACCGTCAGCTAACACTATACCTAATGGTAAAAAAAAAAACACATCTTTCCTTTAAGATTAGAAATAATACAAGGCTGTCCTCTATCACCCCTAATATTCAAGTTCTATTGAGCACAATCAGACAAGAGAAAGAAATAAAAGTCACATAAGCAGGAATAAAAAAAGTCAAACTGTCACTATTTGTGGATGACATGATTCTCTATACAGAAACCCTAAAGACTCCCCCAAAACACTACTCAAAATAATAAACAAATACAGTATATTTTCAGGATACAAAATCAATGTTAAAAAATCCATAACATTCCTACACACTAATAATGAATTTTCAGAAAAAAGAAATGAGAAAAACTATTTATTTTGCAATTGCAACAAAAAGAATAAAATATCTAGGAATAAACTTAACAGAAAATGTACAAGACCAATATATGAAAACTATAAGATACTATTTTTAAAAAATGAAGAAGACACAAAGAAATGGAATGATATTTCGTGTTTTTAGAATGGAAGAATCAACATAGTCAAAATGACCATTTTACCTAAAACATTATACAGATTTAGTACAATCCCCATCAAAATCCCATCAGCATGTTTTAAAGAAATAGAAATTAAAATGATGAGATTTGTGTGGAAGCACAAAAGACCCAGAATCACCAAAGCCATCCTGAGAAAAAAAGAATAAGGCTGAAGGTATCACTCAGCCCAACTTCAATTTATAGTGAAAAGCAACAATAATCAAAATGGTATGGTATTGGCAGAAAAAAACAGACACAAGGACAAGTGAAACAGAATTGAGAGTCCAGAAGTAATTCCACATTTATATGGGCAAATGATTTTTTGACAAAGGAGCCAAAAATATGCAATGGAAGAAGAAAAACCTTTTTAATATATGGTGTTGGAAAAACTGAAAAGCCACCTGTAAAAGAATGAAACTAGACTGTTGTCTATTACCACACACCAAAATTAACTCAAAATGGATGGAAGATCTGAATATAACACTTGAAACAATAAAAAGCATATACAAAAACACAGGATCTGAACACATGCATCTTAGACTTAAAGAGTATTTTATGAATTTGACCTCAAAAGCAAGGGAATTAAAAGTGAAAATAAATGAATGGGACTATATGAAACTAAAAAGCTTCTGAACAGCACAAGAAATCGTCTACAAGTCAAGGAGACTACCATCCGAATGGAAAAATATATTTGAGAGCAATGCCTTCTTAAGGGCCTTATATTTAAAATATACAAAGAACTCATACACCTCAATAACAACAACAAAAAAACACACTATCCAATTAAAAAATGGTCAGAGGGCCTGAACAGACACTTCTCCAAGAAGACATACAAATAGCCAACAAACACATGAAAGGATGCTCAACATTGCTAGCTATTCGAGAAATGCAAATCAAAACCACAATGAGATATCATCTCACACCTGTTAGAATAACTGTTGTCAATGGGACAAATAATAACAAATGTTTTAGAGGATGCTGTGAAAAAGAAACCCTTATACACTGCTAGTGGGACTGCAAACTGCTACAACCACTATAGAAAAAAGAAACAGTATAGATGTTCATTAAAAAAATAAGAATTGATCTACCATATCATCCAGCAATCCTCTACTGTGTATTTACCCCAAAGACTTGAAAACTCATATCTGAAAAGTTATTTGCACATTAATGTTCATAGGAGCATTATCCACAGTGACCAGGACATGGAAGCAACCAAAGTGTCCTACGATAGATGATTGGATAAAGAAGCCATGGTACATATATACAGTGGAATATTACTCAGCTCTAAGAAGAGATGAAATACTGCCATTTGCGATAACATGGAGGGACCTTGAGATGATCATGCTAAGCTAAATAAGCCAGACAGAAAAAGTTGAAAATCACATAATATCACTTATATGTGGGATATAAACCTAAAAGCAACAAATGAACAGGACAAACAGAGATTCATGGACATGAACAATAGACTAATGGTTACCAGTAGTGAGGGGGGACGGGGAGTTAGATGGGGAAAAAGGGGTCAAATATGTGGTGACAGAAAGAAATTTAATAATGGGCGGTGAACACAATGCATTATATATATGACTTACTGTTGAATCATACACTTGATACTTACTGGATTTTGTTAGCAAATGTCACCATAATTTTAAAAATAACATAATCTTAAAAAATCTAACCCTCTTTTGCGATAAAAAGACTTATAACACTAGGTATAGAAAGGAAATTTCTCAACCTGATAAAGTTATTTTATAAGAAATCCACAGTTAATACCATATTCCACAGTGAAATCAGATAGCTTTCTACTTAAGATCAAGAACAAGACCAAGATACCTCTTTTTCACCACTGTTATTTACATTGTACTAGAAATTCTAGTCAAAGCAATTAACAAAAAATAATAATAACAAAAGTCATGAAAAAATTTTAATTAGAAAGGCAAGAACAAAGCTATCTCTATTCACAGATGATATGATACTATATATAAAATTGCCAAGAATCTACCAAAAAAGCTACTAGATCTAAATGAATTCAGCTGTTTCAGAGTAAAAGATCAACACTCAAAACACACATGTTTCTATATACTTACAATGAATGATCTGAAAGGGAACCATTTACTATAGTACAAAAAACAATAAGATTCCTAGGAATAAATTTAACCAAAGAGATGAAAGACTTTTATCTTGAAATCTGCAACATATAGTTACTTAATGCTGTTAAGCTGATAATACTATTCAAAGCAATCTGCAGATTTGATGAAATCCCTATCGAAAATCAATAGCCTTTTTGCAGAAATGGAAAAGTTAATCCTCAATTTCCTAGGGAATTACAAAGGACCCTTAAGAACCTAAACAGTATTGAAAAAAGAACAACACTGCATTCACATTTTCCATTGAAAAAACTAGAAAGCTTCAGTGATCAAAACTGTGATACTGGCATAAAGATATATATATATATATATATCAATGACATTAAACTACATGTTGTGAAATGTATCTATAGCCAGTTGAATTTTGACAAGTGTGCCAAGGTCAGTCAATAGGGAAAGAATAGTCTTTTCAACAAGTGACGCTGACAGAAGTGGGTAAGCAGATGACAAAGAATGAATTTGTATTCCTACCTCACTATGGAGAAAAATTAACTCAAAAAGATCAATGACCTATATATAAAAGCTAAACCAGTAAAACTCAAGAAAAAGAGAGTTAAATCTCCATGGCCTTGGATTTAGCAATTGATTCTTAGATATGACACCAGGACTATGATCAAATACAGAAAAAAAAAAACAGAAATTGGACTTCATCGAAATTAAAAATATTTGTATATCAAAGGACATTATCAAAAATTTAAAAAGCAACCTATATAATGTGACAAAATAATTGCAAATTACAATATGAAAAAGTTCTAGTATTCAGAATACATAAAGAACTTATAAGTCAACAATAAAAAGACAATTTAATTAAAAAACAGACAAAATACTTGAATAGAAGATATGCAAATGGCCAAAAATCACATGAAAGATCTTCAACATCATTAGTCATCGACAAAATGCAGTTAAAACCACAATGAGCTATCACTTTGCTCCTCTAAGTGTAGCTATTGTTTTTTTTTTTTTTAAAGAAAGATAAGAAAGTATTGATTAAGATTTGGAGAAATTAGAACCCTCATACATTGCTGATAAAAGAAGTAGTATTTATAAATGAGAAACTAGAGAACAAAGATAGAACATTGTTATACCAATTTGAGACAATAATTTGGGTTATGTGTAAATTTATATCAAAAAAGTATTATTCATTTATTATTACTATATATTTATTATTTTCCAGTTTTTCTCTCAACAACTCAAAGTGGTATATGTGTGTGTGTGTGTGTGTGTGTGTGTGTGTGTGTGTGTGTGTGTGTGTGTATATATATATATATATATATATAGAGAGAGAGAGAGAGAGAGAGAGAGAGAGAGAGAGCTCTATTCTGTTAGTTTCTCAATCACAGAGTAACTCTGTTATCCAGCACACTACCAAACACAATGCTCTTGACATTTGTGTTGGCATTTTCATTGCATTTATTTATATAGGGTTGCAAAATTCACACAGGCAAAAATTGTCTTAACAATTACCTAAAAATATCCAAGTTTATGTCAAGTTTAAATCAAGTTGTTTCTATTATAAAAGCAAACTTTTAAATTTCAAAATGAGATTTGCACATACTCATATGAAGATAAGATTTTTTTCAGTTAAAAAGCATGCAAGATAGGATTTTAAAAGGATTCTAATGTGCTTAGAAATTTCCAGATTTTGAAATTATAAAAGAAATATCGCATACTCTTTAAACTAGATATATCAAGTATATTCTAACATAGTCTATTTTTTTAAAATTTGGAATTTGGCAGCTTTCTAGTAACCAAAAGTAATGTAATAAATAAAATAACATATTTTTATAGTATGCTAAGTAGTTTTAGTGTAAAAAATTGTGTACTTAAGAAATTGTCATATATTTTAGAAGCTTTGAGCATCACATAATACACTGCATCAACAATTAAACAGAAAATGTTAAAGCACTTTCTTATCAGTAACTAGTCTGAATGTGACTGAAAATACTGACTTGTCATTTCATTTACCTTGTCAATATTTCTGTGACATATATAGAGAACAAGGTTCACTTGGAACTATAAAAAGTAAAATGAGTAGATTTATTCTATTTGTGTTACTAATAAAGTGAAATGTACTGAAAAAATCTTACCACTCTTTTGATTTTATAAAGATTTGTGGATAATATATTTTTTAATATTATCCATAAAGTCTTGATCCAGAGTTGCTGGGGATGAGATTAATTTTATTTTTTCATGACTGTTGCTGCAACAACACAACAACAACAACAACAACAACAAAACATATCTGAATTTTTTAAAGGCATTCAACACATAAATACACATAAATTCCATAAACACATTTATTAAAGCTAAAGTATCAATAAATAGATACATTACAAAGGTGCTCTAAAAGACTAATTGAGAGTGGGATAGATGGTGAGGAATGTAAAATGGCACACTGAAAAGCATAAATCTGAGCTTTAAGGGTAGCAAATACAACATTCAGGGAATTTCTACTTTCAAGGCCATTTATCTCAATATTTAAAAAAATATACTTGTATATCTAAGCTAGGAGATATATATGCAAAAAATATTTCAAAGGATAGTTCTCTTTGTGAGTGCTAAATTTTATACAAAATCATACCACTGTATATTCTATATACAAACAAATAAGTGTATACACAGTGTTGATAGTACATGGCCAAAAATAACTGTAATAAAGATATAAATTAAATATCTGTTGAAATTTAACTTACACTACTTACTCATTATACAATGGCAGTAGCAATTCAAGTTGACTATGATGAGTGAGACCACGCATCAGAATAATGTTGTTTCATACTGGTATTTCAAATAGCCTTTGAGATTATTTTCCATTTAAATCATTTTAAGTGTATAGTTTTGTGGCATTAAATATAGTCAGTATTTGTGCAATCCTCACTACCATCTATTGCTACAACTTTTTTATCTTCCCCATCTGAAACTTTGTATGCATTAAGTTTTGCCACTATGAGTTTTTCTATTTTAGGTACCTCATGTAAGTGGAATCACACAGTATTTGCCTTTTTGTGACTGGTTTATTTCACTTAGTACAATGTCTTTGCGGTTAATCTATATAGTAACCTGTGTTCGAATTTCTTTCCTTTTAAATGCTGAATAATATTCCACTGCATGTATATACCACATTTTGTTTATCTGCTTATCAGTCAATGGCCCCTTGGGTAACCTCCATATTTGGTCTACTGTAAATAATGCTTCTACGAATAAGGGTGTACAAATATCTGTTTCAGTCTCTCTTTTACTTCTTTTGGGTATATACACAGAAATGGAATTGCTCAATTATATGACAAAATTCTTTTAGAGTGGTGCACCATTTTACATCCCCAACAGCTATGTACAAAGATTCCAATTTCAGCACATCCTAACCAACTCCTGTTATTTTGTTTTTATCTTTCTTTATTTTAATAATAGCTGTTCTAATGGGTACAAAGTGGCTTTGAGATTTTCTTAAGTATGCTACGATCTAATGATAATTAAACTGGTTTTTCCCATATATAAAAATTTAAAATATTTTTATAATAATCATGCAATTAAAAATTTACTCTCCATTCATATTCTGAAAGATATTACAATTAATAAGGGCATACAAAATCCTAAATACTTAGTATATTTATTATCTTAATATTAATGTCACATTTACATTATTAAATCAAAGGAAAATTTAAATGTCTATGGTCATTTCAGACAATGATGAGAGGTGATCTGTGTAATTTAGATAATATGGAATTCGTTTTTAGGGTCCTGAATTAATCAGAATTGGTATAAATACTTATCAGGAACATCAAATTTATATTGAGCCCTCAATTGTGTTTTAATTACGTAGACTGGGTTTTATAAAAAAATACTAATGACAATATTTTTCCTAAATATATGCAAAGCCTAATATTTATTTTTGGTGTCACTTCAATTTATTTTATTTTTTTAAATTAAGTTTATTGGAGTAACATTGGTTAATACAATTATATAAATTTTAGGTGTACATTATCATTTGACATTTGTATATTCTATTCTGTGCTTACCACAGAAAGTCCAGCTTCTTTCAGCTACCATATATTTGATCTCATTTACCTACTTCACCCTCCTCTTAAACCCTATACTTGACCCCTTTTACTCCTTCTACCTCCCTCTCATCCCCCACTCTACTAGTAACTGCTAGTCTATAGTCCTCTGGTAACCACTAGTCTATAGTCCATGTCCATGAGTTTCTGTTTGTCCTGCTCATTTGTCGCTTTGAGGTTTATATCCCACATATAAGTGATATCATGTGACTTTCAACTTTTTCTGTCTGGCTTATTTCGCTTACCATGATTATCTCAAGGTCCATTCAGGTTGTAGCAGATGGCAGTATTTCGTCTCTTCTTAGGGCTAAGTAATATTCCATTGTATATATGTATCGCCGCTTCTTTATCCAATCATCTATCGTAGAACACTTCGGTTGCTTCCATGTCCTGTGAATCATGCTGCTATGAACACTGGTGTGCAAATATCTTTTGAGATATGGGTTTTCAAGTCTTTGGGGTAATTACTCAGTAGAGGTATTGCTGGATCATATGGTAGATTCATTCTTAGTTTTTTGAAGAACCTTCATACTGTTTTCCATAGTGGTTGTAGCAGTTTGCAGTCCCACCAGCAGTGTATGACGGTTCCTTTTACTCCACATCCTCTCTAACATTTGTTATTACTTGTTCTGTTGATTATAGCTATTCTAATAGGTGTGAGATAATATCTCATTGTGGTTTTGATTTGCATTTCCCTAACAGCTAGCAATGTTGAGCATTTTTTCATATATTTGTTGGCCATTTGTATGTCCTCAAGGGAGAAGTATCTGTTTAGGTCCTCTGCCTAGTTTTTGATTGGGTTATTTGTTTGTTGTTGTTGTTGTTGTTGTTGTTGTTGTTGTTGTTGTTATTCAGTTGTATGAGTTCTTTGTATATTTTGGATATCAGACCCTCATCAGAAGTGTTGCTTGCAAATATATTTTCACATTCGGATGGTTCTCTCTTTACCTTGTTGACGATTTCTTTTGCTGAGCAGAAGCTCTTTAGTTTGATGTAGTCCCATTCACTTATTTTAGTCCCATTCTCTTGACTTTGAGGTCAAAATCATAAAATCCTCTTTAAGTCCAAGGTCCTTGAGTTTAGCTCCTATGTTTTCTTTTATAAATTTTATTGTTTCAGGTCTTACATTTAGGTCCTTAATCCATTTTGAGTTAATTTTGGTGTGTGGTGATAGACAACAGTCTAGTTTCATTCTTCTGCAGGTGGCTTTTCAGTTTTCCCAGCACCATTTATTAAAAAGGCTTTTCTTTCTCTATTGTATGTTTTTGGCCTTTTTTTGTCAAAAATTATATGCCCATATTAATATGGGTTTACTTCTGGACTTTTGATTCTGTTCCACTGGTATGTGTGTCTGTTTTGCTGGCAATACCATGTCATTTTGATTACTGTCATTTTGTAGTATAATTTGAAGTCAGGCAGTATGATACCTCCAAAGCCTGATTTATTCAAGCATTTATAGTATAAAATTATTTTTTTCATTCTCCATAGCTAACTCACCCCCAATGCATAAGATCCAGCTGAGATCATTTATAGCAGAAAATACTTCAGTTGATCTTTCTGTTCACCTTAAAAAGGCAAGTGAAAAACTCAACAATGAAAACATGATCTATTTTAATTAATAATGTCTTAAAACAAAAAAAAATCATAATATATTTTGATATCCTATACTAGTGAGTATTTGCTACTTTATTCTTGAAAAGGTGTCTCTTTTGTTAGTTGTTTGGAACCCAAAGAATACCCAATCTTATATTGTGGAGTTTGGGATACTTTTTATTTTTACCTTAAATTCTGTTTTGTTTTCAATTCAGAGAATTGTTATTTATAATTGTCTTTAGAAATTTTTTAGTTATAAAAATAATAAATACATACACCAAAATACATAAACATATAAAGAATAATACAAAAATCAAATAATCTCATTACTTAAACTACACTTACTTATTGATGTATGCATTTCCAGAATTTTTATGCACATATATGGATACAAGTATGTAAATTATATTTTATACAAAAAAATAATTTTTATAATTTTAATTTTTTTAAGCTTCTTATTCCACTCAACATTGTGCCCTGGATAAAGTTCTATGTCAACACATACTGTGTACATCTGTATCACTTTAAGGGTTACATAGGGTTCTAACTAATTACTAATTGTTAAACAAGGAATAAGTTGTTAGTTCTTTATTTCTGAATGTAGAATAGAGAAATGAGCTATCCATTGGTGAAATGTATTTCTGTCAAATATAGCACTGACTGGTTGAAAAAGATAGGTCCAAAGATATAGTAGTTAATCCTATTGTCCTGGAGTAAATAAGCAACTATAATTACTTCATACCAGGTAAAATGAATTATACTTGCAGTACTAAAATACCTGAAAATAATATAATATTGTGTGTCAACTGTATTTGAAAAATTACTAAAACATTTTTTTTAATTTATAAAAATTTAATCAAAAGAACCTCCCCCTCAAAAAAAAAACCTTATGATATAGAAAAACACCAAATTCTTACTCAAATGTCATATAGAGAAAATAATTATTTAAAGAAACATTATTTTCTTCCTTTAGTTCTTTCCTTTTTTATGTTTTCCCTTTTCAAGTTCTCTACTCTCTCCTAACAATTTCCTAAAGACCTAAAGCAAGGAAACTTTCAACTTACATCTTTTTTCTCTCTTGATTCTGTCCAGCAAGAACAAACTAAATACCTTCTAACATTGCCCAGTCTTTAACCAACAAAAGCTAATGATGAATTATTTTACCTATCATTAGTCTCTAAATGAAATAAAAAATACAAACATACTTCTTGAGAGATAGATAACCTTTTAAAACTTTTAGAAAATAAAGTTTCATAGAAAGAATTTATTCCATTAAGTTCTGTTCACCACTCCATGCTAAACAATTCAGCCTGTGATACTCAAACGTGCTTAATCTTGTCTGAGTTTTTTCATATTTTTCCAGGAGAAAAAGGGAAAGACAAACTGTGCTTTAATGGGCAGAAACTTTGATTAATTCTATATTTTTCTGTGATATCTCTCTAAACAAATTATATGTTATAATCTCATTATAACATGTATACATGTATGCATGCACACACACTCACACATAGTTACAGCAAAGATGAATTAGTTGGTATGTATATTAACTGGCCTGCTTCTGTCAGTTCAATAGCATGTTTTCTTTCAAGCTTTTCATGAAGAAGTACAATGCTTCATTTGGGCTGGTCATATTCTCTGAATAAAATCTGCAGATATCTGCTGTTGAAATATTCCAATCTGTTCAAGAAACAAATTTTTATTCCAGAATATTACTGACATTTTTCAGTTCTTCTACACTCTAGTCAGGAGGTCCTAGAACTGGTTCCCAACATCCTACTCCAAATTACTTTTCTTTAAAAAAAAATAAATCTAAGGTGTAGATTCTTATTTAATTTCAAATATATGCCTATGAGGAAATTAAAGCTATAGATTTATCCCACTAGAGTAAACCAAGCCAAGGGAAACACAGACTATAAAGAAAAAAACCTGTGCACCAAAAACAGAAAAAATGGCCAAGCAGGGACTATGTTTTAGAAAAAAACATGAAAAAAGAGGTCATTTATGTAGTTTATGTCAATGGATAGGACAAGGAATGAACACCGTTATTAAATGTTTGCTTACAGAGACTGAATTTATACTTACATAATAAACTCACAAAATAAAAAAATAAACATGTTAAATCATAGTTTCACAATACCTGAGTGAAAAATGTTCAACTAAATACATATTTATGCTTAATAAGTTCAATTTTTTTTAAAAACCTACACTGCAATCTGAGAGACATTATTGAGGCTTATGTCTTCTAAAAATTTTTACATATTAAAATTAATATTATGACCTTGCAAAATTCTAAGGCCACCTTGGCTCCAGTCACAAATTGTTAATCTGAAATTTGCTCAGGGAGACAATATGTGGTAGTATCAGGCTCAGAAAACAAAATAAAACAAAACAAACAAACAAAAACTGCAATTTTTATCTAAGTAAACAATTGGACCCCAAAATTAATGGGGCTTGACAGAGATGCTGTTTACTCTGAAGGAAAGGATAATGGTATAGAATTAATGAGACCAAGGGGAAGAAGGAAAGGAGATGACACAGATCTGTGCAACTATGAAGATTTTAGTCTGTGTGTGTTGCTCCTCCACATACAAATTCATTGCATAAAACTACAAGGGAGTTTGGAGAAACATGGCAGAGTGAGAGATATCTCCAGACCTCTCGCCTTGAAACAACAATAAGGTGAACACCTAAAAATAAACAAAAACACACAAACTACAGACCAGCACACCTGAGCATAGGATCTGCGCATAAAAGCTAGCACAGGTCAGAACCCTGGGTGTCAAGTGGTGGACTGGGGGAAACAAAGAAGCTGCCTCTTGCAGTGGAGCTCCCTGTAAGAGACAAGGGAGGGAGAAGGTGTGGTGAGTTCCCAGAACAGCCCTTCCAGTGAGAGCTATGAGCTCCATGAAGCCAATGGCAGGACCCAGTCATCAGGGCCGAAAGCAGAGAAGAGGTACAACAGAAAAACAAAACTTTATTTTTACCAGCCCCAGTTGCAAAACTAAGGCTGAGTCACAGCACACATCCCCTAACCCATAGGGCCCCTCCCCCATAAATGCTGAGACAAAAGATCATTGAGCCACAGGGGAATCTGAGCAAATGCTACCAAAACTGTCGCTAACACTGACAGGGACTGAGACAGGGTAGAAAGTGTGATTAAACATCTATAAGGAAAAAAATAGGAATTATTAAGGCTTTATACAAAGCAGAAATCCAAGAGATTTAAGTGCCACCTACTGGAAACCAAAAGAAAAACACCTTCTTTGCAATAGGCTGAAGAGATACCTTTATATAATAAATCGTTCTGGGAAAAAAAGCAGAATACACTTTCATTAATACCAAGGCAAAGAAATAGTCCATTAAACACCATAAAAACCAAGGTGGCAAGGCATCTCAGAAAGAAAGGGAAAATTCTCCAGAAAATAAGCTTACAGATATAGAAATATGTGACTTAAATGACAGACAATACAGGATGGCACTTCTGAAAAAAACTCAGTGAGCTCCAAAACAAATCATATTAACAATTTCAAGAATTGAAAATGAGTTATTTAGCAAGAAGATTGAAAGCCTCAAAAAGAACAGAATAGAACTTCTGGAGATAAACACACACACACACACACACACACACACAGAGTTGAAAAATGAAATAGCAAGCTTAGGAAATAGAGTCAACCAAATGGAGGAAAGGATCAGTAATATCAAAGACAGAAAGCTAGAAATAAATCTGAAGGAAGAAGAGAGAAATTGAAGAATGAAAAAATAATGAAATAGAAATACAAGAACTAGATGATACCATCAGGAGAGGAAACATAAGAATAATGGGCATTATCGAAAGAAAGGAAAAGGAGCAGAGACTAGAAAGCATTTTCAGATAAATAGTTGATGAGAATTTCCCAAATCTAAGGAATGAGCTGGAGCTTGAAATTCAAGAATTAAATAGAATACCCAATTATCTCAACCCAAAAAAAGCCTTCACCAAAACACATTGTATTAAAATTATCAAAAATCAGCCACAAAGACAGAATTCTCAGGGCAACTAGGATAAAGAAAACATTAAAATATAAAGAAAAACTCATTAGATTATCATTGGACTTCTTAGCACAAACCTTACAAGCCAGAAAGCAGTGGAATCAAATATTCAAACTATTAAGTGAAAGAAATACCAGCCAAGAATAATGTATCCAGCTAAGATCTTTTTTAGATATGAAGGCAAAATAAGACCTTTCCAGATATACAAAACTTCAGGGAATTGTCCGCTATGAAGCCTGTATTACAGAAAATACTGGAAGAGATTAGTTCACCTAAAACAAAATGACAAAAAAATACATAAATAGGAGTAAAGTGACTATCAGGAATATAAAAGTAGAGGAGTGAAACTCTTACTAAGAACACAGCATTATAAGCTTAAATTATAAGAAGAGATTTGTGGTACCAACATAGTAATGAACGTTCAGCATACATAAAGACAAATAGAGACAATAATGATTGAAAAGGGAATGATCAAAGATACAAATTTACAAAGGGGAATGGAGATTAGGCACACGCAGAAAAAATAATAGAGTGTGTGTGTGTGTATATATATATATATATATATATATATATATATAGAGAGAGAGAGAGAGAGAGAGAGAGAGAGTATATATATATATATATATATATATATATATATATATATATATAACTATATTTCACATATTCTAATGGTAATGACACGCCAAATATTCAGACATTAAGTATATATATAAAATAAAACAAGGATGAGAGAGAAAACCCACAGAAGCCAACCAAAATAAAGAAAAAGAAATAAAAGCACAAAGAAGCAATGGAAACACCAAGCTACAAGTAAGCACAGGATAAAATGGCTACAAGAAGACATAATTTTAAAATAATTATCCTAAGTAAATGGAATGAACTTACCAATAAAAAGGCGCAGAGTTGTAGAAGGGATCAAAAAACAAAACCCAACCATATGCTGCCACCAGGAGACATATCTCAGCTCCAAAAACAAATATAGACTTAAAGAAAAAGGGTGGAAAATGATATTTCGAGCAAATGGTATTCAGAGAAAAGCAGGAGTAGCATTAGTAATATCGGCAAAAATAGACATCAAAATAAAAAAGGTAAAAAAAGATAGTGAGGGTTACTTCATAATGATAAAGGAAAGCATGCACCAAGAACACATAACACTCATTGATATCTATGCTCCCAATCAGGGAGCCCAAAAATATACAGAGCAATTATCAACACAACTAAAGGGAGAAACAGACCAAAACATTATCATAAATGGGGAACTACATGCCCCACTGTCAGATATGGGCAGATCATTCAAACAGAAAACCAATAAGGAAATAACATTCTTAAATGACATATTAAAAAAACTGGACATCATTGACATTTACAGAGCCTTCCGTCCCCAAACAGCTGTGTATACATTCTTCTCTAGTGTATATAGAACATTCGCAAGGACTGACCACATACTGGGAAACAGAGATAGCCTCAACAAGTATAAGAGGGTTGAAATCATACCAACCATATTTTATGATCATCATGCTTTGAACTAGAGATCAACTGCAAAAAGAAAGCAGGAAGAACAAATATATAGAAATCAAACAACATGCTACTGAAGAATATCTGGGTCAGAGAAGAAATAAAAAGAGAAATCAAGAGATACATAGAAACAAATGATAATGATAGTAAAACATATCAAAACTTTTGGGACACACAAAAGCAGACATAAGAAGAAAGTTCATATCATTATAGGCCTATCTCCAAAAACAAGAATGAGCCCAAATAAACAATCTAACCCTTCATCTTAAAAAAAAAAAAACCTAGAAAAGAAAGAACAAACGAAGCTTAAAGTGAGCAGAAGGAAAGAAATAATAAAAATTAGAGCAGAAATAAATGAAATTGCAAACAAAAACACAATAGAAAAAAAATTCAACAAAGAGCTGATTCTTCGAAAAGGTTAATAAAATTGACAAACCCCTGGCTAGAATCACTAAAGAAAAATTTAAAAAGCACATAAATAAACAAAATCATGGATGAAAAAAGGGAAATTATGATAGATACTGCAGAAATACAAAGAATCATACATGAATACTATAAAAAAGTATATGATACCAAATTTAGTAACCTAAAAGAAATAGAGCAGTACTGAGGGAAAAAAAAAAAAAAAAAACCTTCCTAGACTGAATTAAGAACTGAAAAATCTAAAAAGACCAATCAGCAGTATGGAATTTGAAACAATCATAAAAACCTACCATAAAGTAAAAGTCCACAACTAGATAACTTCACCAGTGAATTCTACCAAATATTCAAAGAAGATTTAATATGTATTCTCCTAAAACTCTTCCAAAAAATTGAAGAGGAGGCAATATTTCTCAACTCATTTTATGAGGCTAATATTACCCTATACCAAAACCTCATAAAAATAACATAAAAAAATGAAAACTACAATCCAATATCTCTCATAAAGTCAGATCTAAAAATCCTAAATAAGATATTAGCAAACTGAATACAGCAATATTTTAAAACGATTAGACACCATGATCAACTGTGCTTTACCCCAGAGGCACAAGGATGGTTCAAGATATGCAAATCGATTAATGTGATACACCACATAAACAAATTAAAGAATAAGAATCATGAGATCATATCAATAGATGCAATAAAAGCCTCTGACAAGATAGAGCATCTATTTATGATCAAAATCATTAACAAATTGGTATAGAAGAAAAGTACCTTAACATAATAAGGTTATCTAAGACAAACCCTTAAGCAAAATTATACTTAATGGTGAATAACTAAAAACCTTCCCTCTAAGATAAGGTACAAGGCAAAGCTGTCTACTATCGCCACTGTTATTTAATTTACCATTGGAGGTCCTAGCGAGTGCAATCAGGCAAGAAAAAGATATAAAAGGCATCCAAATAGGAAGTGAAGGAGTCAAACTGTCACTATTTGCAGAAGACATGATTCTTTATATAGAAAATCCTAAAGATTCCACAAGAACAATACTAGAAACATAAGCAAGTACAGTAAGTTTCTGAATACAAAAACAATGTTCAAAAATCCATACCATTTCTATACTCTAATAATGAAGTGTCAGAAAAAGAATTGAAGAATGTAATTCCATTTGCAATTGCAAAATAGAAAAAAATAAATAGAAATAAATCTGATGAAACATGTGAAGGACCTATATAATGAAAATTATTAGACCTTATTGAGAGAAATTGAAGAAGTTACAAAGAATGGGAAAGATATTCTGTTTTCTTGGATTGGAGAAATCAACACAGTTAAAATGACCACATTACTTAAAGTATTATGCAGATTTAATGCTTTTAATTCCCATTGAAATCCCATCAGCATTTTTTAAAGAAATGGAACAAAAAAATCATCAGATTTGTATGGAAGCATAAAAGACCCTGAATTGCCATAGCCACCCTGAGGAAAAAAAAAAATAAGGCTGGAGGCATCACTCTGCATGACTTCAAATTATACTACAAAACATCAGTAATCAAAATAGCATGATATTGTTAGACAAACAGACACACTGACCAGTGGAACAGAATTGAGAGTCCAAGCGAACTCATATTTATATGGGCAAATAATTTGTGACAAAGAAGGCAAAAACATCCAGTGGAGAAAGGAAAGCTTCTTCAATAAATGGTGCTGGTAAAAGTGGAAAGCCACTTGCAAAAAAATGAAACTAGACTGTTGTCTATCACCACACATCAAAATTAACTCAAAATGAATTAAGGACCTAAATATAAGACCTGAAACAATAAAATGCATGGGAGAAAACATAGAAACTAAACTCAAGGATCTTGGACTTAAAGACAATTTTATGAATTTTACCTCAAAGGCAAGGGAAATAAAAGCAAAGTTAAATGAATGGGACTACATCAAGCTAAAAAGCTTCTGCTCAGCATAAGAAACTGTCAACAAGGTAAAGAACAACCATCCAAATGGGAAAATATATTTGCAAGCATCACCTCCAATAAAGGTCTAATATCCAAAATATACAAGGAACTCATACAACTCAATAACAACAACAACAACAACAACAACAAACACAAATGATCCAATCAAAAGCTAGGCAGAGGACCTAAACAAACACTTCTCCCAAGAAGACATACAAATGGCCAACAAATATATGAAAAAAAAAGCTCAACATTGCTAGCTATTAGGGAAATGCAAATCAAAACCATAATGTGATACCATCTCACACCTGTTAGAATACCTGTAATCAATAGGACAAATACTAACATATTTTTGAGAGAATGCAGAGAAAATTAACCGTCATACACTGCTAGTGGGACTGTAAATTGGTACAGCCACTATAAAAAACAGTATGGAGGTTCCTCAAAAAACTAAGAATTAATATACCATATGATTCAGCAATCCCTCTTCAGGGTATTTACCCCAAAGACTTCAAAGCCCATTTGCACAGCGATGTTCACAGCAGCATTATTCACAGTGGCCAAGACATGGAAGCAATTGAAGTGTCCTACAATAGATTATTGGATAAAGAAGTTATGGTGCATATAGAAAATGGAATATTACTCAGCTCCAAGAAGAGATGAAATACTGGCATTTGCGATAACATGGATGGACCTTGAGATAATTATGCTAAGTGAAATAAGCCAGACAGAAAAAGTTGAAAACCACATGATATCACTTATATGTGGGATATAAACCTAAAAGCAACAAACGAAGAGGACAAACAGAGACTCAAGGACATGGACAATGGACTAGTTGTTATCAGAGAGTAGGGGAGATGGGGTAGTGGGGAGGGTAGAGGTAGATGAGGAAAAAAATAAATTTGAATAATTTCTTTAATTAAAAAATAATTAATCAATTTTTTAAAAAATAAAAAAATAAAAAGATACAACTAAATGAAATGCATGATCCTAGATCAGGAGAAAAATATTATAAAATATTATTGGGATATTTGACATATTTTTTAATTTCAACTTATATCAGATAACACTTGTATCAATTTTAAACATTCTGAATTTGGTAAATTGTAGTTTGATATATCCAATGTCCTTTTTTTGTAGGAAATATTGATGCATGCTGAAGTATTTAGCAATTAAATGTTTATATGTCTGTAACTTAGTCTCAAATGATTCTGAAAAAAACAATAATAATATGTACATATATAGACAGAGAGTGGTAAAGCAAATGTGACAAATATACCAATTAATGATTATAAGTAAAGGTATATAAGTGTTTATTGAATTATCTTTAAAATTTTGTATGCTTGACATTTTTAAAGTAGAAAAGTTGCAAAAGAAAATAAAGTTAAATTTGGTTTTATAAATTAGTTAAATAACTTTTTCTTATCAATGTAATATACATTATGCAGTCATTAAAAATCATTCATATGGTAGGAATAAGACAGTGAAAACATGAACACATTCTTAGACATAATTATTAATAAAACATGTGTTTTACATGTAGAAAGCCATTATATGTGCTGAAAATATATCTCAGAAAAGTATTGACTGTGCCACATTGAAGTTAGAAGGAAAGTAGAAACTGAATGATCTCTTCCGTGATTGAAATTCAGATTTTTTCAATATTAATAAATCTAAGGGTGGGCTTCTGGTCACAATGGCAGAGTAAATAAACTGTTTGCCTACACTCACAACCACATCAAAATTACAACCAAATTACAGAATAGCCATCATTGAGAGTCACCTGAAATCTCCTGAACAGAAATCTTACAACTAGAGACATACAGAAAAGGCCACCTCAAACGTGATAGGAGGGGCAGAGATGTGAAACAGGCTAGTCCCACACCTATGAGTAGCAGATGAGAATCGGGAGAAATATCTTAGCTGCGGAAGTCTCCCCAAAAAAGTGAGCAGTCCAGGCCCCACACTGGGCTCCTCAGCCCAGGTTTCCAGTGCCAGAAAGAGAAGCCCCCACAGCTTCCAGCTGTGAAAAACAATGGAGATTGTGGCTGAATGAGATGGAGAGCTGAGGAAGTCACAGACTTTCTTCTTAAGGAGATCATGCAGGGACTTACTCGCTGACAGACTCACTTACTCTAAGCATCAGCTCTGGAGCAGCAGCTCAAAAGGTGCCAGGGACATAGGGGGATAAACTGAGTTGTCTGTCTTCAGGGTGTGGGCTGAAATGGCAGCTGTCTCACAGACAGAAATGCTGGCAGAGGGCATTGTTCCTTTGTTGAGCCATACCCTGCCTGGCTTGCAAGCCAAGTAGGGCAACATACCTGAGTCTCCATCAGTGTAACTAACATTGGTCACCCCGTCCTGGTGATTCCTTGATCCCTGCCCCTCCCAACTTGTGGGCCCACCCAAGCCCCTTCCAGTGACTTTTCCATACAAACAGCCCTTTTTAACTCATGCTACAGACTTTCCTAAAATCTCTCAAAGATTCACATAAACTGAATAAGCAGCATCTTCCCTCACCATGCCCATACCTCTTTCTGAGCAGCCTCAAGCCCAGGACTAGTGGCAGCTGACCTCAGTTTGTGGCTTGATCTCTTGAGGCACTTCAAAGGCAGGATAGGTGGTAGCTGTCTGTGGATTGCTTGATGCCTCATGTCAGGTGATCCCTGGCAGGACACAGGCTACAGCTGAACTTGGCCTGCAGCATGGCCCTTTCCAGGAAGCCCCATACTGCATCCCCAGTGGCTGGCTTCATTCTGAGCCAGAGCACCACCTAGGGTCACATCTGAGGACAATGCACCCAAAGGGCAGAAAGGGCAGACGTCAGAGACCTGCCAAAGCAAAGCCTCCTCTGTAAGGTCAGTGACTGCACAATAGCTCCTCTATTGGTCATAGCCAGTCATAACCAATCAGCCTGAAGGTCAATCCCTCCCACTGATGAGCAAATAGCAACCAAGAATCAACTACAACAGGAAGGAACACTCAAACCATATAAAGGACATCCCTGGAGCATCCAGCTCAGGTAATCAGGGAAGACTTGTGCCACTGAACTCACAGCACAACTACTATATAAGGCCACTCAACTAAGACCAGGAGACGTACAAAATCAAATAGACTTTAAACAAAGGCTGTAACAAGAGACAACTCAGGATCCAGTTATCCTACTTGTGGGTATTGAACTGAAAAAACCCAAAACATTACTTTGAGGGGATATGTGAATCCACATGTTCATTAGAGCATTGTTTACAACAGCCAAGATATGGAGGCATCCTGGGTGTCCATCAATAGATGAATGGATAAAGAAGAGGTAGTATATATAGAATGGACTATTACTCAGCCATAAAAGAGAATTAACTCTTGTCATCTGCAACAACTTGAATGAACCTAGAGGGTATTGTGCTGAGGGGAGCAAGTCAGACGGAAACAGACAAATGTCATATGTAGAATTTAGAGAACAAAATAAACAAATAAACAACAAAAACCTCATAAATACAGAGAGTATTTTGATGTTTCTCAGATTGTGGGGTTGGGGTATGTGTGTGGGGGAGAGAATTAAGAAGTACAAATTGGTAGTTACAAAACAGTCATGGAGATATAGAGTATAGCATGGGAATATTATTAATAGCATTATAATAACTATGTATGGTTTCAGATGGGTACTGGATTTATTGGGGGTGATACTTCCAGAGTTATATAAATGTCTAATCACTGTGTTGTACACCTGAAGCTAATGTCATATTGTATGTCAAATATAATTTTAAAAATTTAAAATAAATCTAAGAATATCTTGAAATCACTCTTAATGTTCTTTCAATATTTTATTGTTATATTTTATAACAGCATAACTGGGATAAGCATCAGTTCAAGTATTATTTCTATAAGAAGATAAAACCCAGTAATATAGAGTTTACTTCTTTAAATTTTTCTGATCTTCTCCTTACTTCTAATGTAAAAATACATCATTTTCCTCTCAATTCTGGGTAATCTTGAAACCCTATTTTGAACAGTATATTTTTGTAATTTTACTATTAACATCTTTAACTTTCTCAACCCTTGATGGTGTAACAAAACTCCACCAAAGATTAGAATACCCTAGTAAAGCAATTTTTAATATGGGCTACCCAAGTCAACTTATAAGCAATTGCTTTATAATATTAAATAGAAAATAAACTAAGTTACTGAATAATTCAGTCTAATTTTAAGATTAGTGGTTACCAGAGGTAAGTGGAGGAAAGGAGAAGTAGATAAAGTAAAGAGGTCAAATATATGGTGACAGAATAAAATTTAACTTTGGGCAGTGCACATACAATACAATATACATATAACAAATTATTAAATTGTACACTTGAAACTTATTTTATTGACCAATGTCAACCTAATAAATTTAATATAAAAATAATTAGTATGATAAAGAAACCAAAAAAATCGTAATCATAATTTGTATTAAATGTATTTATAATTTGTAGATTATTCAACCTGAATAAGCCCTCAGAGGTCATGTAAACTGCCATTTTAATTTATTAATTAGGAAACCAAGGCCATAAAGAATTGAAAATACTTTCCTAAGTTATGTGGAAGCTGGGTAGTAACAGCACAAGGCTAGAATCTATATTTTCATTGTGTCTACCTCTTACCAGAATAACTGATCCCTTAATTTTTAAATTTCAGTTAGCTCCAAAAATAATAACAAAGCCTATTCAGAAGTCCAAAAAGCATGTATCCTTTTATTAGGAGAAAGATCCAAAAATAAACAGACCTAACACATAGGGGTTAGTTTTAGTCAACAAGATTACCTAAATGATATATAAGCATTTTACCAGAGTGAGAATTTGTTCACTCATAGTTGGAGAGGTCTCTCTTCTTGTTGTCACATCTAATAAGTCGACAAGAGGAGGGATGGTCATCCCCTACAAAATTAGAAGCAAAAAGCTGTATTCTTTTTCATATGAAATTAGTTTGTAAATATTTCCTGGGTGTGTGTGTCTGTGTGTATTTCTGTGTGTATGAGTTTGTTCATGTGTATGTATGCACATGTCTTAATATAGCTATAATCAGAATTTAAAACATTAATTTAAAATTCAAAAAGATAATTGCACTAACACCAGAGAGAACTGCTGTGATTTTCTCTCACAAAGATCAATGGGGAATATTGCATACAAAAATCCAGGTCATCTTATATAACCTAAAAATAAGTCTGCCATTATAATTAAAAAATGGAAGAAAGTAATCAAATCACATAGTTAAAGTGCTGTAAAAAATTTTCATTTCAAATTCTGCCAACCACCTCAGTTACATCATTTTGTCATTATTCATCATCCATTAAAAAGGGGATTATAGACCTCTTGGCATGTTGCTTTAATGTTTTCTTAAGACGGATAATAAAAGAAACAAACATTTCACAGTATTTACAAATATTGAACCATTATGTTGTGTACCAGATATTAATGTAAATTACATATCAATTAAAAAAGAAAAAAACATTCTATATTAATAAGCATTCCTTATGTCACAATATTCATTGAACATGTGTATATACCAGATTCTGTACTAGACACTGGAGTTACAATGGAGAGGTAAAGTCAAAAAAGTCTAGAGCCTTATGAAGCTTGCAGTGCAGTGCACTATCTCAGGGACAGATCAATTAGTCAAATAACTGCATTAATGAATGAACAATTACAACCTGAAATCAGTGTTATGAAGGGAATGAAGCTAGTTTTATGACAATATAGCACATTTTAAATTGTAAAGTAAGGTAAGTTTTTTCTAAGGAAGTGACACCTAATATAAGACATGAAGGATGAACAGACATTAGCTACATGGAGGGAAAGAACCATTCTAGACAGAGAGAAATAGCATTGTTAAGGCCCTATAGTAGAAGAAGGCATGGGAAATTAGGGAAACTGAAAACTCTGTGTAACTTGCTTCTAGAGTAAAGTGGAAATCATATTATTGTTAAGACTGGAGCAATAGACTGGGGTTAGATAATGCAAAGTTTCAGGCTGTTAACATTTTTCAAAAATTTTCTTCTAAGACTAGTTGATTGAAATAGCTTGACCAGATGTATGCTTTTAAAAGATCACTCTAGATGCACTGTAAAAAAGAGTGTTCAAAATGATCTGTACTGGATATAAAAAGAAAATTTAGAAGACCATTTTAGTATTTCAAATAAGTGATGGTGATAGCTTAGACAAAGATGATGGCAGAGGACACGCAAAGAAATTAATTTAGTGACCAGATAGCCATGGAGAAAAGGCAGTGTAATAGAGAGAGGTGTAGAAAGGATAACACTAAGGGTTCATGCTTGAGCAGAAGGGGTAGAAAATGGTTAACACTAATCTAAATAAAGAAGACTACAGGTAGAATTCAGATTGACAGAGAAAATCAAAAGTTCAACTTTATATACAAAAAGCTTAAGAGTCCTGAGAGATATCCAAGTGAGGATATCAAGGAAACAGTTGGCTATATGTTACAGAACACAGAGGAAATATTTAAGCTAGAGATATAAATTAATAAGTCATATGTGTACAGCCAGTAAATGAAACTGTATGTGAAAATGAATGAGATCATCAGGGAAAGAGTAGAGTGAAAAGAGAAATCACTGAGAAACTCTGACATTTACTGATATAACAATGAGAATTACCTGCAAAAGAAACTGAGAAAGTGGAACCAGTGAGGTAAGAGGATAATCAGAAACTGGGTTTTTACAAAACACAAAAAAGAGAACATTTCAAGAAGGTGGGAGTTTGACCCATGTGGAATCCTGCTAAAAGCTAAAGTAAAATGAGAATAGAGAATGCCTATTAGTAACCTCAATAAAAGAGGTGAGAGAACCAAAGGCTATGAAGTCAAAAGAGAGTATACTTTAGTTTAGTAGTGTTTTAAAGAGAAGTGACTTGAGCCCTAGACCACAATAGAACACCACCTGATTAGTCACAGTGGCTCACACACAAAGGGTGTTCTCAACAGGAACATGAGCCCCCGGGGCAAATCCCACTCCATGTAGTCAGTCACCACACAGCATCTTATACTTTATTGGTATGGCCAATTCTCACAGCCAGTCAGCCTAAGAGTAAAATTGACCCACATGTGTGCCAACAGCAATCAAAGCTTAATTACAACAGGAGAACACACACAACCCACATAATGGATATTCCTGGAGGATATAGCCCAGATAACAAAGAAAACTACACCACTGGGCTCCACAGGGACACCTACTACCTAAGGACATCCAGCCAAGACTGTAAAATGTAGCAAATCTACCTAATATATAGAAACAAACACATAGAGGAGCCGAAGTGAGAAAACAAAGAAATATGTCCCAAATGAAAGAACAGAAGATAACTACAAGAAAATAATAAAATGAAAAGAAGCAATCCATCAGATGCAGATTCAAAACAATGGTTATAAAGATGCTCAATAAAATTAGGGGAAAATAAGTTATTTCAATGAGAACTTCAACAAAGAAATAGATTAAAAAAAGGACATAGAAATCATTAAAAATAATCAGTCAGAAATGCAGGATACAATAACTGAAATAAAGAATACATTAGAAGGAATTGACAGTAGATTAGATTAAACAGAGGATCAAATCAGTGATTTAGAAGATAAGCAGGAAACACCCAATTGAAACAATAAAATTTAAAAAAGTTTTTTTTTTTTAAATGAGAAAAATTTAGGGGACGGCTGGGACAACATCAAGATAACAACATTCACATCATAAGAATACTAGAAAGAGAAGAGAGAGCAAGGGGTTGAGAATCTAATTGAAAAAAATAATGAAGGAAAACCCTTCTAACCTAGTGAAGGAAATAGTTATACCAGTTTAGGAGGCATGAAGAGTCAAAAACAAGATGAACCCTAAGAGGACTACACCAAAACACACCATTATTAAAATGCCAAAGGTTAAAGACAAAGAGAGGATATTAAAAACAGCAAGAGAATGGCAGCTAATCACTTATAAAGGAGCTCCCATAAAACTGTCAGCTGATTTCTCAACAGAAATTTTACAGGTCAGAAGGGGTTGGTAACAAATATTCAAAGTGATGAAAAGCAAGGACTTACAACCAAGACTACTCAACTCAATTACAACCAATTACAATTGAAGATGAGATAAAAAGCTTCTCACACAGGAAAAAGGTAAAGAAATCCCTCACCAACAAGTTAGAATTACAAAAAATGTTAAGGTGGTTTCCATATAAAGAAAAAGGGGAAAATTATAAATACTAATAATAAAATGGCAATAACTATGTACCTATTGATAATCACTTTAACTGTAAATAGATTAAAGGCTCCAAAGAAAAAAAAAATAGGGTAGCTGAATGGATATAATAAAAAGATTCATATGTGTGCTGTCTACAAGAGACTCACTTCAAATTGAAAAATACACCCAGATTAAAAGTCAAGGGATGAAAAATGATATTTCATTCAAATGAAAATTTTTAAAAAGCTATGGTAGCCTTACATATGTCAGACAAAATGAGCTATAAATCAAAGGCTATAACAAGAGACAAAGAAAGGTATTGCATAATAATAAAGGTGTCAATCAAACAAGAAAACATAACTTTAGTAAACATTTATGCACCAAAAATAGGAGCACCTAAATATATAAGGCAACTATTGACTGACATAAATGGAGAAATTGATACTAATACACTTCATAGCAGGAGACTTTAACACCCCGCTGACACCAAAGGGCAGATCTTCTAGATAGAAATTCAACAAGGAAATATCAGCCTTATATGACACACTAGACCAGCTGTATTTGATATTTTCAAAACGTTTCATGCCAAAGCAGCATAATATACATTCTTCTCAAGTGCACATGGAACATGTTTCAGGATAGACCATATGTTCGGTCACAATAGAAGTTTCAAGTAATTTAAGAAGATTAAAATAATATCTAGCCTTTTCTTCAACCACAATAATATGAATCTAGAAATCAATGACAACAAAAGAAATGAAAAATACACAAACACATGTAGGTTAAATAACATGCAACTAAAAAATGAATGGATTAACAATGAGATCCAGGAAGAAATCAAAAGGTAATTTGAGACAAATGAAAATGAAAACACAATGACTCAAAATCTATGGGACACAATGAAAGCAGTCCTAAGAGAGAACAATATAGCAATACAGGGCTGCCTCAAGAAACAAGAAAAATCTCAAATAAACTATCTAAACCTACAGTTAAAGGAACTAGAAAAATAACAGCAAACAAAGCCCAAAGTGAGGACAAGGAAGAATATAATAAAGACCAGAGTGGAAATAAATAAAGTAGAATCTAACAACAAAACAAAACAAAAGAGCAATAAAACCAAGAGCTGGTTCTTTGAAAAGATAAACAAAAGTGCCTCATTAAGAAAAAAGAGGAACTAAATAAATAAAATAAGAAATGAAAGAGGAGAGGTGACAACTGACTCTACAGAAATACCTAGGAATCAAATTAACCAAGGAGGTAAAAGACCTACTCTTGGAAAACTATAAGACACTGAAGAGAGAAACTGAAGAACACACAAATTAATGGAAGCATATACCATCTCACGAACAGGAAGGATTAACATTGTTAAAATGTCCACACTACCCAAAGCAATTTATAGATTCAATGCAATCTCTTTCAAAATACCAATAACATTTTTCAGAGAAGTAGAACAAAAATTCAAAACTGTATATGCAACCATAAAATATCTTGAATAACCATGGCAATCTTGAGAAAGAAGAACAAAGTTGGAGGTATCACACTAACTGATATCAAACTATACTACAAAGCTATAAGTAATCAAAACAACATGATACTGGCATTAAAACAGATACAGATCAATGGTACAGAATAGAGAGCCCAGAAATAAATCTATGCCTATACCCTCATTTATCCATGACAAAGGAGACAAAAATATACAATGGAATAAAGAAAGTCTCTTCGATAAATGTTGTTGGGAAAATTGGACAAATACATGCAAAAATATGAAACTGGACCACCTTCATAGACCATATACAAGAATAAACTTGAAATGCTTTAAAGACTTAATATGAGACCTAAAACCATAAAACTTCTAGAAAAAAACAAAGGCAGTAATCTCTCTGACATGGCTCTTAGTAATATTTTTTTCTGATATATCTCCAGGCAAGGGAAACCAAAAATAAATAAATAAATAAATAAATAAATAAATAAATAAATAAACAAACAAACAAACAAACAAACAAATGAAACTATATCAAAGTAAATATTTTTTTACAATGAAGGGAACCACCAACAAAACAAAAAGACAACCTACTTAATAGGAGCAGATATTTGTTAATAATACATCTGATAAGGGGTTAATATTTTAAATGTATAAAGAACTCATAGAATTCAATATTTAAAAAAAAACAAGCTAATTAAAAAATGGACAGAGAACCTCAGTAGGCATTTCTCCAAAGAGGACATAAAAATGGCCAATAGAAAATGAAAATATTCTCAATGTTCTTCATCATCAAAGAAATGCAAATTGAAACCACAATGAGAAAACATCTCACACCTGTCAAAATGGCTATCATCAATAAATCAACAAACAAGTGTTGGTGAATATGTGGAGAAAAGGGAACCCTCATGCACTGTTGGTGAGATTGCAAGTTGGTATATCCACTGTGGAAAACAGTTTGGAGGCTCCTCAAAAAATTAAAAACAGAACTACCTTATGACCCAGAAATTCCACTTCTGCATATTCATTCAAAGAAAATGAAAACACTAATTCTAAAAGATATATGCACCCCTATGTTTACTGTCACACCATTTACAACTGTTAAGGTACAGAATCAACCTAAGTGCCCATTAGTAGACAATTGGATAAAGAAGTGATACATATATACAAAGGAATATTACTCAGACATAAAAAATGAAATCTTACTGTTTGCAATGACATGGATGGACCTAGAGGGTATTATTCTAAGTGAATAAGTTAGAGAAATACAAATACCATATAAGTTCACTTATATGTAGTATGTAAAGAACAAAATTAATTAACAAAAAAAAAACTAAAACAGACTTATAGATGCAGAGAACACTCTGGTGATTGCCAGATGAGAGGAGTGTTGGAGGGCTGGGAGAAAAAAAGGAAGTGATTAAGAACTACAAATTAGTAGTTACAAAATGGTCACAGCATAGGGAATATAGTCAATAATATTGTAATAACTATGCATAGTGTCAGGAGAGTACTAATCAGGGGAAATCACTTCATAAATTATATAAATGTGTATTTGTTATGTTCTACAACTGAAATTAATATAAAAAATGTTGAATGTTAATTCTAATTAAAGATAAAAATTTAAAAAATAATATAAAAAAGAATGTGAATATATTTTCGAGAAAATTAATGATTGATAATGTAAGACAAGAAAGGCATAGATTACAGAAAATAGCTTGAGGTAAGAGAGCCCAATTCTATTACGAAAAGAAGAAAGGAACAGATGCATATATGTTGAGAAGTTGAAGGAGCTCCCATGAATGGATATTGTAAGCCAAATTGCTCTTTGGGTTTTTCCTTTTCTTAGATTATCAGAAATTTTAGGGCTGAATGTAATCCGAGATGATAAAGTAGTTCTCAATTGTTCTGAAAATATGGGAAGAGTAATTTGGGGTTATCACAATGACTAGCACTTACTACTGGCAGGAATCAAGGATGCCAAAAAATGAAGAATTTTTCTGCCCAAAAAGCCAATGGTGACCCCATTAAGAAACTTCTCATTATGAAGATGAGAAAAATGAAAACAATTAAAAGATCTCCTAATGCCAATACAGAAAGTTTTGAAGAACAATAACTCAAGCTTAGATTGCATAATTCTAAACCTATGCTCTTCTATTATATCATAACATCAATTCAAAAATGAGAAATCGCACTTAAAGTTCCAATAATGTTCATAAAGTAGTTAGAAGTCAAAATAATTAAGATAAAACATCTTAATACATGCACAGATATTAATTTTTTAATGTTTTCTGGAGAGAGCTTAGTATTTAAAATATTTTCTCAGATTTCTTTTTTTGTGTGTTGAGAGGCTCCTCTACAGTTTTTAATGTGATTAGTCTAATCTATAAAAAGTAACATACTGTCAGTTTTGTTACTAAAAGTGATATGGGACAAAGTCAAATGTGTCAGAAGTTTTATATTCCACCTTTGAAAATAATAATACTGATTAGGTAGTGAGCTTGGAGAAGCCAAAACATCAGTGTTTACTCTGTTTACTGCTGCATCCCAAACACTCCAAATGCTATAATATTCATGTAATTAATATGAATGAGAAAGTAAAGTAATAGATGTACAGTACTTTGCACAGTGTCATGCAATTGTATGCTCTAATTAAAACTGAAAATTAGACTATGGAGAGCACTCACTGGCCACTACTTCTGATAAAGTTTTATAAAGCATACCAATAAAGCATTATTCTTCAATACGGCTTTTAGATCACAGATGTAAATAAATAATCATTTGAAATACACTTATAAGAGCAGAGGAGAAGGGAAAAGTTGAATGAACAGCTCTTATCTACCAAATGATTGCTATTTCTACCACATCTCGTCCACGGGTTCTGACTTTTCCCTTGGGCAGAGACTTCCAATTTAAAGCAGAGGAAATGATAAGGTTGATGAATTCTACATATTGCATAATTCACTATTAGAGAAATTTGCCTGTGTATGTCATTTCAAGAGTTCTGATTTTTATTTATGATTAAATCCTTAATTAAACACATTAACAAACTACATATTCTAAATTCATTTAATACCTGACTTTATCTATCTTGGCCTGACATTATCAGTGCTATCACATGGGAATATAATTAAGTGAAATACCAGTTTTGTAGACTTTGAATGCAGACATACTTAACAATACCATTAAATGATTTAACAACAGGGTGAGTGATGCTTGTTTGTTCACATACACAGAGGAGAAAGCAAGTATGTAACTAAGATAGTAAAAGTAAAGGGGAGAGAAAATGGAGAGATAGAAATTGTCTAAAAAATTAAGTTTTGATGTGGTTTTTAAACAAAAGTATGGTTGAATGAAAAGTAAAAAGAAGAAACAGATTTGCCCTAGAGTTTACATTTGAAACAAGGGCTTTAAGAAAGAAAACTGTCAACCTAAGTCAAAAACATGAGGTGGAATATGGGGAAAAATATGTCTGCAAATAAACAACAAAACCTATTGCTTTCAAATGAGCTTCCACACTACTTAGTCATTTTCAAAGCACTTCAAAAATGCATATCAATAAAGTTGCTATTTTAACTTTATTTCAGAAATGTGGAAAGAAGCAAGTAAAGATTTCCATTAGTGATAAGGTTGAAACTTAAAATAAACTCATTGGTTCCCTAGCTCTTCATCAGCTCTTCAGCATTTTTAAATGACAGAAATGCCTTATTGTAGCCTGGTTCCTTTAACATACCAAAAGAGCATGTCACTTCAAGAGCTTCCTTTCCAACTGGGAACTATGCAATTTTTTTGCAAATGCATCTGAATTTCTCAGTCAGGGGATCATCCTGTTCAGTTCATGTGGTTTCCGTAAGTAATTTTGTGTAATTCTCTCTTTTTAGGTGACATTTAAGTTGTGATATTCTACTAAATTCACTCTGACATTTGAAAAATTATCACATAATGCTTTCATGAAATAAAACTACATCCTTTCTAACAGGGTTATCACAAGCGAAAAGCTTCCCAATATGAGTGGGTCTGCCTAATGTGCTGGTCTTTTAAAAGGTTGACTCCATATTTGCATTTTGAACTCATTCAAACTACTCACCATCCTTACTTACCTTAATTTATTTTACTCATTCTACCAAGAATAAACCACAATTGCTTCTAAAAGAAAAATGTCAAATCATTCAGACTCAGTGACATATCCTCATAAAGCCTATATTATGTATTTTGTACTATTTTATTCTGCCTGTTTGTAGATGTTAAACATAGCCAAGAAACACACTTTTATTCCATATAGTTGAACCTTTGTAGTAACTAGCATATTGGGTTAAATGAAGTATTGAGTAAAACAAAGACAATAGTTTTAAAAAAATGACCTTGATTTCAAAGCATTATCAATATGTTCATAACATATTCATACTTCAAATTAACTTGCATTTATATTCATTTATTTATTTTGCAAGTGTTTAATGCACATTTTATTAGAGCCAGCACAGTACTAGACTCTGAGTATTTAGTGGTGAATAAACCATATATATTTCTGTATTCATGGAACCCATAGCTTAGTAGAAGACATAGATATCACACAAATGGAGAAGAAAATAACTAAATGATTGATTTATTGATGAAGAAAGAAAGGAAGGAAGGAAGGAAGGAAGGAAGGAAGGAAGGAAGGAAGGAAGGAAGGGAGGAAGGAAGGAAGGAAAGGAAATAAGGAAGGAATGAAGGAAGAAAGGAAGGAAAAAAGAATAATACATTACTTAAAAGTATTTAAAAAGACGATATGCCTAAAATAGAGACACTTATATTAAGCACCAAGTCATCAAACCAAGACTTGATTTAAATTACAGTTTCAGCTCTCCCAGAAATGGACTCTTAAACCAATCGATCATGAATCATCTAATCAGTATTAGTTAGGTCATCTGCAAGACAGACCTCTGCTATCCCCTAAGAAAAGTAACTTTGCAATAGTTAATCCAAATTTTTTTTGCCTAGTATAACTTTCTTGTTCCTGCCTCCTTCTGTCTATTAAGTCTTTCATTTTGCACAGATCATCAGAGCTCCTTTCTGTCTGATGGATTGGATACTGCCCAATTCATGAACCATTGAATAAAGCCAATAAGATCTTTTAATTTTACTCAGTTTAATTTTATTTTTTAACAAGAAGAAAATCCAAGGTAAAATAATACAGAACAAGAGGGTGGAAATTCACTTACATAGAATGATTTGGAAAGGCTTCTCTGAGGAGGTTGTATATTAGCTGAGAAAGGATAAGACAAAGCCAGACATGCAAGTATCTAGGAGATAGTGTTTTAGGGAGACAGAAAAACATGTTTGAAACCCTCAAGAAAAGATAGTTTGTCACATTTGAAGAAGTTAAAGAAGCTGTTAAAACAGAGTAGAGAAGATGGAAAATGGCCCAAAAAACATGAGGTTTCAAAGACAGACAAGAGCCATATTTGTTACAGCTTATAGTCTTCCTAAGGTTTTTAGATTTTATTAAATGTTAAAAAAGAAGCAATAGAAGTACTTTTGGAAAGCAAGTAATAAGATTTGTTATAAAAAGATGGCTTTTAACAAATAACATATGGTTCTACTTATATGTGTAGAGTCTTAAAACAAACAAAACAAAAACAGACTCATAGGAACAAAGATCAAACTAATGGTTGCCAGAAGAGAGGGGTTGGGGGAATGGGTGAAAAAGGTGAAGGAGAATATAGTCAATAATACTATGATACATCTGCACAATGATGGATGATTACTAGTCTTAGTGTGGTGATCACATCATAAGGTATATAAATGTTGAATCATTATATTTTACACCTGAAACTAATATAATATTGTGTACCAATTATACTTAAATAAAAATTAATTATTATTATTTTTTAAAAGTGGTCCTGTGAGGATAACAGATTGAAGGAGGAAAGGAAAACAGGGACAATTTTAAGGCAGCTCAGGAAACATGATAATAGCTTGAACTAAGATAATAACAATGGGAATGGAGACTATCATAGAGATTCCACAAAAAGACATTCAAAAATGTTCATGGAAACACCATTTGTAAAAGTAAATATTAAAAAGGAAAAATATATATATCAGTTAGAAGGACAATAGATAAATAAATTGGTGTATAATCAAAATGCAATATTATAGAGCAATAAAAATGAATAAATAAATGAATATTTATATAAATAAATATTAGTAATATAATGTTAACAGACTAAAAATTCCAGAAAGCTACATGCAAAACATACACATAACACATACCCACTTTTATGATGTTAAAAAATAATTTAAACTAATTAATATATTATATGTGGATGTATCCATGTGTATAATATGTGTGATTTCAAAGCTATTTTTTAAAAGACAAAAGAATAGTTAATGATACATTTAGAATATCAGTTATGTGTGAGAGTGAGAGGTGAGAAAACAGGATAGCAATGCACTGCTTAGGTTATTATTAACTTTTTATTTCTCAGGTTCAGTGCTGGGTTCATAGTTGTTAAAAAATATTAAATACATACATATATAAATGCCATGTATGTTTTAATGATTCTAGTGCATTGTTAATCAAAATATTAATACATTCTGTATATCTATTTTTAAATCAAATACATGGATTGAAGATCTTTTTTGGAGACAGAAACCACAGGGTTTGATGTGAAGGATAAGAAAAAGGAAATAATCAATGATACATCTTACATTTCTGGCTTAATTAACTGGGTGGATGTCATTGTCATTTACTTAAATGGAAGAAGAACAGAGGAGGGTCAGATTTATATTTGTGGACATATTGGCTGTGATGTTCTTTTCAGCCACCCAAATGGAAATATGAAGTAATAGCTGAATATACACCTAGACTTTAGAGTAGCTATCTGGACTAGAAATAAACAACGAAGTCATCAAAAATTATATTGTATTTGAAGCCATGAGAATGAATATAATCACCCAATGAGAAAAGTGTGGTGAGAACAGAATATTTGGGACCTAACTGGAGAATTCTATGAAATGCTGAAAAAAGCAGAAATACTAAGAGGGTATAATGTGAAGAAAAGCAAATGAAGTATTTTAAGAAACATAAAGTAGTCCACTGTATAAAACTCTGCTGACAAGTTTCATAATTTAGGAGAAAAGAATGCATCCTAACTTGGCAACATGGAGGTCAGAAGAGACTTTGTCAAGAATAATTTTGGTGTAACAGTGAAGGCAGAATCCAAATTATAGTTAAATAGAATTGACAAGTGGAAACAACATTTGAAGATAAGCTTTTTGAGTGTCCTGTCTTAATAATAGTAACAATAACAATAATACCTTATAAATATAAAGTGCTTTTAAAATTATATTACTATTTGATATTTATAACAAAACATTCCAAAAGACAAGTCCTATATCTTTTTTACACACACACACACACACACACACACACACACACACACACACACACACACAGGATTGAGTAATCAGTAACACTTTTGAGATTATAAAGCTCACCAGGAATGAAATTGTGACTAACACTGAGGTTTTCTGATTTCAACTCCAGTTCTCTTTCCCTCTCAAGCAGAACCAAGGGGGCGGGGGAAAGAACTAAATGAATACAGAGCATCTCCACTATATCACAGAAAAAAATTCAAAAGACATGTTCTACTGATGGTAGACCAGACATTCATCTGTGCACATCATCATATTTTACCAATCTTTAATAAATAGAACATAACATTGTACATTTGTTATTTTTTACAATAGGTTTTAATTCTTAAACAAAATGAAAATGTCTGCAAATATTTTAACCACCAGATGATATTGGAATGACATAAGAAGTTTTCTATTGTACAATCTCTTTAAATGCAATCATCCAACACCCACCCCCAACACCTAAACCCTATACAAACTACCCAGAGTCTTAAATGGATTACAACACTATTTGAAACAATGGGATAATATAAATGTCAAATGATGACGTTTTTAGGAGTAAGATGCAATTGAATAACTGAAGGAAATGTAAAATTAAAGGAGAATATGTGCTATTGATAAATTATTTGAAACATTAAGTAATAATTTTAAATAATAGAGAAATTGAAAGTTCATTCTTTACAATGACTTCACATTTTTATTTCTTTTTTTAGTGACATTGGTTAACAAAATCCAATAAGTTTCAGTTGTATATTTTAACAGTAAGGCATATATATATATATATATATATATTAATACTGTGTGTTTACCTCCCATACTTAGATTTCTTTCTGTCACCACATATTTGACACCCTTTACCCTGTTTTGACTTTGTATTTTGAAGTAATATTTTGCTACCTGACAGACATATCAGCGTGAAGGCCACTTAATGCTTAGATTAAAAACAATTTGATTTTTGGCTGGTTTAATAGAATTTATTAATTTTATGTTTTTTCTTTTATAGTAACATTATTTTTTATTGTTAATTTCAAGTACACAGCACATTGGTTAGACATTAATATAGTCCATTAAATGATCTTCCTGATTGTTCTTTCTGTCCTCTGGCTCTACACCTAGCCATTATATTAATACTAACTGCATTTCCTATGCCATGCTCTCCATCCCCATGACCATTTATCAACTACTAATTTGTACTTCTTTAATGCTTCACCACTTTATTCCAGACCCCCAATCCTCCTTCCCTCTGACCTTCTCCAGATTGTCCTCTATATTTGAGTCTGTTTTTTTTATTTATTTATTTTTAATTATTTAATGTCACCACATATTTGACCTCTTTTACCCAGTCTACCTCTTTCCTCCCCCCATTCTCCCCCACTCTCTGGTAACCACTAGTTATTGTCCATGTCCATGAATCTCGGTTTGTTTGTCCTGTTCTTTTGTTGCTTTTAGGTTTATATCCCACATATAAGTGATATGATGTGGTTTTAATTTTTTTCTGTCTGGCTTATTTTGCTTTGCATGATTATCTTGAGGTCTATCCATGTTCTTGCAAATGGCTATATACCCCAAAGACTTGAAAACTCATATCCGAAAAGGTATTTGCACACTGATGTTCATGGCAGCATTATCCATGGTGGCTAGGACATGGAAGCAACTGAAGTGTCCTATGATAAATGATTGGATAAAGAAGCTGTGGAACGTATATACAATGGAATATCATTCATCCATAAGAAGAGATGAAATACTACAATTTATTCATTTTAAATTATAAGAAAATAAATGTGGAATATTAATCAGTCACTTACAAAATGAAACAAAACAAAAACAAAAAAATCAAAATCTAAGAAACCATCTCACCCATTTTAGAGAAATAATTATTTTGTTTAATGGAAAGCCTGCCAAACTCACATCTTCTGACTAGACTTACTCTACCACATACACACAATATATCCACCATCATTATCTTGGTTTAAAATTTTTAGCCAAAATTTAAAACATTATCTCATTCAGTTACTAGGTAGATTTTTAGACATTTTTTCTAACATTCTTTTGGCTAGCTTTGTAGAACTGAAGTGCAGTAAATTGGCAATTAGAGAGATATGGGGATATGGACAAACCAAAAGATAATTCAAGAAAAAAAAATACATTATAATAAAATTTCTAAAGAATTTTATTTATTTATTCTTCTGCTCTCAACCCCAACCTTACCTTTTTAGGTAGTTAAAATGCAATATTTGTTTTAAAGCTATTGGTGTCATCCACTTGAATAAAGGACATATGCCCTCATTTCCCTATTGATTTAAAAATAAATTCCACCTCAGATTTTGTAAATGTCCTGTTTGAGTCATGTTAGAAACTATTTCATGCTATAATTGTCTCTCCTAAATATAAACTACTTCAGTTCAAAATCCTGAAAGAGGATGTTGACACATTTATTTCCATTTAAGTTGAGAATTTCAAATTGCTTACTTTAATCATTTGTTTACCTGTATAATAACAGTAAATAGGACAACTGTGGTTGTTACAATGAAGAGGTTTTTTTTATTTTTCTGGAAAACTCTGGGAGCAGAAAAACAAGGGAGAAACAGATTTCTCCTTCCAGTAGGCTATAATAAATTGGTCCTTCCTGGTGACTGTATTCACATGACATTAGTTCATGAAGAAAATCAACACAAGAACTTCTAAATCCCACCCCCCAAAAAAGAGTGATTGATTAATTAATAGAAATAAAAATGTAACAAATGTATTATAAGAAATTAGTGTTAAACTAGATTGAAATTCTAAGGATTTGTGATGAATAATTTAAAAACTTAAACTAATTAAACTATTACAGCATTTATTTAATAAAATTACTTTCAGATAATTTTCTTTAAATTGTTACATTTTATTTTTTCTTTTGATTGTTCTCAGATTTTTAGAATGAAAGCAGTACAATTTCCTTCTTGAGACCCATGTGGATTATCTGAGTTGTTCTGCAAAAGCAATCTCTACAAACAGAAAATAACATTTCTCTTAAGTCTTATTACTAGTACTGAGCTGACCCAAGCCAGTGAACTCAGTTATGTAATGTGACCTGTGCTGGTTTTAATCTTTTATCAACCAGGCCACCAGATAGGTTCAAAGCTTTGAAGAAAAGTGTTTATTCCCCTGATGCTCAGAGTCTAGAGTTCTGAGGTTCAAGTCTCAGCCAAAAATTTTTTATTGCTCACAATTGTCTATTGTCTCAAAAAATAGCCTTAAGCATGAGAGAAGTAAGTGCTTGGTCATGGACAGTACTATTTGAAAGGCATGGGTTAAATCTTTGTCACACAAATCTGACTCCTGGTGATTACATTTTGGACATCTGATTGTGAATAAGTTTATCAGATAATTTACTTCAAGATAAGAAAGAGAATACAAGATTCCTTGACAGGTGGGCTGAAAGTAAGAACCGTTACACAAAATTTGAGCTGAAATAAGTTGTCCAACAGACAATTTAACAAAAATTGATTTGTTTGGGAAAAATATTTCCAGATCTTCTTCACTAGAATATACAGCAATTTGGAGGACCATGGGCATAGTCTTACAACCTCTGTATGTGATTAAAATTCTTGCTCTCTTTTACAATTTTTAAAATAGTTTAATTCAATTTAAAGATTTTACATTGTTTCAGAAAATGAAAACAGAGTCAACTATTAGAGCACGCATAATTAAAATAAATAAAAGCTAAATTCACTAAAATTTTCAGAGTTCTAAATTCTTTTTAAAAACTCTTTAGATCTCTTTAGGTCTTTTAATTATCTGTATTGTTACAAAAGTAGAGGGAGCTCTTAGAGAAAAATACAAATATGCAAAGGAAGAATATAACATCCATAAATGTATCTATCCAAAGAAAATTATTACTAACACTTGGAATAAAAACTTCAAAAGTTACATATGACTATGTTTATATTACTATTTTCCTAATAGTTTATTTTATCTTCTTCCCTACTGTTGAACATTTAAGTTGTTCCAACCATACTTAAACACATATAATAGTATTTCTAATTTCTAATCTCCCTTATGCTGTATTAAAATTACCAAAACTCAAAGCTAGTGACAATATATTCATTTGGGGCCAAATAAAAATGTTGACCAAATGGAAAAGTTATCCAGCTTACTTTTAGTCAAACTGCATTTGGTCAACTCAGGTGTGTTGCTTCAGCAATACCGACATATTGCCAGGATACCGACCTTTCAATTTTTTTTTTTTTATCACAAGTCCTAAGTGGGTCCCCAAACTAAAAAGAAAGAGAATATTCTAGTGCATCAACTACCAAAACTTTTAATTCAATAGAATTGCATCTCTCTCTCTCTCTCTCTCTCTCTCTCTCTCTCTCTCTTTCCCTACCTACCTATCATCTATCTGAATGATTTAATATGTCTAAAGTCCAAAGAGAAAAATATACCATGGCCTTCTATGGCCTGTATTTAACTCATCTTTCCTCTGCATATTTAGGCAAATCTTAAGCTAAATTATGATGCAAGATTTATGATGTTATAGATACTTCATTGATTATATTATAATAAGAAGTTCTTTATCTTCTCTATGCATACCATAGGTAGAGATAGCTTGGAAATAAAATAGTATTGAAAATAAGATTGTTTCATCTCCTGAATTTTCACACTATATATACAAACTATGTATGTATGTGTGTGTGTGTGTGTGTGTATTTATTTATTTATATATTTATATATATTTTTATATAAATTTATATATACAATTCTATAAAATTCTTGGACTTCATCTCTAATATTTGCTCTTCTAGTTCTCAACATTTTATAGAAAAAGCTAAATTATCCTTGGCATTTTTTTTCTTTTCTGTCTGCTATTTTTCATATCACATGAGCACAAAGTAGACTGTTTTCCAATTTTATTTAAAAATTTGTTTAGATAAAAAATAACATTTTACAACCCTCGTAAGATTTTCCCAGTGCGCTCAGAATAAATGAGAAATTGCCTTCTATGGATGTGTATGACATTTAATTGGTGGTTTCACTGTTAATGACCAAGCTAAACACATTTTAATGGGTAATAAAGTATACCCTGGCTAGCCTTATTATTCATCTTTAAAACCCTAAGAAATTTCCCTAATGTGCCTTTCTGTGTTGGTAGAGTAAGTTTCACTGTCTCTAAAGAAACATCTACAATGATTCTGTTCATCTGTACAGGAGGGAAGTAAAGATATAAATGTCAAGAAAATATTAGAAAGTATAAACTGAATTCCTATGCAAACAATAAAATGTAAGATTGTAGATACAGTTCAGTTTAACTATCAATGAAGCTGTGTTTTTTTTTTTTGGATGAAAAATATACTACACATGTGTATTTCACTTTAGTACCAATGGAATATTTTTTTATGAAGTATTGGAGTGAGTATTGGTTTTAGCTGCAGCTAACAGTAAAGTCATATCGCAGGTATGGTTGATGTCACTTGGTCTCTTCCAGGGTCAGAATTCCCCAAGACACAGTCAGTACTTTAATAGCACTGATGCAGACATTAGCAAGGTGCATAACATTGTGTGTTAGAATGGGAGGTTGGAACAACAGTGCTAAAGGCAGTGGCGACTTTTACTATTTTCTTTTTTAATTGGGGGGCGGAAGGGAGATGTACACATTCAGAAAAAGGGGAGAAAACCCTCAGCTCTGATCTTAGCAATAGTAATAATATTGTGTATTAATATTCTTAGTAGTAGTTCTTAACTAAGAACTGTAAGTAATTCTTAGGAGCATTCATATATTTGTCATATTATACTACATTATAATAGCACTAGTATTTACAGTGGTACAGCAGCAGTATTATTGATACTAGTAGTAAAAGCTAACATTTACAGAGAGTTTATGATGTGCCAGGTTTCTATGCTAATCTCTTGGACTGCAGTATGCCATGTAATTCTCACGATAGCTAGCAGAAGTTAATAATATTACCACTGCCATTTTATAGTTGAGAAATCTAAAGCCTAGCAGGATTATGTAACTTCCTCAAAGCCATAAGCCTAAGTAGTAAAGCTAGGATTTGCAGCCAGGCAGTCTGATTTTAGAGCTTTTTTTTTTTTTGTTATTGTTTTCTGTTTTGTTTTATTTTTTAACATTGTTATTACACAGCCCCTACATAGAGATATAAAACAGTCTGCTTATGAGAAGTAAAGCAAATATAGTGTACTATAATTTTAATTTTATTTTCTTCTTCTAAGGTATTTCAAGTTCAGATCACTTCTTTTACTTAAATAACACTATTTACCATACCTGATGCTCTCCAAATAAGACAAAACATGACAGTGAAACAAATGCAAGGTCAATTCCATTCATGGTTATCTCCAATGGTAGAAACACCAAGGAAGATGAAGATGAGACTGTCACTAGCACTGCTCCACATCTTCATGAAGTACTTGGTAGTGCTTTGGAACTTCTGAGAAATGTTAGCTTTCATATAGCGTTTCATGCACATAGCACAGGCAGTAATTCTAAAGAAGGGTAAAAAATGTGTAAGAGTAATACTTGCATTTAACTTTAAGAAAAAGTGATCACATAAATGTTCTTAAAGACTAAATTAGGATTTCTGTTACTTAAGGTGCCTTTACCCTGTTACAGAGTATAAAAAACATGCCATTTCCGCTGAATTAATACATTTCTAAGAGTATCGAATACTTAATTTTCAAAATAAATGACAGTTTCTATGTCTTTTGGAGAACCACATGCTAACTCACTTTACCATCTTTAACATTGTCTAATCTGTCCTCCTTAAATAGGGTAGCAGTGACAGATTCTAATCATCGCAGCAAATTATAAAGAGGCATGTGCTAAGAATGAGAAATACATCCTTGTAGCCTCTAAAACTCTACAATGTTATCAATAAAGCAATTTTTGATGCTGAGGGAGGTTTTAGCTGCTTTATTCTATTCACTGTGCTTTCAAAATTATACTTTTATACTCTCGTTTCATAATCCTATCCAAGCTTTCTTTAAGTATATTTCTTTGTACCTTTCAATACACAAAAATGGTTTCTGGTCTGCTGAGACTTTCTTTCTGTTCTTATTCATTTAAGGGTAAGATATTTAGATATTTTTCTGACAGTTGAGAGAGGTGAACAGGGGAGAGGAGAACACTACATGTAGGATGAGCAACAACCTATTTGACACCCCATGCTGAATTATTTTTAAATTATTCTCTATTGAAGAAGTAGGGAAGGGTGAAAAGCATTCACATATCCGCACTCATTTCAGAAAAGACAGATGCTCTTCCATTTTTAGTATAACCTTTTTTAAAATGTAAAAGTCCCAAAAAATGATTCAAACTCAGGACCAGCTCAGACTAAACAAACAAGTCTAAATCTTGTAACGTGATACTAAAGGCATAAAAACCATAGGTTGCTAATCCTTACTTTAATCTAATACCCAGAAAATGGCTAGAGAATTACCAAAGGTAAAACCAAAAGTAGTAGGGAAAGCAGTGATCAGCAAAAAAACTATATTTAAATTTCAGCTCTAGTTAAACCAAGAATAACAAAGGAGCCTTGAAAAGACTGATTCACTTTAATTTCCTTTAATATTAGTAATAACTGATTGACAGTTGTCCTTAAAGTTACTGCAGGACCTCTGGGATTACTCCAGTCAAATTAAACCCACGGAATTCTGTTAAACGCACACCAATTTAAGACAGTTAATGACTTAAAATGTCATTTGACAAGTTTAATCCTTGTTCTTTTTTTTAACCTACAGAGAAGGCTAAAATACACATATACACATTTGTATATAAGTAGAGTTAACATTTATTCAGTGCTTAATTTGTAATGAACATATCTTCTAAGTGTTTTATTTATCTCAATTCTCAGATTGACCTTCATGAGATATACACTGTTATTGTCTCCATGCTACAGGTGAATGGGACCTTGATAAATGAAATACTTTTCTCAAGGTTACTTGGCTAAGAACTAGCAGAGTGGGGTTAAATCTAATTAATCTGTCTCCAGAAACCATTGTCTCAACTGCCTTGATGTATTTTTCATATATACAGAAGGCATTTCATTTGTGTGAATAATGACTCTCTTTTCACGTGTGATATGTTCAATCAACATGATGTTTTGATTTTCCATTTCTTGGGAGTTACCTTTTCTTACTGGCTTGCTTTTTAAAAATGTTTTCTTTCATTAATTGGGTATTAAAATTTTCTGACATTCCGGATTGACCCAATATAACCCCTTCCCTTTTATAGGAAACACTGCTAAACTTCCATTCTGGAAGAAAGAAGAATAAAAGAAGCTTCGCTGACTTTTCCTTTCTTTTTTCCTCACAACGGTTTACGAAGAGACTCTTTCAGTTGATTATTTCAATTTTTGAAGGTATAGTTTCACATATTTGTTACACTTAGAATTAAGTATTGTTGCCAAAATATATTGTTTTCTCTGTCAAAATGCATTTTTTTTCTAGCCAATTTAGTTCTAAAGAGCTGATTCTTCTGCCATTGTTATATAGTGTTGCATCTTCGTTCTCTAAATAGTTTGGGATTTCCTCCAAACACTGGATGAGTTCCATAATTATGTTCAATGTTCTAGGACAAATTTTTTTAATGTTTTAATTGCTCAATTTTCATTTTAGCCTCAGGTATTTTAACTAGATAGCCTTGGTCAACAAGTAAACAACTGGCCTTTCAAAAATATGATAGCCAATCATCTGTTCTCAATCTGTTACAGGTTCTCTGCTTTCAGCTATAATTTTGTGTGCAAATTTTAAAGGTGAAAGCTGAATTCCTGTTATAAGTGTAGACATCTCATGAATATTTAGTTTTATTTGGCTAGTGAAAATTTGTTTTCTATTATATAAACCAGTCCCTGAATAATATTTAAAATATATAAAAAAATAATGTGGATGTCAAAAGCCTTAAGTGAATTGTCAAGGGATTTCACTTCCTTATTTTTCACTGTTTAATAATTTCTTCTAATAAATAGCATTTGGTGATGATAATTATTATAAATATCTGGTTTTCCCACATGTTATATTTACTCTCATTTCCTAGTCTGTAAAAATTAATGAAGGCAGTCTAGTAACCACAAATGTTAATTATATTGGGTCTTTTGGGAATTATTTGAGAGAAATGGAATAATGAAATCCTTAGGGAGTAAGATTCACATTGGGCATCTGCTGAAATTCCTGAAATACTATATGTTGTCTGGTGTCTTTCAGCACAGAATAAATCTTTGTTTGTACCTTTGAATATCTTAGAGAAGGTGATTAAAATATTACCCACAATATAATATTGCCACCATAACTGCACTATGTCAATGTAAGAAATGTCCAAACTTGTAGAGAATTTTAATAAAGAGTTTATGTGAGACAAACTGATGACACAGTCTGGAGAGCAAGATCTCAAATGCTCTGGAAAATAACAGTTTATTTTATGCATTTAAAATTAAAGAGGGGACCTAAAGAAGATTACATGAATGTAGGGGAAGGCAAGGCAGGGATTAAATTACAGGGTACTTATTTGCTCTCTTAAAGGTGGTTATGTCTTAGAAGGAGGGGTCTGAAAAGAGGCATTTTCAAAGATGTGTTAGCCAGATGCCCAGAAACAATGGAAAGGGCTTGCTTAAGGAAAACATAAACCTTTTCCTAAAATGTGATATGACTTGGGCAAGATTATCAACCATGACCTGCCCAGTTAGGAATTTATAATCAGATCACCCTGTGAGGTTACTTTCCATAGAACCCCTTTTTTCATCCACTATGCTCACACACTCATATCTGTTTTAAGGCAATTCCCAATTGCTGTTGTTTAACATTTATTGAGCAGTATGATACATTGTGTGACTTTTCCCATATGCAGTTCTTATTCTCAATCACTTTATAATTTTAGGTGACATGAGATTGCTCTGACAGTACAAATATGAAGCTAAAAATACAATGTGAATGTACACTAATTATTTTCAAAGATTAACTGTAATTTTTCTTTTTATTCTGTTTTGTAAGTACAGACACTCATACAATCGTGTCTCATAAAGACAATTATCAGATAAAAGATGAATAAAGTAGCTGTCATTTTAAGGTACCCCCTGACACACACTTAGGTCATTTCCAATTCTTTTGTAGAAACATAAAAAAGTATTAAGATAGGTGTAGATGAAAATATCAATTATACAAAACTAAAAACGTGATTTGGTCATTTCCTTTAGCCAGGGAAATAACAACTAATGAAGGTGGCAAGATCAAGTAAAGAAATAGTTAGTCAAGTGAAACTTAGGGGTAAAGTAGGATTAAAATGAATTTTTATTATTAACTATTAAATATAGTACTTTCCTAGTAAAATACCGAGAATTGCTAATATCAAGTACCTACTATATTTAGCCACATTTCACACATTATTTCATTTAATCATCATAATATCAAAATAACACAAAAAGTATAAGTAAGTTAACTAATTGGCCCAAGGTCAAAAAACTAGCAAGTTGCAATACACAGATTTGAACCCAAGGCTAACTCCAGTACTTACAGCCTTTATATTACACAATTCCACTTCATGTTAAAATAAACCAAAAATTACCTTGCATAGAAATACTAATTTTTAATATTTTAAAAGTTTTTAATATCCTTCTTATGCAAAACAAATGTTCCTATAAGAATTCCAAGATTGTACTTTATAAGGAAAATCAAAGATCTAAAACATAAGATCAATGGTGAAATACAAAACTCAAAAGTTTTCAGGTATCTTTTACTTCACATACTCTGCATACCTTACATAACAAACTGTTTATAGGACAATAGCAAATTGCTATGAAATTAAGTTATAACTATTCACCTTTCTGGGTAATGGCTAACACTAGAATCTAGAATTTAGAATTCCTATCAAACAAGTTCATATAAAATCTTCACCAATAATAATCATATATGGTTTCTGTACCTTTTCATGCAAAACAAATGAAGTTGGCCTGCATAAGTTAAATTTGTCTTCTTTTAGGTTGGCACTCCCCATGAACTAATTTGGCAACAATTCTCACTTGCTTTATAAGGTTTCATATTCCTACTTCTTTTATTCATCCCCCCTCTACTATCAGATGTTGATCAACACTGGCCATGATTAACAGAATGTTTTTATTCATGAGACCCTGACATTTTTACCTTTTTTATTTCTTATTTCTTTTTATTCTCACTGTGAAATTAGTTTTATTTCAGCAAAACAAAAAAATATCAGGTAGATGAGTTATTTTTATGTAAAGTCATTTAAAAATCACATTCTAACAATACAGTTTTTTTGAGATAGCATGACAAGGATTTTACTTTTATTTTTTATCATGGATACAGTCTATTTATTAGAAATCCATAGCAGACATCATTCTTCATGGTGAAAAGGTAGAATCATTTACTTTAAACAAGAAATAAGACAGGGATACCCATTATCATAATAACAAATGTTTTGTATTTTTCTTAGTTTTAAGTATACAGTCAAATGGCTATCATCAATAAATCAAAGAATAACAAACATTGGCAAAAATGTGGAGAAAAGGGAACTCTCAGAATTACAAATTCATACAGCTGCTATGGAAAACAATCTGGAAGTTTCACAAAAATTAAAAATGAATATACTTTTTGACCCAACAATTGCACTTCTGTGTATTTATCCAAAGAAAATCAAAAAAATAATTTGTAAAGAACTATTCATCCCTATGTTGATGGAAGCACTATTTATAATAGCCCAGATATGAAAGCAACCCAAATGCCCATTGAATAAAGAAGTTATGGTTCATATATACAATGGAATATTACTCAGCCATTAAAAAAAATGAAATCCTATCAATGACATGGATGGACCTGGACGTTATTGTGCTGAGTGAAATAAGTCAGATATATAAAGATAAATACCATATTATTTCACTTATGTGCAGAATTTAGGGAACAAAAAAAAACAAATTAATCAAAAACAGACTCACAGATATAGAGGATAATTTGGTGACAGAGAGAGGGTAGGGGTTTTGGGTGGCTGGGAGAATGGAGTGAAGTGTTAAAGAAGTACAAATTAGTAGTTGGTAGATGGTCATGGGAATGGGAAGCACACCATAGAAAATACATATAGTATCAATATATTGGCTATGTGGGAAACCAGAGGAGAGAAGAAACAATTAAGGCAGTGCTTCATAAACTATATAAATGTCTAACCAATGTACTGTATACATAACAAGGATTTTAAAGAAAGTTAAAACAGCTTTTTTCTTAGGCAATTTATTAGACTATCATTTAAACCATTTATTCACTTTCACCATTACTATATTGTTGAAGTATCGAGCTCTAATGTAGTAAGCCTTAATAATTAAAAAGGGGTATATCTCTATATATAGATTTTATATGTAACACCTAGTGTTGAAGTTGGGCTACTAGTCATTTAATAAACCTATCGAAAAACAATATTTTTACCAGTTCCAAAATACTTTACCAGACTAACTTTTCTCTAGGAGGCACACAATGTAAAATAATATTAATAATAAATAAATGAGTAAAACATATTTAATAAATACATATTGAGCTTATAGAAGGAAATGGTTCTCTAACTTAATCAAAAACCCAGAGAGAACAATGAGCTTTCCTAAGATATTTTTACTAAGACATGAACTTTAGGGGATAATCACATCCATGACCTAGGCAGTTTCAACACTAGGGATCAATAACAGTGACTGTTTTTCTACATCCTGATAAAAACCACTTCAAAGCATTTCAAAGTAATTTAATTGTTTCCAGACCCTAATTAAAATTTCCTGATGCCAGGGTCACAGCAGCTCAATGTTATATTTTCTATACATTCCTTCTATTTGATGTAAAACTGTTAATCATTGAACTATATGTACCCTAATTGAAACTTCTAATGCACCAGGTATATTTTCTCTCATTCCTCTAAGTGCCCCCCAGTTTTCCAAAGTTAGAGCACTGCTTCAAGGTTTCTTAAAGGTCTGCTCTCAGACTATAATCCATAAGCAAGGCCCTAAGTAAAAGTCTTTCTAAAATTTTTAAAGAGTCAAGTTTTTGTTGTTATTAGCATCTATGGCATGCTAGTTAACGATTAAAACAGAAAACTACAGAAAACATTGTCACTGTGTTACTGAAGCCCACAATTCTTGGGGTGAGAATGGATAAAATACACTCATATATGCATAAGATTAAAATAATTAAGTGCCTTATGACTATTTTCTGAAAGATTTAATGAGTAGCTAGTTACAAATTTTTCTCATCACCTAAAGTAGTTAATGTGAATCAGAAGCTGTACAATATCTAATGACACTGAAGATTAAAAGAAGTTATTATTAAAGGCAAAAGAAAAAAGCAAGCAGAAAATGCTTACAGCCTCTAAATATTCAGTGATGAGAGAGCCAATAAACCAGCCTACTTTTCTCCCTTTTTTATCTACCCCTTTTCCTGCTTTTTCATTAGTTCTCAGATCTTCCCTTCTCTACATGGTACTCTGTCCAAGGCCCACTCATGATAGCAGATAAGTGCTTTTAGTTATTAATCAAACATTTGAGCATTTCTTATCTTTCTTTGTTGTCAACCTATTATTTCAAGTGTATGTTTTGCCTCATTTAAGTAGATTATAAGATCTGTAAAAGTAAGGGCTTTATTTTAAAATGCTTTTATTTCCCATAACAAGGAGAACAGCACTAAGCATATAGTAGAAAGTCATAAATACTTGTTTGTTGTTTGAATTAAAGTGCATCTCAGGAACATTGAAAAAAGATTTATTGGAGCTCATTCTAACCCCAGAGGTTCCCACTCAATGTGACTGTGTAGACTCCAGTCTCCATAAGTTCCTAATAGTGGAAATCAGAAATGAAGTTGAGTATGAATTTGAGTATGATACTAAATAAATTAGCTATAATTAAAGGCCTTTCCATATATTAACAGCCAACCAAAAATAAATATTCTGTTTCCATAGGCTGTGATAATAAAAAGTTAAGGGAAAATGTCTTCATGATGATTTCATAATAATGTTAAAATTTATAAAAGGCAGAAATTAAATCTTCCTTTTCATGAAAGAAATACAAAAATTGTATTTTGTCACAAAATAAAATAATTAATACTGTCTGTGCAAAGAATGTTTCTCTTTCGTTTTATTCCAGTATATAAAAATAAAGATGATGACTTTAATGATTTGGCTTCAATTCCTATAACAGTCTCTTTTTTGCCTTTTAAGTGTAATTTCATACTGGTATTTGATAGAATTTAATATTTAAGTAACAATTATAAACTCATCAGCCTTCATCCATTATTTATTGTTTCACATCCTAGAGCTGCCTCTTCAAGAGTATGAAAACAACAACTGAGCTTTTTAATAGAATAGTATGGCTTTTAGTCTCAGAAAGGTGATAATAAAATAGTTTTAAGCAAGAAAGAATGGCTGAATGTGAATATATTTAAAAATACTGAAATGTACACCTAAAAATGGTTAAGATAGTAAATTTTGTTATGTGATTTTCTTTACCACAATTTATTTTTTAAATGGCTGAGCTTCATGTAGGGTTATTTTTTTTATCCACTTTTTAAAAGTAGGAGATTCTGAGCTGTTAAGATGACTTAGTTATGCTGTTGAGTGAAAAATCTCAAGTATGTAATCATTCATGCACACATCTCTTTATCTTTCTAGAATCAGTTTTCTCATCTGAAAAATGAGGCAGTTGGAGTAAATTATCTCTGTTTCCTTCCAACTATAAGGTTTAAAATTATATGTCTGTTTTTAATTTTGAAGAGAAAACAGGAAGTGCATTTCACTCTGAAAGAAGAACAGGCCAAGCAACAGATTATTTTTTGTGTAGATAACTAAAATTAGATACTCTTCTGAATGTATGGTTACTGTTCTAATACATTAAAGTAATAAATGCAGCAACTAATGCTTTACATGTAAATCATTTCACAAGTGTGAGAAAAATTAGGAAATTAAAATTTTGTACTTTTACAATAGTGAAGTTTTAATCTATGGGTGGATTTGATCTTTGGATCAATGTGAATATGTAGATATTATTTTATATTAGACAAACACAAACTATTTTTAACCAGGTTGATATTACATTATAACCTCAGAGGGGAAATGATCTCACCACAAAAGGTTTACACAAATGTCCTCCCCACCAAAATAATATAAGTGGTCATATTCAGTTATAATTCTTAGATAACTCAGAAGCAATTCAATCAATCAAAAAATTTTTTTGAAACCATACTATAATAGATAATCACAAGGATGAGGAGCACAGCATAGGATTTGCAGTTAACATTTATGTAATGACTAGGTGAAGAGCCAGAAGAAAGAAAGAGCAATTAGGGGGATCATTTTATAAACAATATAAATGTCTAATAATGTACTGTATACTTGAAACTAATAATAAAATTAAACACTAATTATATATAAAATTTTATTAATAAAAAAGTTATAAGAAGTCCAAAGTTTTTCAATGTATAGCAAAAAGAAAGCTGCCATGACTGACAGAGATTGGCCATCTTTGCATAGAGAAGCCATTCTACACTGGCAAAAGACCATTGTTATGTGGTACTTTACCTGAATACAGGCCGGGCCCCATTGTCCTAAAAAGAACAGAATCAGTTGCTCTAGGATTGAAGCAAAGCCTTTCCCATCTCCTTTATAATGAATTTGTCAATCTTCTATTTAAATGCTATAGCAATATATAGGGGAAAAATACCCGTAAGGATTTTCACTAAAATGTTGTTTATGGTTATCCTTGTATGCTTGGTTATAAACCTTTTTTTTTATAATAGTCAACTTTTTTGATATTTTATCATAAAAATGTATAATTTGGAAATTAAAATAAAACTGTTTTTGCAAAGTTACATAGTGTGACTCATACACAGCTGGCAGCACTATAGGTTACCAGTTCCAAGGATGTCTTGCATAAAAAAAAATCTGTAGGCAGAAATGTGCAAGATTTCAGTTCATTACATTTAATAGAGTATAAGGCTCACATATTCTCAAGGATGAAGAGAAAACGCAAAATAACAGTATAATGTACCACTTATTGAGCTCTCATGAAAGATCAGGTACTGTGTTAAGCCCTTTACATCTCAATTAATACAACACAGTCATGCATCTAATAAGTCTCGAACTTAAACCCAGATTTTTTTTTAATTTCAAATCCTATGGTCTTAGTCATTATATCCTACTATACTACTTTTCTCTATCTCTATCCCAGTTTTTTTTTAAAAATAACTTCATCATACTAAAGTATTATAATTATAATAAATAATGAACTACTTTCTCAAACACAAAAATGAGAATATGTTTGTTCTACAATGACTATTTCATTTATTAGAATATTTCTTTAACCCCCTCACTCCAATATTTCCAGATTTTATCCACCAAATAGTAGTTGTTGTTTCTGGGACTTGATCTCAAGAATAAAAATAATGTAAAACACAAACTAATAGAATACAAATACAGCTAGCAATGAATGATCTGTAACACAAAACCACATATGGTTCTCATCTGTACTTCATGTTTCTAAGGTATTAGATATGAGCAGTCTACACATTTTTCATTAATGAATGAGATGTATCTCAAAAGTTTATTAATTATATTTTGATGGCATCAATGTTATAAATGGTGGTTGAATTCCTAAACTATCACACAAAATCTATTTAATGCAGAACATAGCTAATAACAGTAGTAGCATCCTGGGAGCTGGATATCCTGTAGTGCTGGAAGTAGAAGTTTTTTTTTGTTTTGGTTTGTTTTGTTTTTTGTTTTTTTGCTTTGGTTTCATTGGATGAAAGGCTAGCCTAGAACAAAATTTTATAATCAAATGTTTCTAAGTCAGCAACCAACTGTATCTCCTCTAGCAGCATCATTTTATCTCTTTACATCAAACAAATCCAAGGTCAATGTAGAAATTCAAGATGTCAATTAAATTGTTGCCCTTTGATTACACCTATGGTTGTTTAACCTCAAAGATAGATGTGGTTAGTTTAGTTAATTTGCTTTTAAATAATACATAATACCTATATAGCAATCCAGATGGCCAAGTGATTCAAAAGTGATTTTAAAAATCAACCTTTTTCTTCTCTAGAATCTCAGCTATGGATCTCTAGAAAACTAAAGAGCAAACTATCTAAATCAAGACAAATTAGGTTTATAAAATTAGAAATTAGTTTTGAGTGCCACTTTTTATTAAAAATATTTTCCAGAAAATACCTGCTTATAATCTAGTGGCTTATTCTATACAATTACAACAAAATATATTTTGTTTAAGATCAAGTGTTCTTATTCAAATTATCCACTTTCAATCATCCTCAACTTGCTAAACTCATACTCATTCTTCAAAGACCTGTATCACTTCTTGAACCTTGTATCACTCATAGCAACTTATTTGCAACTCTAACTTGACCCTTATCATATCTGCCCTATACCATAGTTACTCATATAGATGTTTCTCCTTCACATATATTAGCTAATGTCCAATGAGCATTTTCTGTATAACAGGCACAATACTTATGACTTTATACATATTAGCTTGTTTAATTCTCATGGCAATTGCATCAGTTACACACTATTTATTTTGCCTAGTTTATAGATCAGAAATCTGAGGCTCAGAAAGGTTTAAGTGACTCACCTAAGGTTATACACCTAACCATCAGAGAAGGAACTCACACATACACATCTGTCTTACTGCAGAACTCAAAGTCTTAAAAACTAGACTATAATCTCCCACCCACCATCCACTCTGTTCTACTGGGCTCATAGAGGAATGAATCTCATTCTTCATTGTATGACTAGCTCCTAATATTGTGCCTCACATATTTTTTTAAAGTTTAATAAAGATGTCAAATGATTATTTTTCAAGGCTCACTTTGGCCTCAATCAGTGCTTCTCAAACCATCCGTGGTTAAAGATCAGTTTCTGTCAATTACAATAAAATCAATTACTACAACAGTGAAATAAAATATAAGACCTATAAAATACAAGTCCCCACTTACAATCATATTTAAAAGAGTATTAAAGATTATAAAAGTTTTCAATTCCAAAACTAATAAACAGTTAATGGACCAGCACAAGTCCATGGACTACACTTCGATTATCATAGGCCTAGATCACCATGAAGCATTCCACTATGTGAAAACACATATTAGGCCATTATGGTCCCTCTGTGCAGATATCACAGCAATGCATGAACTCAAGGATATGCATGGAAGAAAATCTAACACCTACATAAGATTTAAAAAAAAAATAAAAGTCGTAGCTTTTCCAAATATTTTCTCTTAATAGAATTAGACTTGATTTTTATATGCTCTTAATTTGTTTCATGTTTACTTCTTAATGAATTTAATAAGACTTCTTAGAGTCTTTAAGATTAAACTCTGAATTTTAAGTAAAGGTTCAACTATTGATTGCCATATGAGTAAAAGTACTTCTTAGTAATTAAATTCTAGAATAAAATGTCATGTCTGTCATTGACTCATTACAGATCTTTAGAGAATTCTTTTTACTTTCTTCCTGAAATATGACACTTAAGAATGTCATATACTCACTTTCTGAATCCATTTCTCTATAAGGCAGGTTGTGTCTGAGTCATAGACACATGATAAATGCAAGTCATAGACACATGATAAATACTTTTTACAGAAGTGATCTCATGATACCTTATCTAAAATTCTACTAGTCATTCATGCACTTGTTTATATATTCACTCAAAAGTAAAAATTGAGTTGTCATTGTGTGCAAGTCTCACTACACTTCTTTTTTTTCATATCATTCTCTGCAAAAAAACACTGGTTCTTTTTTGATAGCATCATTGGCATTGTGATTTCAAAATTGAGCATGTTGGGTCATCCAGAAAAGTTTTTCTGAGAACATGTATATCAAAATTTATTTTATTCTGGTCTTGGAAATTTTAAATTAAAACCGTGGAGTTGGTAAACAGGAATGTCTTTGTGATTCCCTGTTTAAGTGTTTGCTCTAATGTCATTGACTAAATACACAAGTATTCTTTCATTTACTACAAATGACTAACAATGTATATATAGGCTTAATAAATTTCAAAATAAATAGAAAGAAAATAGAAAGAAACTCTATGATTCTATTCGGTATCTTTAAGAAATAATCTCAGACTAATAGTGTCTACCATGAAAATAAAAAAAATGGGTTATAGCTAATATTTCAGATTTTATTTATGTACATATTTTGAGCTAGGACTTTAAATTTTAGTTTTTAAAATATCAACTAGGCCAGAAAGTAAATAGAAGGTACTTATCTAGAATCTGCAAATAGTGAAGATTACAGTTGCCAATGAAAGCCATCTGTGTGTCAGTGGGATAGAAGACAAACTCCTTCCAAAACTGAATTATCTCTGTGCTCTACAGGCACATAGAATTCTACATTCTAACAAAGGAAAATCTTCAGCCATATTCCAATAATTTTGAAAACTAAATGAAGTTTTAAATCAACATAGAAATTTTATTATATAGGGTACTTACGTGGTGATTGATGTCGCTTTCTTAATTAAAGCATTATTATAGTGCAAAACAGATGAATTATGAAATTTACCAACTGGTACAGCTCAAACTTATTATAAAACCAGAGGATTAAGCTATTTTTAAATTCTAATGCTTAGCTCTGTAACTCACTTCAAATGCACAAAAATAACTTTATAATGTATTTATGATATAAAAATTCCATATGTCACTATATGAAACATCTTTCTGAAACTTCATGCTCTTTAGTGACCTCAGTTTTTACAAAATTTATAGTTTTTTATGGTGAGGAAAGAAAGTGGTGTAAAAAATATTACCCTTTGGTTATTTTAACTATAATTAGAAATTTATTTTTTATTAGAATGTAAAATAATTTTGTTTGAACTCCTGAATAGGAATCATGGGCAAGCCAATTGCTCAAATAATTTTCTGTAGAGAATATAATTCTTTATCTAAGAATATTTATAATATTAAGATGGAAGACAAAAAATGAATTGATTTGCTGCTTTCTACACTGTAATGTTGATATAATATTATCAGGAAATGGTGCATTTCATGAACTATATATTAAAATGATACTGGACAAGAGTAGTTGTTCCTCTGTTCCTTCTGCCAAGAACTTTTGTCAGTTTGACATTTAATAACAATGCCTACTATTTGATGGGAGTCTCAAAAACAATATTAGACAGTCACAGCTATCTGACCCAACCACAGTTATTAACATTGTTCTACTATCTGTGCTGGTAGACAATAATAGCAAACAGTTTTCTCAGTGAAATACAGACTAATTAGAAACTCAGAGAGGCAAATTCATATTTGTCAAACTTTAAAAAAAGGTAACAAAATAATAGTGATAAAAAACATACTTTCAAGTGTCTAAATAGAAATCTAGCCTTGGATATTAATCTTAAATATTAAGAACTATTTACTGTTACTTATAATACAAATGTATGTGCATATAATTTATTTTATCATTATAATAAAATTTAGTATTTTATACATAAATTTTACATTATAGAAATTGGTGCAACTAATAGGTGGATTTTTTAAAATAAAAACTGTCTAAAGTAGAAGGTAATATAAAAAATCTATATTTATATAAATGTCTAACCATTGTACTGTATGCCTGACACTAATAACAAAGCCATTATAAATTTTAAAATGCAATAAATGTATACTTTTTGACTTTAGAAATAATGAATTATTGAAAAGGAACAAAAATGAGTTGCTTCTCCATTTTCTTCCCCAAAATAAAAAAGAAAACAATGATAATATTGATCATTCTAAGAAGCAGTAATCCTCCAGTAGAAACTGATTCATATACAGCTCACTTCTGAAAAAGTGATCAATGCTTTACTGAGTGCAGGTGTTTTGTGCTACATTTTTCAAATTATTGAACAAAGAAACAAAATAGAAAGAAGAGAAAAATTTCCCAATAAAACATCTTGGCTATAATCATACTTTTGCTTCATGCTTAACATAATGATTCAGTAAATAAATAACTACAGAAAGACTAAAATTTGTTTTTCATATTTAAAGGGCATTAATTTAATATATCATGTTATCAAGCAAAATCATTATGTGAAGTAGGTATTATTATGTACATTTAACAGATAAAGAAACTGAAGCTCAAAAGGTCTTAAAAGTTTTCAATTTCTATTACAAAAAAAGATAAAATGTTAATTATGTAAATGTATTTAATATTTAAAATCTATGCATTGACTATTAGTTAAAATATCATTTTATCCATTTTAATTACAGGTTCAAATATCTTCATTATCTGATGTAGTTTGGTCCTGTAGGTGGCCCACATACCAGTGTTCTATCTTTCCATTTAAAAAAAATTTATTTCATTTTATGGGGAGGGGGGACTTAATTAACAAAATCCAATAAATTTCAAGTGTACAATTCAATATAAATTATATATATATATATATATGACTGTGTGTTCACCACTCATAGTTAGCTTTATTTCCATTGACACATATTTGACCCCTTTTACTCTTATCTACCTCTTTCCCTCTGGTAACCACTAGTCCACTGAGTATGTCCTTGAGTCTCTGTTTGCTAGTCATGTTTGTTTGGTGCTTTTAGATTAATATCCCATATATATGTGATACCATGTGGTTTTCAATTTTTTCTGTCAGACTTATTATACATCGTATGATTAATTCAAGATCCATCTATATTGGCACAAATGGCAGTATTTCATCTCTTCTTATGGCTGAGTAATATTCTACTGTATATATGTATCACATCTTTATCCAATCATGTCTTGTAGCACACTTCAGTTGCTTCCATGTCTTTGCCACTATAAATAATGCTGCTATGAACATTGGTGTACATATATCTTTCCAGATATATATTTTCAAGTTGTTTGGGTAAATAACCAGTAGTGGGATTGCTAGATCATATGGTAGATCAATTCTTAGTATTTTAAGGACCTTCCATTCTATTCTCCATAGTGGTTATAACAATTTGCAGTCCCACCAGCAGTTTATGAGGGTTCTTTTATCTCCACATCCTATCCAACACATTAGTACTTGTCATGGTGATAATACCCATTCTAACAGGTATAGAATGGTATCTCATTGTGGTTTTGATTTGCATTTCCCTAATAGCTAGTGAAGAGAGCAATGTTTTCATGTTTTTTGGTCATTTGTATGTCTTCTTGGGAGAAGGGTCTGTTCAGGTCCACTGCCCATTTGTTAACTGTATTGTTTGTTTCTTTGTTGTGATTGAGCTGTATGAGTTTTTTGTCTATTTTGGATATTAAGCCCTTACCAGAGGCTTGCTTGCAAATATATTTTCACATTCGAATAGTTGTCTATTTACTTTGTTGACAGTTGTTTGTCATGCAGAAGCTTTGTAGATTGATATAGCCCCACTCATTTATTTTTCCATTTACTTCCCTTGGTTTTGAAGTCAAATTCATAAAATCCACCATAAGTCCAATATTCATGAATTTTCTTCTATGCAATTTACTGTTTCAGGTATTATATTCAGGTCAATTCATTTTGAGTTAATTTTGGTGTGTAATGATAGACAACAGTCTAGTTTTATTCTTTTGCAAGTGACTTTCCAGTTTTCCCAGTACCATTTATTGAAAAGGCATTCTTTTCTTCATTGAATGTTTTTGGTTCCTGTGTTGAAAAATTATTAGCCTATATAAACAGAAAATTTACTTCTGGATCATCAGTTCCATTCCACTGGGTTGGGTGTCTGTTTTACCGCCAATATCATGCCATTTTAATTATTGTCACTTTGTAGTATAATTTGAATTTGGGCAGAGTGATAATTATAATTCCAATCTTGTTCATTTTTCTAAGGAAGGCTTAGGCAATTCAGAGTCCTATTTCTTTAAAAGATGCCAATGTCATTTTGATGGGGATTGCATTAAATCTATATAATACTTTAGGTAATAAGATCATTTTAACTATGGTGACTCTTCCAGTCCAAGAACGCAGAATATCTTTCCTTTTTTAATGTTTTCTTCAATTTATTTTAAAAGAATCTTATAGTTGTCATTATATAGGTCATTCGTAAGTTTTGTTAGGTTCATTTCCTTTTGTTGCAATTGCAAACAAATTTTATTTTCATTTCTTTTTCTGACAATTCATTATTAGTGTATAGGGATGCTCTGTATTTTTGAACATTGATTTGTATCCAAAAACTATTGTATTTGTTTATTATTTCCAGTAGTGTTCTTGTGGAGTCTTTAGGGTTTTCTATATAGAGAATCATGTCATCAGCAAAGAATGACAGTTTGACATTTTCATTTCCTATTTGAATGCCTTTTATTTCTTTCTCTTGCCTGATTGCACTCACTAAGACCTCCATCATTATAAAACAATTACAGTGATAATAGTGGACAGACTTTTCCTATTCCTGATCTCAGAGGAAAGATTTTTAGCTTTTCACCATTAAGTATAATGTTAGGTGAGGTTTTGTTGTATATGGTTTTATTATGTTGAGGTATTTTCATTCTATACATTTTTTATTAAGTATTTTGATCACAAGTGGATTCTATATCTGTCAAAGGCCTTTTTTGATTCTACTGATATGATCATATAATTCGTATTCTTTATTTTACCTGTTGCAATATGTTAACTGATTTGCATATATTAAACCACCCTAGTGCCCCTAAGATGAAGTCCACTTGATCATGATGTAAAATCTCTTTAATGCGTTTTGTATTCAGTTCACTAGTACCTTATTTAGGACTTTTGCATTTATGTTCATGAGAGATATTGATCTGTAATCTTTTCTTGTGTGTTGTCCTTACCAGGTTTTGGTATCAAGGTAATATTGGCCTCATAAAATGAGCTAGAAAGCACTGCCTTCTCTTAGATTTTTTGGAAGAGTTTGAGAAGAATAGGTATTGAACCTTCTTTGAGTGTTTGATAGAATTTACTGATGAAGCCATCTGGTCCTGGACTTACTTTTTGGTAGGTTTTTGATGATTGTTTAAATTTCCACACTGCTAATTGGTCTTTTAAAATTTTCTAGTTACTCCTGACTCAGTCTTGGAATATTGTATATTTCTAAGAACTTGTCCATTTCTTCTAGGTTATTAAATTTAGTTTCATATAATTTTTCATGGTATTCTTGTATGACCCTTTGGACTTGTGCGATATCTGTTTTAACTTCCCCATTTTCATCCCTGATTTTGATCATTTGTGTCCTTTCTCTTTTTCCTTTAGTGAATCTAGACAGGAGTTTATCAATTTTATTAATCCTCTCAAAAACCATCTCTTTGTTGCATTAATTTTTTCTATTGTCTTTTTGTTCTCCATTTAATTTAATTCTGCTCTAATTTTTAATATTTCTTTCCTTCTATTTATGTTAAGCTTCAATTGTTCTTCTTTATAGTTTTTTTAGATGAAGTGTTAGGTTATTTATTTGGGCTCATTCTTATTTTCTGAGGTAGGCCTGTAATGATATGAACTTTCCTCTTATTACTGTTTTTGTCATGCCCCCAAATTTTGATATGTTGTATTATTATTCTCATTCATTTATTTTTATTTCTGACCTTATTTTGTATTGTTTCTATGACCCAGTCATTTTTTTGGTAGCATGTTGTTTAATCTTCAATTATTTTTGGTTCTTCTCACTTTCTTTTCACAGTTGATATCCAGTTTCAAAGCATTATGATCAGAGAATATGGTTGGTATAATTTCAATCTTTATATTTGTCCAGGCTATCTCTGTGTCCCAGTATGTGGTCAATCCTTGACAATGTTCCATGTGCACTAGAGAAAAATATATAAGTAGCTGTTTTGGGATGGAAGGCTCTGTAAATGTCAATTATGTTCAGTAGGTCTAATATGTCATTTAAGAATGTTATTTCCTTACTGATTTTCTGTTTGGATGATCTGTCCATATCTGACATAGGAGTATTTGGACACCCTATACAATAGTGTTTTGGTCAGTTTCTCTCTTTAGTTCTTTTAGTAATCACTTTATATATCGGGACTCCCTGATAGATATTGACATGTGTTTATGACTCCTTGGTGTATGATTCTCTTCATCATTATGAAGTGTCTCTCAGTATCTCTCCCTCTCTACTTTATCTTGAAGTCTATTCCATCCAATATTAGTACAACTACTCTCATTTTTTTCTAAGTGCCATTTGCTTGGATTATCATTTTCCACCCTTTCACTTTGAGTGTATACTTGTCTTTAAACTGAGACGCTTCTCCTAAAGACAGCATATAGCTGGATTTTATTTTCTGATCCAATCTGCAACTGTGTGCCTTTTTATTGTTGAGTTCAGTCCATTTACATTTAGGGTGATTATTGAAATATGAGAATTTCCTATAGCTATTTAATCTTTTTTATGGTATCTCTGTGTTTCCATTGTTTACTTGTTCTTGAGTTTCTGTCTGTTATTTTAATTTGATGGGGCTTTGTTCTGTTTTTTCCCTTTGTTCCCTCGTTTTCTATTATGGGCCTCAATTCTGGACCTTTTGTGTGTGGTTACCATTAAGATTATGTAAAGAATAGTTATAGAGTAGTCCATTTTCTTCTGGGTGTGCCTTATCTACATTCCCTTTTGTGAATGTGGATCTTGGATCCTCTCTTTTTCTGTTATTGTTGCTTCAAATTGTCCCTGTATGTGCTAAATGTTCATTGCTTTCAATAGCAATTCTCTTTTTATTGTTTAAACATAAGGGTTGCAATATCCTGCTCTGCCTGTTAGTTATCTTACTCATGGTTATGTATTTTTTTCTTTCATGTGGTCTGACCCCTTTCAATATTTCCTGTAATGCAGGCCTCATAGTGGAGAATTCCTTCAACTTTTATATGTCTGTAAAGGTCTTTATTTCTCCTTCATATGTAAATGAGAGCATTGCTAGATACATTATTATTGGCTGGTAATTCCTTTTATTTAATAGTTTGAGTATTTGGTTCTACTCTTTTCTTGCTTATAACATTTGTGCTGAGAAGTCCAAAGACAGTCTAATGGGTTTTCCTTTATAGATTATTGTCTTCTTTCCCCTGACTACCTTGAGAATTCTTTCTTTGTCATTAATTTTTGATAGTTTTAATATAATGTCTTTGAAAGGGCCTTTTTTGGTTGATATACTTGAGTGTTCTTTTAGCTTCTTGGATTCAATACTCCAACTCATTCCTTAGATTTGAAAAATTCTCATCAACTATTTGTCCGAATATGCTCTCTGATCCCTTCTCCTTTTCTTCTCCTCTAAAATACCCATTAATCTTGTGCTGCCTTTTCTGATGGTGTTGGCTAGTTCTTGTATTTCTATTTCATTATTTTTTATTCTTTGGTCTCTCTCTTCTTCATTCTGACTTATTTCTAGATTTCTGTCTTTGATATCACTGATTCTTTCTTCCATCTTGTCAGTTCTATGTCCTAAGTTTGCTATTTGACTCTATATCACTTTTTTTGTGTTCTTCATCTCCAGAAGTTTTATTTGGTATTTGGTTCTTTTTTAGGGTTTCAATCTCCTTGATAAAAAAAAAAAAAAAAACATTTTGCTGGTGTATTTTTCCTAATATTTTAGATTTGTTGATCTGAATTATTTTGTATCTCTATCATTTAAATTACATATTTATATGTATTTAAGCTTACTTTCTGGAGATTTTTCTCTTTCTTTCTGAGCTGCCTTGTCTCCCTGGTTGTTCATGGTGTTTGATGGACTGTTTCTCCACCTGGGCCTTGATGGGAGCATATTCTGTTTGTTTGTTTGTTCCCAGAAAGAAGATTTATTATAAAGAGGTGTCTCTTTAGTCTGTTGCTAAGAAGGTGTGTGTGCGTGTGTGTGTGTTGTGTGTGTGCACGTGTGTGTGTGTGTGTGTGTGTTTGCTATTTAGTGTTCGGCGTCCAAGCCTCTTAGATCCCTGCTTTGAGACTTAATCATGTCTCTTTTTTTTTATTCAATCATGTTTGCTACCCTCAGTTTCAGTCCCTGTCAGTGTTAGTGACAGTTTCAGCACTGTTTACTTAAATTCCCCTGGGCTCTGTGGTGCTAAATCTGGGAGGATATGAGGTGGATGGAAGGCTCACTCTGGGTTATTGGGTGGGGGTTCCTGCTAGTCTCCATGTCTCAGCCTCACACTTCACAACTGCAGCTGCTAAAATAGTTGTTGCCTCTCTACACTTAGTTACTGCTCCACTTTCTGCCCTGACTCCTGGGCTCCACTGTGTGGAACTTGCTGATCCCTCAGAAAGGTCTATTTGGGGAATGGACCACAAATTCTCCCCTCCTGCTCCTTGTACTGGGAGCTAGGGCTGTGTGAGATAGCTTCTTTGTTTCTCCCATTCTATCCCCCCGCCAACTCCTGTTTGGGGAGGGGGTTCTAGAAGCTATTATGAGCTCTGGAATCTCTTACATGCAGAGCACTTACTCAAATGTGCTTGTTTACAGATTGCATGCTATCTGTTGAGTTTCAGATGTTCAATTTCTTGCTATTTCAAGGAGAGAGATCTGGGACCACCCCTCACTCTGCCATGCTTCTGACATCACTCCACAATGTTCTATTTATTAATCTAGTGTTTTCACCCTAAATAATTTTCCAATTTATGCAACACCTTAGTATAAGTTTCTCTCAAATATTTTAGTCATGCTGTGCTCTTCTTTTTCAACTACATTCAAAATAATTGCACCTTAGGTAAAATAGTTTTACACCAAAACACAAACTTCACAAAGGTACATATATTTTATAGGATATCCACACAAATAACTTTTGAATAACAAAAAATACACCTAAACCCCTAGCCTAATATAGTGTGAAAAATAAATAATTTAATGAGTTTGTTAACCTATATCCATAAAAAAATAGGGTAGATCTTTTTTTCATTAAATTTGACAGTTATAAGAATCAAGATTATCAGATACAATCCTAAAAGATATTTGTACTCCTTACTTCAAACAAAAGATTTTAGATTTACAAGAAAAGTCAAGCACCAGGAGATTTTCAGAGAAAACAAGTAGCTTTGACAATATTGTAATCTTTATGGATTATTCTTTCAGGACTCAACACAAACATTATGATTATCTCCACATTTTCCAAGCACTTTAGAATTCCAGTGAGCTCAAAATAAGGAAGCCACTTAAAGGATACTAAATTAGAAGCTTTGGAAAGTGCCCTGGATTAAAAAAATAAAATTTGTTGGCATTATTTTACTTGTCTTTTATAATAGGCAACACAGACAATAAAGATGGAAGAAATTTAAAACACAAACTACATCTCTCAAGAAATTAAGATACAATTGCCCAGACCATAGATCGAATCTTTGCATTCAATCTAAAACATTTTATTTAAAACAAACTAATTACAACCATTGTACCGTGATATTTATGATTTACAATAATTTTAAAACTTAGAGTTACATAAAGTTAAATGGTATTAATTCCATGGAATCTAAAAATTAATTTTGAGGGATGGGTTCAAGATGGTGGAATACATAGATCCTGCTCTCACCTCTTCCTATAAACACACCAAAATTACAACTAAATTTAGAGGAATCATCATTGAGAAACACCTGAAGACTAGATACAAAATTCCGATAACTGAGGATATAAAGAAGCCAGGTTGAGATGGGTAAGAGAGTCAGAGATTCAGTCTGGTCAAGTCCCACACCTAGTATGATGATTTACAGATGGGATAAATATCTCAGCCAAGGTGGTCCACCCAGTTTAGGGGACCAATGCCAAGAAGAAGAGTCCCCATGACATCTGGTTTTGCAAACCAGAAGGGATTTCATCTTAGAGAGATGAAAGGCTATAGGACAATGAGATGCTGCTCTTTAAAAGCTCAAGCAAAAACTCATGCACTCTAAGCTCCAATGTGGAGAAAGCAGTTTGAGAAGTCCCTCATGTGGAGGAATTATATGTGGAGAAATTATAATGACTAACTTTAGAAAAAGTGCCAAAAAGGCACAGATCAGTTGGAACTATATCAGGGAATACAAGCACTGGTGGGCACTATTGATCCTTTGTTCTTTTGTTGGGTTCTCCTTCCATGTGGCTAGCCCAATGCAAGTTAACACATCACTTGTGTCACTCTCCTTTAACCTGAGTAACAACATTTGCTTCAACCAATGTTCCCCTGGGATCCTGCCCTGATTAACCTACCAGGCAGAGTATTTATCAAGCAGCTTCAGATCTGCCACACAGAGTGGCTGGCCTCAGCCCACAACATAACTTCTACCAACAGACTCTAAGCCTGGTACTAGTGGTAGCTGACCTTGGTTCATTTTGTAGCTCTTAACAAGTGGAATTAAGCTTGGAACAAGTGGCAGCCAGTCTTAGCCCACACTGAAACCCCTGCTAAGAGGTGTGAGACCTGATACACCTAGAAGCGGGCCTTACACTGTACAGAGCTCCTCCAAAGAGGTTCCTGCACTTTAGGACTATCCCTTGCACACCAGATTCTCTGCAATAGTCACAGTTGGTCCTTAAAGCCAGTCGGCCAGAGGTTTAACTCCACACACTGGTGTAGTGCAGTAATAATAACCCAAATACACAGAGGATACCCGTGGAGCACCTCACTCTGATGACTAGATGGGATTGTGCCATTGAGACCCACTGAACCCCTTTTACAAAAAAAAAAAACACTCTTTTAAGACTAGGAGATAAAGTAGATTTACTTAATAAATAGAAAAAAACACACAGACAGATAGTTGAAATCAAAGACAGCAAAATTTATTCCAATTAAAACAAGACAAAAACCCAGAAAAAAGAAGTGAACAAAACAGAGACAAGTAATCTACAGATAAAAAGTTTAAAGATGCTCGATGAACTTGGAAGAATAAAAGATAAATATAGTGAGAACTACAATAAGCAATTTTTTAAAAATCAGAACTAAATTAAAAATTCAAGGAGTAAAATAAAAATTATTTACTTGAGTGATTCAGCAGATTAGATGATGCCAAAGAATTAATCAGTGACAGGAAAGACAAGGTAATGGAAAGCACACAATCAGAAAAACAGGAAAAAATAAATTAAATACAAGGCTAGTTTAAGGGACCTCTGGGACAACATCAAACACATCAACATTTGCATTATAGGGCTCCCAGAAGAAAAAGAGGGAGAAAGAGACAAAAACCTATTTGAAAAAATAATGGCTGAAAACTTTCCTAACATAGGGAAAGAAACAGACATCTAAGTCAAGAAATCACAGAGAGCCCCAAATAAGATGAACCCAAACAGGCCCACCAGACACATCATAATGAAAATGTTAAAAGATAAAAAGAGAATGTTAAAAGTAGAAAGAGGAAAACAGCTAGTTATGTACAAGGAGATCTCCATAAAATATCAGCTGACTTTTCAGAAGAAAATTTGCAAGCCAGAAGAGAATGGCACATTATATTCAAAGTGATGACAGGATAAAACCAAGAATATGCTACCCAGCAAGTTTACCATTCAGAAATGAAGGACATAGAGTTGCCATGACAAGCAAAAGCTAAAGACATTCATCACCACTAAACTGGCATTACAAAAAAATGTTAAAGAGACTTATTTAAGCAGAAAAGAAAAGGCCAGAACTAAAAATAAGAAAATATGGATGTCAGAAGCATGGCAGCATGAGTAGTGCCTTTGAATCTCTGTCCTTGAAACTGTAACAGACTAAACAGCTACAATCCAACAGAAGACGCCCAGTCTAGCTCACAAAGACACCTGAGAGATGTGTGCATCAGATTATCTAAAGGTGGAAAATTGGTTGTGCAAGAGAGAAGGAAAGGAAAAGGAGCTAAGGCCAGTGCTGTAGATGCAGCCTGGACCTCTGTGTGGGATCTAGAGAAATGGGGGAGGAAATTAGGTAATGGTTTATACTTTCTATAACACTTAGCAATCCTGTCTGAGTGACCAGCATACTCTACATGGCAGAATACAGAGATCAGGGTAGAAACCAGTGCATAGATGGAATACAGAGAGGTAATAGCTGTATTTTAGCAAATGCTATTGCCAGACAAAAAGCAGAGTCACAGAGCCTGACCACCTCCCTGCACCATTTCAGACTGCTTCTCCCCATACCTTCCCAGAGCTAGCAGCAGGACCCATGGAAAACTACAGCAGAGTGTCAGGCTACAGAGCAGGGAACTGAGACACACACTGCAGATAGGGGTGGAGATATAGAGGAAAAGCAGCTAAAGTTTGACAGCTAGCATTACTGGAAGGAAAACAGCCACAGATGCAGAGGTGGCTTTTCCCAAACTACCTTACCTTCACCTATCAAGGCTGATTTGGGAGTGGGCAGCACAGCGCTGCATCTGGGTGCTGGGGCAGTACCAGGACTTCAGGAACTCTTCAGAGGCTCATATCCCTATTGCCTATTACATTCTACTATGGGGGTAGAGCCCTGGGAACCAGGTGACCATACCTCCTTAAAAAGTAAAGGGCATTTGGGGCCACAGGGGAGAGATCTGGGAGGCCTGGGCAGTGCAGGAGGCTTGTGCGCCACCTACTGGAAAACAAAAGAAAATCTCTTCTTAGTAATCTGCTAAAAAGAGATCACTCTAAATAATTAATAATAATAATAATAATATATAAAGCAGAGTAAATGCCCATAAATGCCTACACAGAGAAATAATGTATCAAATGCGATGAACAACCAAGGTGTCAAAACAGATAAAAAAAATCTCCAGAAAATAAACTAAAAGATACAGAAATATGCATTTTAAATGACAGAAAATTCAAAATTGTAGTTCTGAAAAAAATTCAACAAGATGCAAGAAAATTCTGATTGGCAGTTTAATAAACCCAGAAATAAAATCAATGAACAACAGAAATATCTAACCAAAGAGGTTGAAACATAAAAAAGAAATAAAACTTCTAGAGCTGAAGAACTCAATAAAAGAGATAAAGAATAAAAAAGTGAGCTTACAAAATAGAGCTGACCAGATAGAGGAAATAATTAGTGGTATTGAAGACAGAAATCTAAAAATGATGCAGATGGAAAAAAAGAGAAAATTGAGAATGAAAGAAAAAAATTTTAAAAACTCTTTAAAAAACTGAAACCATCAGAGAGCAATATAAAAATAATGGATATACCTTATGAAAAGAGAGGAAGGAAACAGAAAGTATATGCAAATAATTGGTAAGAATTTCCCAAACTAATGAAAAAAAACTGGATCTTCGAATCCAAGAAGCAAATGGAACACATAATTATTTCAATCCAAAAAAAGCCTCCTCCAAGGCACATTATATTTAAACTGTCAAAAAATTAATGACAAAAAAAGAATCCTCAAGTCAGTCAGAGAAAAAAAGGTGGCAAATTATAAAGGAAAATCAATTAGATTATCTTCGGACTTCTCAGTACAAATATTACAAGCGAGGAGGGAGTAGAAATAAATATTCAAACAAGTAAAAGAGAAAAATTACCAGCCAAGAATAATACATCCATATTCTGGTCAAGATGATATAGAAGGTAGACCCTGTGCTCACCTCCTCTCATGACCACATCAAAATTACTATAAAACTACAGAACAAACATCATTGAAAATCTAATAAGGTCTAGTGGAAAAGAAGTCCTATGATGGGACATATGTAAGAGACTAGTTCAAGTCTGGTGGGGGGTGGCAAAAACATGAAACAGGCCAGTCCAACAACTGCCTGTGGTGCTCAAAAATCAGGAGGGATATCTTGGCAGCAGAGATCTCCTCTTAGGTGAAAGGGGTTTCAGCCCCACACCAGGTTCCACAGCCCAGGGTTCCAATGCTGGAAAGAAAAATCTTCACAACCTCTGACTGTGAAAACTAGCAGAGATCATGGATGAATGAGACAGAAGGCTGTAGAAGTTGCAGACATTCCTGTTAAAGTGCCCACATATGAAATTACTCAGTGACAGACTCACTCACTCTGAACTTTGGTGCTAGTTCAGCCACTCAAAGAGCACCAGGAACATATAAGAAGGAACTGAGTTGTCAGGGTTCAGGATGAGGGCTGGAGGGGCATCTTCCTCCCAGACAGAAATGTTGGACAATATCCACTGCTCCTTTGTTAAGAACTCTTACCTCCTGCCCTGAGGATGTAGGTAATTGCCATATCTGGGTCTCCATCAACCAGGCTAACATAGGTCACCCTGTTCAGGTGATTCCCTGAGACACCACCTCTACCAACTTGCAGGCCCATCTAAGCTGTCTCCAGTGGTTTTTCCATACAGATGGCCCCTCTTGGCTTATGTTGCATACTTCCCTAAAATCTCTGAAAAACTCATAAAACCCAAAGAAATAGCATCTCATCTCAGTGTATCCTGTACCTCTTGCAGAGCAGCCCTAAGCCCCGCGCTAGTAGCAGCTGGCCTCAGTTCCTAGCTTGGCCTCTTGAGGCACATCTGAGTCTGGCATGGGTAGCAGTCATATGTGAATTGCTACCAAGAATCTTATCAGGTGGTCACATAAGTGAACAGGCTGCAGCTGGACATGTTCTGTAGCTGGGCCCCTCTAAAGAGACCCTTGAAACGACACACCAACTGGACTGTTTTAACTGATGCCAAAGATGGAATACTACCTATGGCAGCATCTGAGGATACACCCAAAGGGCAGACTGATCAGGCACCAGAGCCCAGCTAAAGTGAATCCTGTGCTATAGGATCATCCCCTCCAGGAAAGCTTCTCCACTGGTCAAGCCCAGTTCTCACAGCAAATCAGCCCAAGGGCTGATCCCTCCAATTAACATGAAAACAGCATTTAAGCCCCAAAGTCATCAGAAGGAAGGACATAATCAAAATGAGAACAGACTTAAATGGCATTGAGAACAAAATGGCAATAGAAAAATATAAATGCAATGAAGAGCTGGTTACTTGAAACATCAATAAAATCAATAAACCCCTGGCTAGATTCACTAAAGAGAAAAGAGAAATAGCACTAATAAATAAATTCAGGAGTAAAAGAGCAGAATTTATGACAGATATCACCAAAATACAAAGGAGTATACAAGAATACTATAAAAAATTATATGACACCGAATTTAATAACCTAAAAAAATGGAGAAGTTCTTAGAAATACACACCCTTTCTAGACTGAATCAGGAAGAACTGGAAAATATAAATAGACCTATTGGAAGTATAGAAATTCAAACAATCATCAAAAACCTGACAAAAAGTAAAAGTCTAGGACCAGATGGCTTCACCAGTGAATTTACCAAACATTCAAAGGAGACTTGACTTGTATTCTTCTCAAACTCTTCCAAAATATTGAAAAAGAGGCAATACATTCTAACTCATTTCATAAGGCCAACATCACCTTGATACCAAAAAATGGTAAAGATAATATGAAAAGATTAAACTACAGACCAATACTTCTTGTAAACACAGATGCAAAAATTCTAAATAAGATACTAGCCAATCAAATACAACACATTAAAAAGTTTATATGCCATGAGCAAATGGGCTTCATGCCAGGGACACAGGGATAATTCTATATACACAAATCGATTAATGCAATACATCACATAAACAAAATAAAGTATAAAAATCATATTGTTATATCAGTAGATGCAGAAAAAGACTTTGACAAGATACAACAACTATTTATGATTAAAACATCTAATAAAATAGGCATAGAAAAAAACTCAACATAATAAAGGCCATATATGACAACTCTCACCTAACATTATTCTTAATGTTAAAAAACTAAAACCCTTTCATCTAAGATTAGGAACAAAACAAGGCTGTCCACTATCAACACTACTATTCAATATAATTTTGGAGGTGCAAGCAAGCTCAATCAGGTAAGAAAAAGAAATAAAAGGCATCCAAAAAGGAAACAAAAAAGTCAAACTCTCACAATTAAAGGATGACATGATTCTCTTTATAGAAAACACTTAAGACTCTGAAGAACACTACTAGAAATAATAAATATAGTAAAATTTCAGGATACAAAATGAATGTTCAAAAATCCATAGTGTTTCTATACTCTAATAAATAAATTTCAGAAAAAAAATCCATTTTGCAACTTCAAAAAAAAAGAATGAAATACTTAGGAATAAACCTAATGAAATATATGAATGACCGATACAATGAAAACTTAAGAAACTATTAAAAGAAACTGAAGAATACACAAAGAAATGGAAAGATATTCTGTCTTCTTGTACTGGAAGAATCAACATAGTTAAAATGACCTTATTGCCTAAAGTATTATACAGATTTAATGTAATCCCCATCAAAATATCATCGGTATTTTTTAAAGAAATGGAACAAAAAGTCACCAGATTTATATGGAAGCATAAAAGACCCCCAAATCATGAAAGCCATCATGAGAAAAAAAGAACAAGGCCGGAGGTATCACTCTGCCCAACTTCAAATTATACTACAAAGCAACAGTAATCAAAATAGCATGGTATTGGCAGAAAAACAGACACATAGACCAGTGGAACAGAATTGAGAGTCCAAAAGTAAACCCCCATGTATATGGGCAAGCAATTTTCAATGAAGGAGCCAAAAAATATATAATAGAGAAAGGAAAGGAAAGCCTTTTTAATAAATGGTGCTGTAAGAATTGGAAAGCCACCTGAAAAGATTGAAACTAGATTGTCTTCTATTATCACACACCGAAATGAATTTAAAATGGATTAAAGACCTGAATATAAGTCCTGAAACAATAAATTACATAGAAGAAACATAGGAACTAAACTCATGGACATTGGACTTAGGGTGGATTTTATGAATTTGACCTCAAAGACAAGGGAAGTAAAAACAAAAATAAATGAATGGGACTATAACAAACTAAAAGTTTCTGCACAGCAGAAGAAACTATCAACAGAATAAAGAGGCAACCATAAAAATGAGAGGATATATTTGCAAACAAAGCCTGTGATAAGGGCCTAACATAAAATATACAAAGAACTCATACAACTCAATAACAACAAAAGGAAAACAGTCCAATTAAAAAATGAGCAGGGAGAAAATGGCGTAGATGATAAAGGCTTTATTTATCCCTCTTGTGACCAAATGAAAGTTGTGACATAAACATGGAGCAAACATCAAGCAGAGTCTCCTGCAGATCTGGATGAACAGAAGCCCTACAACTAGGGAGAGAAATAAGAAATCACCCTGCAATGGTAGAAGTTAGGGGAGGGCAAAGACATGAGGCTGCCTGGTCCCAAGCTGCTGAAGGGAACAGAGGCTACGGCAGCAGAATTTCATGGTGAATGACCTGCTTTCTCTGAGTACCAGTGCCAGGTTAGCTGCGTAGGGGTCACCAGGGACTTACAGGAGGACATTCAGTTGTTGGAGTGAGGGCCAGAGGCTAAGATTTCTCCTGGACAGAAGTGCCAGTTATACCCGTTGTTCCTCTATTGAGGCCTCCTCGCTCCCCAGTATGTGGATGTAGTGCCGCCAAAGCTGAGACATAGTCAAAATGAATAAGAGAGGTAGCTCCACCCTGAGAATTTCCTGAAACTCCACCTCCCCCAACTGATGGCCCCACCCAATCCACATCCAAGCTTATCCTTGATAAGTCTGGTTCTCCTTTCTGAGCAGCACCAGGACTCACACTGGTGACAGCTGGCCTTGGTTTCTGGTGTGGCCTCTTAAGGCAACTAAAAGCATGACATCTGTGAATTGCTTGCTGAATAATAACAGGTGGCCCTGGAGGGGCACAAGCTGGGGCTCAGTTTGGCCTGCAGCGGAACCCCTCTCAGGAATGTGCCACTGGATACCTACTACACAAAGCTCCACAAATAAGACTGGGAGATTTACAAGCTTTGTTTAATACACACACACAGAAAGGCAAACAAAATGAAAAGATAGAAAAGCATAAATCATATGAGAGAACAGAACAGAGATCCAGAAACAATGGAGTCAAGCAATGTAACAGATGCAGAGTTCAAAACACTGATTATAAAGATGCTCAACAAACTTAGGAGAAGAGTAGATGAATTCAGTAAGAACTTTAGCAAAGAGATAAAAAAAACATAAAAGTGGAAAAGGAAATTACAAAAGAGAATGAATCAGAAATGAAGAACACATTATCTGAGATGAAGAGTATATTAGATAGAATAACAGAGTGCATAAAAAAGAGGATTGAACCACTGATATAGAGGATGGCAAAGCCAAGGACCCTCAGTAAGAATGGAAAGAAAAAAGAAACCAAGACTGTAATAATGTTTTAAGGAGCCTATGGGACTCTATTAATTGTAAAATACATCCATGTCATAAGGGTACCTTCAGAAAAACAAGACATTGAAGAGCTATTTGAAGAAATAATGATGGAAAACTTCCCTCATGTGGTGAAGGAACTAGACATACAACCTCAGGAAGCTCAGAGAGTCCCAAGAAATAGGAAACCCAAAAGGCCCACTCAAAGCACATCATAATTAAAATGCCAAAGTTTAAATTCATAGAAAGAATCTTAAAAGCAGCAAGAGAAAAAAAGTTACCTACAAAGGAGCACCCATAAGACTGGCAGCTGATTTCTCAAAAGAAACCATGCAGGACAGAAGGGCTTGGCACAAAATATTTGACATGATGAAAACCCAGGATCTACAACCAAGAATATTTTTCTTCCATAAAAGCTGCATTTAGAGTTGAAGAAGAGATAAAGAGCTTCCCAGACAAAAATAAGCTAAAATAATTTATCACCACCAAATTAATAATACAGGAAATGTTGGAGGGACTTCTTTAAGAAGAAATCGCATGTATCAAAAATAGGAAAAAAGAATGGCAATAACTACTTTCCTATCAACAATTACGTCAAATGGAAAAGAATTAAGTATTCCATACAAAAGACAAAGTGGTTGAATGGATAAAAAAAAAGACTTCTACATATGCTGCCTACCAGAGACTCACTTGAGATTAAAAGACACACATAGACTAAAAAGAAGGAGATAAAAAAAGATATCGCCTTGATGGACACAGAGGGTATTGTGCTAAATGAGAGAGGTTAGATAGAGAAAAACAAATATTGCATGATTTTAAGTACATGTGGAATCTAAAGAACAACATAAACAACAACAAAAGCAGTAATAAACTCACAGATATGGAGAATATTTTGAATATTTGGGAGGGGAGTCAGAGGGATGGAAAAATAGGCAAAGGGATTAAGAGGTACAAAGGAATGGTTACAGAATAGACATGGAGATGTAGGGTGTAACAAGAGAGAAGATGGTTAATAAAGTTGTAATAAATAAGTAAGGGAGAAGAGGGGTACTAGATTTAGTGCGGTGATCGCTTTGTGAGTTATGTAGATCTCTGATCACTAGGCTGTACAACTGAAACTTTTATTATTGTATGCCAACTAAAATTGAAAAAAAATGCATTAAATTATACAATGTAAATATGAGGAACTAATTGTCTATTATATTTCAGTAATGCCACAAAAATAAATGAGCAGAAGACCTGAAAAGACACTTCTACCAAGAACACATGCAAATGGCCAATAGACATATGAAAAGATGCTCAATGTCACTAGGTGTTAGGGAAATGCAAATCAAAACCATCATGAGATACCACTTTACACCTATTAGAATGGCTATCATCAACAGAACAAGTAATAACAAGTGTTGGAGAGGATGTAGGGAACAAAAAACCATCATACACTGCTAGTAGGAATGTAAATTGGTACAGCCACTATGGAAAACAGTATGGAGGTTCTTCAAAAAAACTAAGAATTGAATTACCATATGATCTAGTAATCCCTTTTCTGAGTATTTATGCAATAAACTTAAAAACATTTATCCTCAAAGATATATGCACCCTGATGTCCATAGCAGCATTATTCATGGTGGTCAAGACATGGATGCAACTGAAGTGTCCTGTGATAGATGACTGGATAAAGAAGATGTGATACATATATACTATGGAATATTACTCAGATATATGAAGGGATAAAATATTGCCATTTGTGACAACATGGATGGGTCTTGAGATAATCATGCTAAGTGAATAAGCCGACGGAAAAAGTTGAAAACATGCTATCATTTATATGTGGGATGTAAATCTAAAAGCAACAAATAAACATAAAAAACAGTCGGAGACTCATAAACATGGACAGTGGATTAGTGATTACCAGAGGGATGTGGGGAGGTGGGAGATAGATAGGGGTACAGGGATCAAATATTTTGTAATGGAAGGAAATTTATGGGTGGTGAACACACAATGCAATATATATATATATATATATATATATATATATATATATATATATATATACATATATACATACTGTTGAATTGTACACTTGAAATTATTAGATTTTGTTGATCAATGTCACCCCAATAATTTTTAATTAAAAAAATAGAAAATTGAAGTAAAGAAAAAGTCTCACTAAAACAGTAAGAAATATAAAGTTGAATTTATTCACCTTTGCCTCACCCGCTTCCCCTGGTGGAGATACAGTTTTTAGGGAGGCCTGGTTCCCGGTTCTCTCCTGTGAACCAGAGAGTAGAGCAAACTTCTTACCTGAGTTCAGATGGCCAAAAGTGGAATATTTGGGACCTCAGTCTAGGGAAGCCACGGGAAGCAGTGGGCAGGGCTGTGAAAACCACAAGGACAGATGCACAGTTGCCTGGGGCAAGAAATTACTAATTGAGAAATACAACAGAACAGCTAAGACCCCAAGCATAAGCAGGGATAAATCTTTTAAGAAAATTAAGACATTAAAATAAATAAATAAATAAAATTCTTGTGTATACTGAAGAATTAGAAAAAAGCACAGACACAGGCCCAGAGAAAGTGCACAGCCAGAAAAGGACTAACAAGACCTTAAGCCATTATTCTGGGCTATTCCTAGGCTCAGTACATGCCCTACTAATTGGTCAAAGTCTTCCCCTGCATGGAATCGGTCTGCAGATTTGGAGAGGTGGCTGCTTTTTCAAATGCCCAACTTTCAACAACAACAACAACAACAACAACAACAACAACAACAAAAAGGCATATAAAGAAACAAAATCATGGCCCATTCAAAAAAACAAAATAAGTCTCCAGAAACCATCACTACGGAAAACTATCACAATCATCTGTTATATTTATAAAAATTTGCAATCATAATAATAAAAAAGTGTTCACAATATGTAAGGCAATTTACAGATTCAATGCAAGCCCTAATCAAAATATCAATGGTGTTTTTCATAGAACTAGAACAAAGAATTCTAAAATTTATATGAAATCACAAAAGACTCCAAATGGCCAAAGGAATCTTTACAAAGATGAACATAGCTGGAGATATTACACTCTCTGATTTTAAACTATACTACAAAGTTATAGTAATTAAAAAGTACTGACAGAAAAAAACAGATACATAGATCAATGAAACAGAATAGAAAGCCCAGAAATTAACTTATATGCTCAATTAATCTATGAAAAAGTAAGCAAAGATATACAATGGAGAAAGACAGTCTGTTCAGTAAATAGCGTTGGACAAACTGAAAAGATACATGCAAAAAATAAAGCCTAACCACTTTCTTATTTTAATTGATTTTTTATGGTGACATTGGTTAACGAAATCCACTAAGTTTCATCTGCACACTTTAACAGTAAGGCATATGTGTACACACACACACACACACACACACACACACACACACACACACATATATTTACACTGTGTGTTCACCTTCCATAGTTAGATTTCTTTCTGTCACCACATATTTGACCCACTTTACCCAGTCTACCACCCCACTCCTCCCGCCCCTACCCTCTGGTAACCCCTAGTCTATAGTTCATGTCCATGAGTCTCTGTTTGTTTGTCCTGTTCATTTGTTGCTTTTAGGTTTATATCACACATATAAGTTATATCATGTGATTTTCAAATTTTTCTGTCTGGCTTATTTCACTTAGCATGATTATCTCGAGGTCTAGCCATGTTGTCGCAAATACCAGTATTTCATCTCTTCTTATGGCTAATATTCCATTGTATATAGGTACCACAGCTTCTTTACAAAGTCATCTATTGTAGGACACTTTGGTTGCTTCCAGGTCCTGGCCACTGTGAATAATGCTGCTATGAACATTAGTGTGCAAATATTTTTTGGATATGGGTTTTCAAGTCTTTGGGGAAAATACCCAGTAGAAGAATTGCTGGATCATATGATAGATATATTCTTAGTTTTTTTTGAGGAACCTTCATACTATCTTCCATAGTGGCTGTACTAATTTGCCATCCCACCAGCAGTGTATGAGGTTTCTTCTTCTCCACATCTTCTCCAGCATTTGTTATTACTTCTCTTGTTGATTATAGCTATTCTAACAGGTGTGAGATGGTATCTCATTGTGGTTTTGATTTGCATTTTCCTAATACCTTGTGATGTTGCCCATCTTTTCAAATATTTGTTAAAACATATACAAGAATAAACTGAAAATCAATTAATTTAAATGTAAGACCCACAAAATGTAAAACCACATTTGAATGTTAAAACCACAAAAATCTTAGAAGAAAACAGGAAGAAAACTCTTTGATCAATCTTAGCAATATTTGTTCTGGATATTAAGTCTCCTTAGTCCCAGGCAATGAAAGCAAAAGACAAATGGAACTTTAACAAACTTAAAAAGCTTTGTATAGTTAAGGAAACCATCAACAGAACGAAAAGAAAACCTACTGAACAGGAGAAGATATTTACAAGTGATATATCTGATAAAGGGTTATTATTCAAAATATATAAAGAACTCATACAATTGAACATCTAAAAAGCAAACAATTCAGTTTAAAAATGGGCACAGGACCTAAACAGACATTTATAAAAGACACACAGATGGCCAACAGACATATGAAAAGATGCTCAACATCACTAATTATCAGAGAATTGCAAATCAAAACCACAATGAAATACCACCTCACAGCAGTCAGAATGGTTATTATCAAAAAGTCAACAAATAACATGTATTGATAAGAGTATGGAGAAAAGGGAATCCTTGTGTACTATTGTTGGGAACCTGCATGTACTGTTGATAGGGTTGTAAATTGGTGCAGCCACTATAGAAAACTGTATGGAGAGTCCTCAAAAAACTTAATGTAGATCTACCATATGACCCAGCAATTCCATTTCTGTGCATTTATCCAAAGAAAACAAAAATACTACTTCAAAAAGATATGCACATACCCCTATGTTCATTGCAGCATTATTAACAACAGCCAAAATATGGAAGTAACCTAGGCATTCCTCGAAAGATGAAAAGATGAAGAAGTGGTATATGTACATATACAATGGACATAGAACAGAATAAAGCATTGCCATTTTTGACAACATGATGGACCTATAGGGTATTATGCTAACAGAAATATGCCAGACAAAGAAAGACAAATAACGTATGATTTCACTTACATGTGGAATCTAAAAAAATATTAAACAAATGAAGAAATAAAAAAATAACAGAAACAGACTAAGAGGTATAGGGAACAAACTGATAATTAACAGAGGGAGAGGGTGGAGAGCTAGGTGGAAAAGCCAAACATGAATTAGAGTCAGAAACTTCCAGTTATAAAAAAAAAAAAAGTCATGGGTATGCATTTCACTGCATAGGGAAAACAGTCAATATTGTTATGATAACTTCATAGGGTTACATATAGTTACTAAAGTTATTGTGGCTATCACATCTTAAGGAATATAAATGTCAAATTATATGTTGAACACCTGAAAATAATATTCATATGTCAACTAAAAAATTTTAAAAATGTTTTAGAAAATCAATTTTTTTCTTTTTAAGTTTCTGAAAATCTGTGACATTTGAAAAATGCATGCACTTATTTCTTTTAAAAACATAAAATGGGATGGTCTAAATTCTAATACAAAAGCATTTAGATATGGTACTGTTTAGCTTCAATATGGGCATTTAGACTAATGAGCTTATTATTAGACATGAGGTATTATCATCACTGAGTAAATGTCAGTGGTGGAAAATGAAAAAAATATAGCATATGAGTTACAAAGAAGTCATAAAAAATACTTAATTGTTATGGGAGAAAGTTAATCTATACCTGAAGAACTCATGTCAAGCTCATTTATATGATATGCTATCTAATTACCCTATTTCACTCAGATACATTAATTTGGTAGGAGAATGATTCTCTACTGTAAAAGTAAAGAACTGCCATAGGTAGCCCTATGCAAATTCTCATGAATTTCCTATTGCAACTAAGGAGTCATACTGACTCCCACACCCAGCACAAACAAGATAGTTGGGAAATAGCCATTTAATCTCCACAGGGAACCCATAAGGTTGGCCACAATAACACTCGCAGTGCTATGACTAAGTGATTCCCTTAGAAGTAACAGGGAATCCTAAAATTAAAAAAAAAAACATAAAGGGAAGGTCCTCTTCTCATATCTAGGAGATGCAATTTCTTAGATTTCTAGTGGAAAAACAGATTCAATTCCTAAAAAATAAAACCTATAAACCAAAGACTTGTCCAGATACTTACACCACAATCCCTGATAAATAAAACATTTCAGCTGTCAGGTAAGATAGGTAACTATATAAGAAGACAAAGAGAGGGTCGATGACCTGGATGGTCTTGGTAAAGCGCATGGTAAAAGCAGCGACTGTGCCAGACAGGAGCCCATTGAAAATGCCTCATATTCCAACCAAAAAATAATATCCTATCCCAGCCAAAATGCCCACTGGTTTGATAGATGGCATTTCACAGAAAGATTTAAACAGCTTATAGAGCACTTGTATACAAAAAAAAAAAGTGAATGTATCAATCAGACAATTTTCAAATTATGACCTATGTGTCCTTCTAATTTGAAGTTTCTCAACTTTGAGGTCCTCCAACTCATTTATTTTTTAACATGAGTTACTAGGAAAGCTTCCTTATATCAGCGGATATTTCTACAGATCTATGTTAAACTATGCATGATTCTATTTGAAAATTATGTGTCAGGCTGCAAAGATATACTTCATGGCTAAGATATTCTTATCTGATATGATTGGGAAGACTGTGGCCTCCAGAAGGTTTAGCTCAGTTTTTGCTTAATAAACTGATGGAAGATTAATATGGTATCAAGAAAGCACTGACATTTTCAAAAACGTATATGACCAGTAAATCATATTTGCTCAATTTATAAACTTACTCCTATGACTAAATTGCTTAATTATGGCCTAAACCAAATTTCAATTATTATTTAAATTCAGGAGTGAGCATAAGGGAACCTAAGGCAATACTTATAAAGTGCATATCTGGGATACAACAGTAACAGCATCATTAAGGAAGGATTTTCCAAACACCAAAATATGAAACTTTTCATTCATATAAATTTCTTCAAATACAGAGAGTACAGACACAGGGTTTACTGCAGCAATCAAACTACCAAACCAGAGGTTATGGAGCAATGACACATCTTGAATTTGAAGTATTTCACTTGACATATGCCATAGAGGGAAAGGCCTATCCAAAACGCATTCCACATGTTTCCAACTACAGCATACAACAAAATGGTCCCTATCTTTTCAAAAAATAGCCAACTGGGCATAAAATATTTTGCATCAAGGACTATTGGTGGAAGTAAATATAGAAAAAAATATATCACTGTCCATGACTGATGGAGATTTGTCATTTAAACTGTAAAGTAGTCCTCCCATAATGAGACCTACAAATATCAAAAGGCAGCTTTCAGGTACACCTGTGGACATTTTACTATAGAGGTGAAATCTTGCAAAAAAGAAAAAAAATAGAGTATTATAATATCGTCATTATTGATCATCTTTATATATCAACCTTCTTGTCAAGCTTCATAATTTCAAAAAAATAACTTCTCAGTCATTTTACATTTTACATTTTAATAATGACTTAATAAAGATGCAGAGTCATGAATGAAGGCATTTTTCTTTATAATTAAAAATATTTAGTAACAGAATAAAAGCATTCACGGTTAACAAGATTATTCATGTGTCCACTGAATCATTTTTAAATGTGGGCACATATTTTAAAATAGAAATAATGCATTTATCAGCTGGCAATATTCTTTGACTCTTCTCATCATCATAGTGATAGACATCAAAGCCTTAAAAAATATAGAGCTGAGAACCATAATTCAAATGTCTCATTTGAATAAGAAGTGCAAAGGACTATAGTAATCATAACTAATTCTTCATTGATAAGGAATTATAATTATTTATAAGAAAATTGAGGCTAAAAAATGGTGACTTTTCATGGTTATACATTAAGTATGCGACAGAGATGGAATGACAACCCAGCCAGGTGTCCTGACTCCCAGCCTAATGTTTCTATAATTATCACAAACTGTCACTTGGTCTGATTGGCAAACCTGGGCTTACATTAATTCAGACCACTGGATTATTAAAATACAATCCCAATTTAAAACTTTTTTTTTTCTCATAGAATAATATGAGTCCTTTATTCCCTGAAGAAAATGCAGCCACTTCTAGCAGCCCACAGGGCAGCAATTCTGTGTTTTATCTTATATTCTTTTACGTTTGCTCTATATTATATGCCACATCATTATGCTCTAGCTTACACAAAGTCTATAGATAATGACCCTGATTATCATCAACTCTCTGTGCTATAGAAAGAACCTGAGGTCATTTGAACTAATCCACATCCTCTCTACCTCAGTCTTCACCAATAAATACACTGCTAAAATCCTTTTGTAACAGGTCTGTTAATTAACTGGACTACAAGCTTCTCAAAGATTAAAGGCTAGTTTTTACATTTATCCTCTAGGACACCACTGGAACACAGAAATAGCTCATCAGATATTTATTGAATAAATAAATACATTTTTAGAAAAGAAGGTCAATTGGCTTCAAAGTTAGACTTTGTCAATAATTTCAAAAGTTCTTGCACATATATATTCCCCATTTTATTCTCTCATCCCAACAGAACAATGTAAATATTCTTATTCCCATTTTAGAAATGATGAAAATAAGGCACAAAGAAGTACTTTACTCATACAACACATACTTATTGATTGCCTACATTCCAAGCACTGGCTCCTAAATTTTCACAAATATTAAATAGCTCAAAGTAATCTTTCTTTTTTCCATTTCAACATTCTCCTCCCCTCTTTATCCTATACAGAACCATTTCCTTCTTCTAGGCATTGAAATGACATGACAGCTCCTCATGAGAAAGATGAGGTTTTATTCAGCAATGTAACAGACTCGATACATTGTACCACCCATAAAATGTATTAAAAAAGCTTTGCTGAATGATTGTTAACATAAAAGAATTTTTGTTTGTTTGCTTTTGAATTTACATTCTCTTAATAAGGTTATGGCAAAAAATTGTCAGTGATAGCTCAATAAAGTCCTACTTAAGCAAATGGGGCTAGATGAACTACTGAGACATTCTGTTTGCTCTGTGATCTTGATATTAACATTTAGACTATTGCAATCAACATAGCTAGTACTGCAAAAATAACTTAAAATAATCTTAACTATCCACAAGTGTTAATTATACTCAAACAAGACAGCACGTACTTCTAATCAAGGAGGCATGAGAACAGCATTCTAATTCTAGTTTATATATTTCACAAAGCATTGTCTCTTCCCGGACCTCAGATTTCCTATAAATAAAATGAAGGAATTGGGAGTGAAATCCCCAGATCTCTTCCCTTGAAACAACAATAAGCTGAACATCTAAAACTCAAGAAAAAACACCCAACCAACATCCTAGCACGTCTGAGCATGGGATCTGTGCATAAGAGCTACCACAGGTCAGAACCATAGGAGTCAAGCAGTAGACTGGGAAAAACAAAGAAGCTAGTCACAGATGGTGTTCTCTGCAGGAGGAGGCAGAGGGGTGCAGTGGATTTGCTAAACAGCTTTGCCTGACAGAGCTGTGATTTCCATGCAGCCCACAACAGTGCTCAGGGTTCAGGGCAGAAAGCAAAGAAGTGGGGGTGGTATAGAAGCAGGGATGGCAGAGAAACAACAGTTGATTATTATCAGCTGTGGTTGCAAAATGGAAGGTTGAGCTGCAGCTCCCATACCCCAAACCAAAGGGCCCCTCTCCCCATATCCTCTGAGATTTACCACCTCAAAGCCCCTGGGGAATCTAAGCAACACTACAGAAACTGCTGCTAACACTAATAGGGACCGAGACTGAGGGTAGAGAGCGTAATTAGAATTCAAGATGTCAACAGAACACCCAATTATCTCAACCCAAAAAGGCATTCTCCAAGACACATTGTATTAAAATTTTCAAAAATCAATAACAAAGAAAGAATTTTCAGGTCACAAAGGGAAAAGAAGACAGTAACCTATAAAGAAAAACCCATTAGATTACTGTTGGACTTCTCATCACAAACTTTACAAGCCAGAAAGCAGTGGATTCAAATATGTAAACTATTAAAAAAAAAAGAAAGAAAAGAAACTACCAGTCAAGAATAATGTATCCAGCTAAGCTCTCCTTTAGATATGACAAAAATAAAGACCTTTACAGATATGCAAAAATTGAGGGAATTCTCCACTATAAGGCCTGCATTACAGGACATACTGAAAGGCCTCAGCTCACCTAAAGCAAAATGATAAATACATCACACACACACACACACACACACACACACACACACACACACACACACACACAATTAGAAAGAAGATGACTGACAGACAATAAAAGCAGAGGAGTGTAACCCTTACTAAGAATAGGGCATTATAAGATTAAACAATAAAAAGAGATTGCTATAGCAAGATAGTAATGAACATTCAGCATACATAGAGACAAATTGAGACAATAATTACTGAAAGGGGAGGACTCAAAGACCAAATTTGCAAAAGGGAATGGAGACAAGGCATGAACAGAAGTAAAGAAACAATTGTATATATATATATATCTATATATATATAGATATATAGATATATATAGATATATATAGATATATATAGATATATATATATAGATAGATGATAGATAGATAACTATTCTATACATATTCATAATGGTAACCATATGCCAAAGATTTGGAGCTGAAGTATATAACATAAAACAAGAAAAGCCAAAGGGGAAAACCACAAAATACAAAAAGGAAACACACAAACATAAGGAAGCAATCAAAATGCTAAACTACCAGAAAGCAAAATATAAACTGGCTATAAAAAAAAACCCCTCATATTTCAAAAATTACTCTAAAAGTAAACAGACTAAACTCACTAATGATAAAGCAGTGTTGCAGATTGGATGAAAAAACAAAACCCATTCTGACTTCAAGGGACACATCTCAGTTCCAAAGATACATGGAGACTCAAAGGGAAAGGGTGGAAAATGATATTTCAAGCAAATGGCATTCAGAGAAAAGTAGGATTAATGGTAATAATATTGGACAAAATAGACTTCAAAATAAAAAAAAGTAAAGAAAAATACTGAGGGATACTTCATAACGATAAAGGGAATCATGCACCAAGAAGATATAAAATTTATTAATATCTATGCTCACAATCAAGTAGCCCCGAAATATGTAAAGGAATTACTAACAGAACTAGAGGGAGAGACAGACCAAAACACTATCATAGTAGCGGACCTAAATACCCCACTGTTGGATATGAACATATCATCCAAACAGAAAATCAATAAGGAAATAACATCTTACATGACACATTAGACCAACTGAACATAACTGACATTTACAGAGACTTTCATCCCAAAATATCTGCATGTACATTCTTCTCTAGTGCATATGAAATATTCTCAGGGTTGACCACATACTGGGACACAAAGAGGCCTCCACAAACATTAGAGGGTTGAAATCATGCCAAACATATTCTCTGATCATAATGTTTTGAAGCTAGAGATCAACTGTAAAAAGAAAGCGGGAAGGACCACAAATACATGGAGATTAAACAACATGCAACTGAAGGATAACTGGGTTAGAGAAGATATAAAAAGTGATCAAGAGATACATAGAAACTAATGATAATGTTAGAACAACATTTCAAAACTTTTGAGACATGGCAAAAGCAGTCATAAGAGAAAAGTTCATATCATTACAGGCCTACCTCAAAAAACAAGAACGAGCCCAAATAAACCTAACATTTCATCTTAAAAAACTAGAAAAGGAAGAACAAACGAAGCCTCATGTTAGCAGAAGGAAAGAAATAGTCAAAATTAGAGTTGAGTTAAGTGAAATTAAAAATAAAACAAACAAAATAAAACAATATAAAAATAAATACAAAAAAGAATTAGTTCTTTCAGAAGGTTAATAAAATTGACAAACCCCTGGCTAGACTCAAAAGAAAAAAAGAGAATGGATGCAAGTAAATAAAATTAATGATGAAAGAGGGGAAATTATGACAGACACCACAGAAATACAAAGGATCATACAAGAATACTATGAAAAAGTATATAACACAGATTTAATGACCTAGAAGAAATGAACCAGTACTGAGAAAGATACAACCTTCCTAGACTGAATTAAGAAGATCTGGAAACTCTAAATAGACGGATGAGCAGTATGGAAATTGAAACAGTCATCAAAAAACCTACCAAAAAGTAAAAGTCCAGGACCAGATGGCTTCACCAATGAATTCTACCAAACATTCAAAGAAGATTCAATACCTATTCTTCTCAAAAACTTCCAAAAAGTCAAAGAGTAGGCAATACTTCTTAACTCATTTTATGAGGTCAATATTACTGATACGAAAATCTGGTCAAGACAACACGCACGCACACACACACACACACACACACACACACACACACACACACAAGAAAACTACAAACCAATATCTCTCATGAACACAGAGGCAAAATCTTAAATAAGATACTTGAGAAACATACACAGCAATATATGGAAAAGATTATACACTATGATCAAGTGGGCTTCATCCCAGGTGCACAGGGATGGTTCAATATACGTGACTTGATTAATGCGATAAATCACATAAACAATTAAAAAATAAGAATCATATGATCATATCAATAGATACAGAAAAAGCCTATAAGATACAGTGTCCATTTATGATCAAAACACTTAACAAAATTGATATGAAAGGAAAGAACCTTAGAATAATAAAGGTCATATATGACAAACCCTCAGCCAACATTATACTTAATAGTGAAAAAATAAAAACCTTCCCTCTAAGATCAAGAACAAGGCAAAGCTTTCCACTATCACCACTATTTTTCAGTATAACATTGGAGGTCCTCGTGAGTGCAATCAGGCAAGAGAAAGATATAAAAGGTATCCATTTAGGAAACAAAGAAGTCAAACTGTCAATATTAGCGGATGACATGATTCTATATATAGAAAACCCTAATGACTCCACAAGAACACTACTAGAAACAATAAGCAAATACGGTAAGTTTCAGTATACAAAATTAGTGTTCAAAAATCCATAGTATTCCTATACTCTAATAATGAAATGTTAGAAAAAGATGTGGAAAACATATCCTTTTTGCAATTGCAAGAAAAAGAATAAAATATCTAAGAGTAAATCTAACAAAACATATGAAGTACCTATATAATGAAAACTATAAGACCCTGTTAAAGTAATGAAGATGATATAAAGAAATGACATGATATTCTATGTTCTTGGATTGGAAGAATCAACATAGTTAAAATGATCTTATTACCTAAAATATTATTTATATTTAATGAAATCCCCATCAAAATCTCATCAGCATTAAAAAAAAATAGAACTAATATTATCAGATTTGTACGGAAGCACAAAAGACCACGAATTGCAAAAGCCATCCCAAGAAAAAAGAACAAGGCTGGAGGTGTCACTCTGCCTGACTTCATATATACTACAAAGCAACCTTAATCAAAAAGGCATGGTATTGGCATAAAAACAAACACATAGACCAGTGAAACAGAATCAAGAGTCCAGAAGTAAACTCATAAACTCATATTTGTATGGGCAAATCATTTTTGAAAAAAATGCCAAAAACATAAAATGAAGAAAGAAACGCCTTTTCAATAAATGGTGCTGGGAAACCTGGAAAACCACCTGCAAAACAATAAAACTAGACTGTTGTCTATCACCATACACCAAAATTAACTCAAAATGAATTAAGGACCTAAATATAAAACCTGAAACAATAAAATGCATAGAAGAAAATATAGGAAGTAAACTCAAGGACCTTGGACTTAAAGAGGAGTTTATGAATTTGACTTCAAAGGCATTACAAGTAAAAGCAAAATAACTGATCGGGGCTACATCAAACTAAAAAGCTTCTGCACAGCAAAAGAAACCATCAACAAGGTAAAGACTCAATCACTCTAATCAAAAAAATATTTGTAAGCAAAGCCTCTGATAAGGATCTAATATCCAAAATATACAAAGAACTCATACAGCTCAATAACAAGAAAACAAATGATCCAATCAAAAAATGGGCAGAGGACCTGAACAAACACTTCTCCCAAGAAGTCATACAAATGGCTAATAAAGCTGTAAAAAGATGCTCAACGTCACTAGCTATTAGGGAAATGCAAATCAAAACCACAATAAGATACCATCTCACACCGGTTAGAATAGCTATAATCAACAAGACAAGTAATAACAAATGTTAGAGAGGATTCAGAGAACAAGGAACACTCATACACTGCTGATGGGACTGCAAATTTGTACAGCCAGTATGGAAAATAGTATGGAGGTTTCTCAAAAATCTAAATTTTGATCTATCATAATATCCACCAATCCCTGCACAGGGTATTTACCCCAAAATCTTCAAAACACATATCTAAAAAGATATTTGCACACTGATGTTCATAGCAGCATTATTCATGGTAACTGGGACATGGAAGTAACCAAATTGTCCTACAATAGATGATTGTGTAAAGAAGCTGTGGTACGTATATATGATGGAATATTATTCAGCTATAAAAAAGATGAAATACTGGTATTTGTGACAACATGATAGACCTTGAGATAATCATGCTAAGCGAAATAAGCCAGACAGAAAAAATTGAAAATCACATGATATCACGTATATGTGTGATATAAACCTAAAAGCAACAAATGAACAGGACAAACGGAGACTCATGTTCATGGACAATAGAGTAGTGGTTACCAGAGGGTAGGCAGGAGGGAGGAGGGGAAGTAGATGGGTAAAAGGTTTCAAATATGTGATGACAGAAAGTAATCTAACTATGGGAGGTAAACACAGAATGTAAATATATATATATGCCTTACTGTTAAAAGTACAGCTGAAACTTACCAGATTTCATTAACCACTGTCACCATAAAAATTAATTATTAATTAATTTAAAAAAATAAGTGGACATGTACCACTCCCCACCATAAAAATGAAGGAATTGGATGAGTGTGATCTCTAACGGTTTTTCCATCTCTAACAATCTATCATGCTACAAATCTACAAACTTTGTGTATGTCATCATTAAATGTCACAGTCATGTTTGGTAAAATTTTGGTATCCAGAAAATCACTTAAATAAAACTTTAGAATGCTAAACATAATTTATTTTAGAATAAATTGATTTTAAATTACAAATTTCTGCAAATTCTTCCATGTTTTCCTAGCATTGTTTTTGGCTCTGACTCTACAAAAAAAAAAAAATGTTGCTCAATCATAAACACTTTGAATGGTTAAAGGACTCTCATGATTTTCTTTTTTAATTAAATTTATGGGGTGACATTATTTATATAGGTTTTTATTATACACATCTGTAATACATCCTTTTTATATTGCACTGTGTTCACCACCCAGTTAAATTTCTTTCCATTACCACATATTTGACCCCAACTCTCATAATTTTAATATCACTAAGGCAAAAGCTAGATAAATTATTATTAAAAGAATAACTGAGAATTAATCTCTATAGGAGAGCCATAACATTAGTAATTCAGAGTGTTTGTAAAGGCAAAATAGTTAAAAATATAACAGCTCTTCCTTTTTTTGCTGGATATAGTCTTTGTTTTACCTCTTAAATTCTGAGTGGTGTCAAAACAGTATATCTTTTTAAAAGACAGAAAACAGGCTTATCCCACCTTCACCTGGCAACTATAATAAACTTTCTGTGAGGAAAAAACGTTTGCCTAAAGAGTCAGATCAGTTAGTATGTAGAATCTAGTAAGATTTCTCCATCCTCTTTTTTAAAGTTATGCTTTGTCCTCTCAACTCTTCAACACTGGGGACCCCTTGCAGTCTAAGTTCCTGTGCTAGACCTATTCCTGCCACCATCTGCTGGAAGACCACCACCATTTGAACATTATCACTACAAGGGGGCTTGAGCTATGAAAAAAATGCCATTTTGACAGAGATCAGGAGGCAAATATTCCAGCTTGCCTCTCTCTGGTCTAGTAAGAAAAGGGTGCTTTTTTTTTAGCATCTTAACATCTGGAAAAGCCCTGAGAGTCCTTACTATTGTAGACAACCTTATGGGAAAGCCTTGGAAAATTCTTCACTTATGTGTCTTTGCGAGAGAGGCTAACATAATCCAGAGCATGATCTCAAAAGGAACCTGCACATATTGGTAATCCAGGGAGAAGAGGAGTGTGCAAGCAGACACCATTGAGCCATTATCCTATGTTCCTTCAGGTCTCCAGCTACCATTGTCCACCTTCAAGTTCAGGTAGTGCTGCATGCTATCCCCAGAGGCTCCCAGAAATTGGGAGCAGAGTTGCCCAAGCAGCAGAGAAAACAGAAGCCCCAGATCATGGGCAAGCACCACTTCTTCCAGCTGCGCTTGCTAGAGTACTTAACCCTTCCCCAGCTGCATCTTCTCACTAATGCAGTTTGCTGTTCCTGACCCTTAGATCTTCTGGCTAGCATTTACTGGATCAGTGAGAACTCCAGAAGCTCCCTGGATCCCTGAAAAGAAATGATAGGCTATTATACCTTGGAATGAGATTAGAGCTGGAGCCAGAAAAGAGAGGAAGCTGGAACAAATTTATTGATTGATATAGAAAATGATTTGATATTTGATTAGTTTGTTCTTTTTGTTCCTTAAATACCGCATGTAAGTGAAATCATATGGTATTTATTTTTCTTTGTCTGACTTATTTCACTCAGCATAATAACCTCTAGGATGAACAGAGGGGAAGGGTTTGGGGGGCTGGGAGAATGGGGTGAAGGGTTAAAGAAGTACAAATCAGTAGTTAATAGTTAGACACAGGGAGCATGGCAGAGGGAATGCAGTTAGCATTAATACGATGGGTAAGTGGAGGGCCTGGGAGGGAGGGAGCAATTGAGGGGACTGTTTTATGAACATTATAGATGTCTAAGCAATGTACTGTATACTTAAAACTAATTTAAATAAATAAATTTATTTAAAAACAGAAAATAATTTTACCCCCAGTCTCAACAGAGGAAAACCACTGGGAACTGAATTCTGGCCACTTGGTAATATATTTTCTTACTACAAGACTACTTCAATTCCCAATAAATATAGAAAACTATTTAGATAAAATCCCTCAGTCTCCAGGGACTATTGAGTTCTCTGTATACAAGAATCTTATCTAACATTCCAATTTTAAGATGCCTTTTGGAGGAAAACCCTAGCACCAGCTCCTGTTTTAACAGAGAAATAGGAATGGGTTTGACAAACTTAAATAACCTGATTCTGAAAAATACAGGCAAAAAATCCTTTTCTTTATTTTGATTAAGTGGCCTAGTAATTAAGAGCAGGTACTAGTACTATTTTTTACCATAATTCCTATCTTCCATATGATATCATTCGATAGAGCTTCTAAAAACTGCAAGGCTCTTCTATTTGACTTCTAACCCACTCAAATTATGCCTATTTTATTTGTTAATTGAATTACTTAGGTTTCACTATAATCAGCATGTATTGGTTGCTAATAAACTTAGTAAGATTTCACCAAAGAAACCAACCTCCAGAGTAATTACATATTCTTTTTATCATCATGCCCTTTTCATTTTTACTATCCTAAAATTAGGCATAAATTTAAGTCTGGCTTCTTCTTTTCTGTTGTTTCCTTTTCAAAATCTTTAGAGCACGTCTTGGTAGATAGATTACCAAACAGAATAGCACCAGACATTTGATACTTACATATTATTTTATCCATGGCAATCAAGGAAGAATGTAGTTAAAGTAGGATGTATTATATTATCAGTTTCAAAGAGAGAATAGAGCCAATCATCTAAAATAAAGTCTTTGTGTAATATCCATGTGATTTCTTCCCTTGAATTTTCAATGATAAGCATCCACATTGCACAAAAAAGTTAATAAATATTTCAAAAAACAGGACGTCTGAGTGTTAACATGTTTGACTACTCAATGAGAACATGGGTAAACAAAATATGGGAGCCCTAGGCTATTAGATAAATCGATAACACACTTTTTTCTAAGCTGCCTAAACAACATCTAACCTAACAACTAATGATAAATCAATAACACATTTTTCAACAAAAAGGAATAATTTAGAGACACAGATATACCAATGCATATCCTTTTGATAGGTCAACAAAACTCTTCTTGAAAATAAATTTAATTTTAAAAGAATGGGGTATAGCTTGAAAACATAACAACTTAAAATTTAACTTCCCTATAAACTTCTCTATTTGTAATTTCATTTACCATGATCCTATACTTAACATTTAGCTATTCACTTTAATTTTAGAACAGAAGACCTCTAATTTGACACTATTATTCTCAGTAATTATTTTTCAGGTTTCCATTAGACCAAATTCTAGAGTAATTACATTAATTATGGAATATTCAATATTGGTATACCTCATTATCTAGGTCTAACCTTTTATGTAAGAGGCATATAATGAGATTTTAAGATTTATGGAAGTTCTTCCATGAAAAAATACCTCTTCATTCTTTCTTCTTTTTCATTGAAATATAATTTACAGATGATAAAATGCACTGTTCTCAAGTGTCAACTTGATGAGTTGTGGCAAGTTATATACACCTTTGTAAATACCACCAAAAGAAAGATATAGAGTCTTTGTCTCAGATTCCTTTTTAACCTATCCTTACCTTGACACACAGACAACTGCCATTTTGAATTTTTTCCTAATATACATCAATTTTGCCTGTTTTTTAAACTTCATATAAATTGAATCATACAGTATGCACTCTTGTGTGTCTTTTTTTTGGATCAATATAGTATCTATAGGAATTATCCATGTTGTTACATGTATTAATAGTTCAAGTTTTTATTGCTAAGCAGTATCCTGTTGTATAAATATACTGCAATTTGTTTATCCATTCTTATGTTGATGAACATTCGGTTTGTTACCAGTTTGGGCTATTGTGAAAAAGGCTGCTATGAATATTCTTGAACATGTTTTGTGTGAATACATATTTTCATTTCTTTTGGGTAATTATTTATAAGTGTAATTATTGCTAGGCATTCCATTATTTTAAAAAATAAAGGACAATGTATTTACTTCTATAACTCATTGTTATTAAAGCATATGTAATGTAAATCTGTAAAGAAGATAATTATGAACAAAATTAATAGTGTAAAATAAATGACTGAAGTCAGAGAGACTTGGTAAATACAGAAGAGCAATAAACTGTGAATCAGGAGTCTAGTCCTCCCCATTAGATGCTAGTTCTCTAACTTTAGACAGTTTACTTAACCTCTGTAAACTTCTATTTTCTTCTCTTTAAAAATGAGAATTTAAAATTTAGTTCAAAATCATTCGAGTGTTTTCTATGCACTGAATATTTCCCTTTTATGCTATGCAGGTCTAGAACTAAATGCTGTAGACATGAGGACTAACACTTAATTCCCTGCAATTAAGGGGCTTGTGTTTTAATTGAAGAAACAGGAACACAAACAAGTAAGATCATTAGAATATAATAAATAGGTTAATTTAACAAGAAGTATATAGACAAGCTATCTATTGAATTGTATTTCTAAAAATAAAAAAATTCAATTTGACTGTATCTTAAATGAATCGCATAAATAGAGACAAGGAGATCCATTGGGAGATGATGACAAATTTAAATAGGGACGCACCAATGAAAATATCAAGTTGATAGATTAGGAAGATTAGCAACAATGAGAAACAGCTACTCCCCTGAAGATGAAAGGACAATGAGAGGAAATGGAGATTTATCTCGGTGGCCAAAATCACCTGATAGAAACTAGAACATTAGCAGGCATGTTCAGTAGGAGCTAGAGACATCAGCAGCTGCTGCCAGAGATACCACCAAGGAAGATAAGAGGGAGATAAATACTCTGGCTTCCCCTTCTTCTCTCCTTCCAAACTTCCATCAGTACCTACAATTAGATATGTTCAGGAAGTCAGCTGGCACAGGAGTCTGTGAGAAACAAAGCCTAGAAACACAACCTGGCAACAGAACAAAGCAAGCAAATATTTAGGAATAAATTAGAGAGCAGATCCAAGACTGGTGGACTGTTCTAATAATGTGTTACTATCCCAGACATATGTGAAAGAAGAAAAGGAGAAAGGAGAGAAAGGAAGAGAAGACATCAAAAAAATGAGAGAAAGGGAGGGAAAACACACAAGGGATGAGAGCGCATCCACACATACACTGAAATCTTTCTGTCTGCACTCAATCAGTTAAGAATATGACACATTCTATCAAAATGTGTGGCTCAACACAGTAGTGATTTTCAAACAAAGGGTTGGAGGTAGACAATCAAGTATTCCAGAGGATACGTGTACTTTAAAGTACCTCCCCAACTTTGATGCTTGCTCCTACATGCACGCATGTGCATCCATGGACTCTGGGCAGTGATAAATAACTTGGCTGGCAGTCAGAAGCCTAGAAATAGCAAGATTAAAATGTTGGAGACAAGGAAGTCTAGGGTAGAGGCATGCAGATGACTTACAGAAATGAACAAAACATAAAGAAGTTTGTGACACACATTAATGTTGAGGACAGCTCAAGTGAGCAGGATAATTCATCCTACAGATATCAGAATCTCTCTTAGGTTATCCCAGTGCTTTTGTATTGGGGCCATGAATAAAATGACTATGATGTCAGGAGTTGAGAGCTAGGTAAGGGCTTCCTTTCACCAAAGCTAATAACCATCTCTATTGCTGAATGCCCAATCTGAAAGCAGCAAAGGCTGATACTGAGCTGCTGATACAGTACCATTCTTCAAAGAGAACCACCAGTCACTTTGTTGCTAGTTAATTACTAAAGTCTTCTTCCATCTGGGATTCACTAGTTCTACCATATATTGCATCATCTGGAATCAGCCAGCCTAATTAAATGGCCTCGTTAGAAGTTCAATGAAGGTTTCATTTGGATACTACATCATACAGGGTTGAAGCATGATCCTCTATCATAAAGTATATTCATTTAACCAGTAGCTGACATATAGTTCTGTATCAATATTTAGAATAATTTGATCCAAGAAGTAATGGGATTGGCTCCAATCTCTAGCACTTGTGGGCTGTTTTTCCATTCTTAGGTTCTGCCAGAGTTGAAGCCCTGGTATCAATGTAGAAGCATGCTTCTAACAAAAGAGAGTGTAGGATACTATTAAACATGAAGTTAAAACCACAACCTGGTCATTTAGAAGTCCTCATGAAAATGGACCAGCAGGCAAATGGGACCAAGAGTTTATGGGTAGACAATATCATAGAGACAGGTCACTCTGAAATACATTCTATATGTCTCCTGAGCATGGGAAATTTAGATTGAATATCAATTATCCATAGCAGTAGCCAACTTGATTCTGTATAATTGGATTTTTCTCCTTTTATGTTTTACTCTCTTTGGTTTTTCATTTCCACTGTCTGTCTATCTATTCCAAATAAACTATCTTCATTCAAAGCTTTTGAATCAGACTAAGCTGTTCCGTAGACAAGACAGCTTCCAAACTTGGCAAAGAAGTCATGCCAAAGCTTGACACAAATTCAACAGATCTTAAAGGTACCATGCAGATTCTGACAATTAACATGCCAGAAGCATCCATGGTGCAGCAAAAGACAAGATTTTTAGTAACCATATACAACTCCCAGATTTTTGTGAGAATCTAAAATGGAGAACAAGTTCTCAGACATACACATACACAACACACACATCCACACAACACACACACATCCACACAATACACACATACACACAACACACACATACATAACATATACACACAAGTGTACATTCATGCACATGACACACACTGTCTGAGATCAAAACACCAGCTGGTTAGGATGAGGCCTCGGGATCAACTTTCATTTTTAAAGTAAGTGTTGTAACATTTATTGCATGGCCAAGACTGTGTTTACAAATTCAAACCATTATACACCTCTCCTAACTCAATGCAGGGTCTAGGCCCTCTTTATATAAGTGGTTTCTGCAAGCATTCTTGAATGTTTACAAACATTCTGTACACACACACACACACACACACACACACACACACATGTGAGTGTACACATGTCCCCACTTTTCACATGGACCATAAAGTGTAAATGCACTTAAATATTTCCAAAAAAATCAAGAATGAAATGAAAATATTTATAGCCAGATAACTACATTATAAAAATAGATATAATTCACTTCTTAAAACATAATACAAAGTTTACAAACACTGACTTCCAACTCAACCTGTCCAAAATTGGATCTATTGCTTCATACTTTCTCATTCTATGCCTGTTTTTTTCCTGTATTCCCTATATTCAGCTAACAATACCTGCGTATCATTCATGCTAGAAACATGAGTGTTAATTTCAATACTTCTCCCTTACATAATACATCTAATATATCACCAAATTCTATTAATTTTATTTCCTATATTTTTGTCATATCTATCATCTCTTTTATATTTTTACTTTATCAGTTGGTGACATCAACATCTTTCCCTGGGACCAATATAATAGTCTCCTAACAGCTCTCCCTATATCTGCTCTGATCATTGTTCAAACAATTTATTACATTGCTTGCCATAGTTATATTTCTAAAATATCAAATTGATGTCAATCCCTGCTTAAAACACTTCATTGGTTCCCAATAATAAAGAAAATAAAACTCAAATATGAAAAAATATTAGTTGTTGCTTCACTAGTATTCACTATTCCACTCTCGATTCCTAGCATTTCCTTCCTCTAATTTCATGCTTTTGTGATACCAGAATATTTCTGATTGCTTTCATACAATATGCTATTCCCTACCTCTGTGCTATGATCCTGTTGTTATATTTCTTTCCAGAATGCCATTTCTATATTTCTCCTCTTGCATAATTTTAACTCATCTTTCAAGATGCAGTTCAGATGTAATCTTTTCCAGGAAACTAAATTGTGTTAAGTATACCCTCAGTGTCCCATATCATACCAAGCATGTGTCTATCACTATATTTTACTTGCTATATTGAAATTATCTGTATTCTTTACTGTCCCCTACACAATACTGTGAGCACCTTTAGGACAATAATTTATTAATTTATAGATCCCTAGCTCCTAGTGCAGTGTTTGTAACACAGCAGTTTTTCTAAATATCTATTGAACCAAATAGTTAAGTAACATACCTCTCCACACTTATGTTCCATAATCACCTTTAATGCATACTGTATTCTAGTCTTGATAAGCTATTTGTTGTTTACTAGATTTGGAATACAGAGTATATCACAAGCTACTGTAGCAAAAAAACACAAGCAGAAAACTACCATGGGACAATTACCAGAGTAGGAAAATCTAAAATATAATTGATAAATTGTTGGAGAATATATGTGGTTAAGTCTAAGAGTTAAAAAACTCAGGAAGGTCACAATTTTAAATGGTTTCCAATTATTTTGTGAGTTTTAGCTCCAGGATCTCTATCCTCTTCTCACAGTGAAGATTGGAGGAGAGAAAGATCACCTTGTGCTGCCTGCAGGGTGAGTGAAAAAGTAACCATTTGAAAAAACACCAGAGTGCTCTGTTCTTAACAAAGCCTGTCCTTAAGAGAAACTGTTTTACCAGAACTTAAGCTATAAGGAGGATAACTGGAAAAGGAGAACTTCAGTCCTTTTTTAGCCTTCCACAAGCAGGAAGAGAAATACCCGTCTTCTGTCCATGCTGGCATCCTGTTCCACCTAAGAGGAGAAAGAAATTGAGAAGTACTTGCAAGGCACACAACACAGAGACACACACCCACTAAGACTGAGACCTAATTATACACAAATAAACTGCTTTCCTCTCTCCATACCTCATCACTATACCACCAAAGGCCTATTGACCACCACATCTTTTATCTAGTGTATCATGTTTGGTTTTCAAAAAAGTTAAAAGACATACTAAAAGGCAAAACAAAACAAAATAAAACAAAAGCAAAACAAACAACAACAACAACAACAACAACAACAACAAAAGACAAAGCAAGCATCAGGACCAGACTCAGATGTTGCAGGGATGTTGGAATTATCAGACTAATTGAAAACAATTACAATTAATCTGATAAAGGGTCTAAAAGAAAAAAGGAGACAACATGTAAGAATAGATGGTTAGTGTAAGGAGAGAAATCAAAATTCTAAGAAACAATAAAAAAGAAATGTTAGAGATCAAAACCACTAACAGAAATGAAAAATGCCTTTGATGGCCTAATTAATAGAAAGGGCACAGATGAGGAAATAATCTCTGAGCATGAAGATATGACCTAAGAAATAATGAAGGAGAGAATTAATGCTATACATTAATTCAATAGATCCACGAAGCTCAGAGAATACTGAGGATACATGCCAAAAAAAAAAAACACCAAGGAATAGAATATTCAAATTGCAGAAAATTAAGTATAAAAAAATTTTAAAGAAGCCAGAGGAATAAAACATCTTATCTATAGAGGAGCAAATAAAATAAATATATTTGATTTCTCAGAAACCACAAAAGCAAGAAGAGAGTAGAGTGAAATACTTAATAGGAAAAAAAACTAGAATTCTATACCTGCAACATTATCCTTGAAAGGTGAAAGAGAAATAAATGCTTTCTCAGACAAACAAAAATTGAGGGAATCTTGTGCCAGTAAACCTTCGCATAAAATGTGAAAAGACATTTTTCAGAGAAAATGAAAATTACTTGTCAGAAATTCAGCTCTATATAAAGAAAAAAAGCATCAGAGAAGAAATAAAAAATCTTTTATATTTTTATTTTTAATTGGCCTAATAGATAACAGTTTATTCAAATAATAATAGCAAATGTATTTAATTATGTATACTTATGTATATTTATAAGTAAAACGAATAATAGCAATTATACAAAAAATGGAAGGGAGGCATTAGGAATATTTTTAAGTAAGAAAAGAAAGCATAGTTGATAGGAAAGTAAATGAAAATTTATAAAATGTTTAATTAAAATGACAAAAGGTAGAAAAAAGTGTGAATATTGGAAGGCAAAAATAAGAACAAAGAACAAGAGCAACAAAAGAAAAACATTATTAAATGTAAATATTAATACAACTATATCAATAATCACATTGAATGTTAATGGTCTAAATATACCAATTAAATGATAGAAATTGTAAAAGTGGACCCAAAAAGGGCCTAAATATATGCATCTAACAACAGGGCATAAAAATGTGGAAGAAAAATTAATTGAGCTGGAAGGAGAAAGAGAAAATCCAGTATTATAGTTGGAGACTTCAACCCCTGTCTGTCAAAAATGGACTGATCCAGAAAGCTGAAAATCAGTAAGGACACATGAATTCCACAGCACCATCAATCAACTAAATATACTTGATATCTATATACTACTTCACCCAACAAAATGAAAATACGCATTTAACTCAAGCTCATATGAAACATTCACCAGATAGACCACATTCAGGGCAATAAAACATGCCTTAAGTAATTTAAAACAACAGAAATGGTGCAATATCTGTTTTCAATTACAATGAAATTAAGCTAGAAATCAATAACAGAAAGACAGGTAGAAAATCCCAAAACTCTTAGAGTTTTAATAACACACTTCTACATAATACATGAGTCAAAGAAGAAATCTCAATAGAAATTTTTAAAAAGGAACAAATAAATATGAAAATACAACCAAAATTTGTGGGATGCAGTGAAAGCAGTTCTTGGAGGAAAATTTATAGCATCAAATGCATATATTAGAAAAATCAAGGAGTGACATCAGAAGCATGGTGGCATGAGGGGCCCCCTTGATCTGTCCCCTTGAAGTTACAATAAATTAAACATCTGCAATCCAACAGAAAATTCCCAGCCTACCATACAAACACATCTGAGAGACCTGTGCCTCAAAGAGCATCTGAAGGTGGGTGAATATGGCAAGCAGTGAGGAGGAAAGAGAGAAGAGTAGAGACTGGTGCCTGAGTAGGATACAACCCTGAGCTCCCTGTGGGTACTCTGAGAGAAGGGAGGAATCAGGTTATAGCATCCACCCTCTGTAGCCCAGAGCATTCTGCCTGAGTGATCAGCATATACTACAGCTATAGAACTCAGCGATCAGGGCAGAGACCAAGGCAGAGACAGAGTACAGAGGGGTGACAGCTGTATACTAACCACTATTGCTAGGCAGAAACCTGGCAATGGTGGTTGTTAGAACACATGGAGCCTAGCTGTCTCCCTGCCACCATTTCAGAATTAGCAGCAGGCCCCATGGGAAACTGCAGCAGTGAGTGTTGAGCTGCAAAGTGAAGAGTGAGAAGTCTGCAACCACTGAACTGAGTAGATGAACACTGAGGCTGGTCCTAGTAATAAGGGTGGAGATACAGAGGCCAAGTAGCTGAGGCCTGATAGCATTACTAGAAGGAAAACAGATAAAAGCACACTGGCAGACTGCCCTACCCGACTCTATCCCCACCCATCCAGGCTGATCTGGGCAAAGACACTGAAGCACCATAGGCAGTACAGTACTGCATCTGGTGGCTGGGGTAGCACTGGAACTTGCAAGGCTCTGGGGATTTGGAACACCATTGTCCATCACATTCCCCCATGGGAGTTGGAACTCTGACACTGAGGCAACTTGGTCACACTGAAAACACAAACCTCCCCAGTGAATAAAACACTTTATTTTTATTTTTATTTTTTTGCCACTTGGCAGAACTCCAAGAGTCCTGGGCAATGCAGGAGGAGTATATGCTATCTACTGTAAAACAAAAGTGAAACCTCTTCTTATCAACCTACAAAGAGAGATCACTTTTTAAAATAATTATTTTATTATTATTGTTTATTATGGTGACATTGGTTAATGAAATTCAGTAAGTTTCAATTGTACAATTCAACAATATATATATTGTATTGTGTGTTCACCATCCATAGTTTCTGTGTGTTCACCATCCATTTCTTTCTGTCACCACATATTTGCCCATTTTTATTCCATTTAACTACCCCCTCTCCCCCAATCTCTGGTAACCACTAGTTTATTGTCCATGTCCATGAGTCTCTGTCCTGTTCATTTGTTGTTTTTAGGTTTCTATCCCACATTTAGGTGATATCATGTGGTTTTCAACATTTTCTGTCTGGCTTATTTCTCTTACCATGATTATCTCGAGGTTCATACATTCATGTTGTCATAAATGGCAGTATTTTACTCTTCTTATAGCTGTGTACTATTCCATTGTATATATGTACCAATGCTTCTTTATCCCATCACCTGTTATAGAACACTTCTGTTGCTTCTATGTTCTGGTCACCATGAATAACTCTGCTATGAACATTGCTGTGCAACTACATTTTCAGATATGAGTTTTCAAGTATGTGGAGTAAATACACAATAGAGAGATTGCTGAATCATATGGTAGATCAATTCTTAGTTTTTTGAGGAACCTCTACACTGTTTTCCACAGCGGGTGTACGAATTTGCAGTACCACCAGGAGTGTATGAAGGTTCTTTTTCTCTCTATTCCCTCCAACACTTGTTATTACTCATTCCATTGATTATAGCTATTCTAACAAGTGTGAGATGGTACTCATTGTGGTTTTGATTTGCATTTCCCTAATAGCTAATGATGATGAGCATCTTTTCAAATGTTTGTTTTTGGCCATTTGTATGTCTTCTTGGGAAAAGTGTCTGTTCAGGTCATCTGCCCAATTTTTGATTGAATTGTCTTTTGTTGTTGTTGTCATTGTTATATGAGTTCCTTGTACATTTTGGATGTTAGATCCTTATCAAAGGCACTGTTTGCAAATATATTTTCCCATTCAGATGATTGTCTCTTTATCTTGTTGATGGTTTATTTTGCTGTGCAGAAGCTTTTTAGTTTGATATAGTCTCATTCATTTATTTTTGCTTCTAAATCCCTTGCCAAATTCATAAAATCCTCTTTAAGTCCAAGGTCCTTGAGTTATTCCTATGTTTTGTTCTATGCATTTTATTTTTTTCAGGTCATATATTCAGGTCCTTAATCCATTTTAAGTTAATTTTGATATGTGTCATGATAGACAACAATCTAGTTTCATTCTTTTGCACCACTTATTGAAAAGGCTTTCCTTTCTCCATGTTTTCAGTTCTTTTGTTGAAAATTACTTGCCCATATAAATATGGATTTATTTCTGAACTCTCAATTCTGTTATACTGATCTGTGCACCTGTTTTATTGTACCATGCCATTTTGATTATTGTTGCTTTGTAGTATAATTTGAGGTCAGACAGGGTGATACTTCCAGACTCGTTCTTTTTTCTCAGGATGGCTTTGGCGATTCGGGGTCTTTTGTGCTTCCATACAAATCTGATGATTTTTTGTTCTATCTCTTTAAAAAATGCCAATGGGATTTTGATGAGGATTATATTAAATTTGTGTAACACTTTACGTGATAAGGTCATTTTAGCTATGTTGATTCTTCCAACCCAGAACACAGAATATCTTTTTTCATTTCTTTGTATCTTTTTCAATTTCTTTTAATAGGGTATTAAAGATTTCATTATATAGGTCCTTCACATGTTTTGTTAAATTTATTCCTAGGTATTTTATTCTTTTTGTAGCAATTGCAAAAGAAATTATTTTTTCTGCTTCATTGTCTAACAATTCATCATTAGTGTTTAAGAACACTATGGACTTTTGCTGAGCAGAAGCTTTTTAGTTTGATGTAGTCCCATTCACTTATTTCTTCTTTTACTTCCACGTCTTTGAGGTCAAATTCATAAGATCATCTTTAAGTCGAAGGTCCTTGAGTTTAGTTCCTATGTTTTGTATGTGCATTTTATTGTTTCAGGTCTTATATTCAGGTATTTAATCCATTTTGAGTTAAGTTTGATGCGTGGTGATGACAACAGTCTAGTTTCATTCTTTTGCAGGTGGCTTTCCACTTTTCCCAGCACCATAATGAAGAAGCTTTCCTTTCTCCTTGGAATATTGATTGTGTATCCAGAAACTTTACTATATTTGTTTATTGTTTCTAGTAGTGTCCTTATGGATTCTTTACATTTTCTACATAAGGAAACCTGTGATCCACAAATAGTGTTTGACTTCTTTATTTCTTATTTGAATGCCTTTTATACCATTCTCTTGCCTGATAGGACCTCCAATGTTATATTTAATAACAGTGGTGATAGTGGACAGACTTGTCTTGTTCCTGATCTTAGAGGAAAGGCTTTTAGTTGTTCACCTTTAAGTATAATGTTGACTGAGGGTTTTTCATGGATGGCCTTTATTACGTTAAGGTACTTTCCTTGTATGCCAATTTTGTTAAGTGTTTTGATCATGAATGGATACAGTATTTTATAAAAGGCTTTTTCTGCATCTATTGGTATGATCATATGATTCTATTTTTTTAATTTATGTGGTATATCACATTAATTGATTTGTGTATATTGAACCATCCTTGTGCACTTAGGATAAAGCCCACTTGATCATGGTATACAACCTTTTAAATGTGTTCCTGTACTCAGTTCACTAGTATCTTATTTAGGATTTTTAAATCTGTGTTCATGAGAGATATTGGTCTGTAGTTTTCTTTTTTTGTGTTATCGTTACCAGATTTTAGTATCAGGGTAATATTGGCCTCATAGAATGCGTTGAGAAGTATTGCCTCCTCTTTGAGTTTTTAGAAGAGTATGAGGAGAACAGGGGTTAAATCTTCATTAAATGTTTGCCAGAATTCACTGGTGAGGCCATCTGGTCCTGGACTTTTACTTTTTGGTAAGTTTTTGATGATTGTTTCAATTTCCATACTGCTGGTCAGTTTAGATTTTTCAGTTCTTATTGATTCAGTCTAGAAGGTTGTATCTTCTAAGCACTTGTCCATTTCTTCTAGGTTATTAAATTTGTGTCATATACTTTTTCATAGTATTCTTGTATGATCCTTTCTAATTTTGGGGAGTCTGTCATAATTTCTCCTCTTTCATCCCTGATTTTGTTTGTTTCCTTTCTCTTTTTACTTTCATGAGTTTAACCAGGGGGTTGTCAGTTTTATTAAAAGACTCAAAGAACCAGCTCTGTTTCATTTATTTTTTTCTATTTTTTTTGTTTCCAATTTCATTTAATTCTGCTCTAATTTTGATTATTTCTTTTCTTCTGATGATTTTAAGCTTCCATCTGTTCTTTTATCTAGTTCTTAAGATGTATCTTTAGATTATTTTTGTGGTCTCATTCTCGTTTTTTGTTTTAGGCTTCCAATGATTTAAACTTTCCTTTTATTACCGTGTTTGCCATTTTCCAAAAGTTTTAATACATTGTACTATTATTGTCATTTTTTTCTGCATCTCTCTTGACCTCTCTTTTTATTTCTTCTTTGACCCAGTCATTTTTTAGTAAAGTGTAATTTCCATGTATTTGTGATTCTTCTTTCTTTTTACAGCAAATTTCTAGCTTCAAAGCATTATGATCAGAGAATATGGTTGATATTATTTCAACTCTCCTATATTTGAGGCTATCTCTGTGCTCCAGTGTGTGGTAGATCCTTGAGAACATTTCATGTGCACTAGAGAAGTATGTATAAGCAGCTGTTCTGAGATGAAATGTTCTGTAAATGTCAATTATGTCCAGTTGATCTAACCTGTCATTTAAGGATATGATTTTTTTATTGTTTTTCTGTTTATATGATTTGTCCATATCCAACAGTAGAGCATTTAGGTCCCCTACTATGATAGTGTTTCGGTCTGTTTCTCCCTTTAGTTCTGTTAGTAATTCTTTAACATATTTTGGGGCTCCATGATTTGAAGCATAAATATTAATAACTATTTGTCTTCTTAGTGTATTACTCCCTTTATAATTATGAAGTGTCCCTCAGTATCTTTCTTTACCTTTTTTATTTTGAAGTCTATTTCATCTGACATTAGTTTCACTACCCCTGCTTTCTCTGAATGCCATTCACATGGAATATTATTTCCCACCCTTTACTTTGAGTCTACATTTGTCTTTGGAGCGAGAGGTGGCTCCTGGAGGCAGCATATTGTTGAGTTTTGTTTTTTGATCCAATGTGCAACTCTGTGCCTTTTTATTGGTGAGTTCAGTTTATTTATGTTTAGAGTAATTATTGAAATATGAGGTCTTATAGCCATTTTATCTTTTGCTTTCTGATAGCTCAGTATTTTCATTGCTTCCTTGTCCTTGTGTTTCTACTACTAGAAATAATAAGAAAATAGAGTAAAGCTTGTGGATACAAAATCGATATTAAAAAATCCATAGTGCAAGAAAAAAATGGAAAAAATAATTCCTTTTGCAATTGCAACAAAAATTAAAATACCTAGGAATAAATTTAACAAAACTTGTGAAGGACGTATATAATGAAAACTACAAGACACTATTAAAAGGAATCAAAGGTACAAAGCAATAGAAAGATATTCCATGTTCTTGGCTTGGAAGAAGCAGCATAGTTAAAATTACCATATTACCTAAAGCATTATACAGATTTAATGCAATCTCCATCAAAACCCCATCAGAATTTTTAAAAGAAATAGAACAAAAAATCATCAGATCTGTATGGAAGCACAAAGACCCCAAATCGCCAAAGCAATTCTGAGAAAAAAGAATGAGACTGGAGGTATAAATCTTCCCGATTTCAAATTATACTACAAAGCAACTGTAATCAAACAGCATGGTATTAGCAGCAAAACAGACATACTGATCAGTGGAACAGAATTGAAAATCCAGAAGTAAACCTATATTTATATGTGCAAATAATTATTGACAAAAATATACAGTGGAGAAAGGAAAGCCTCTTCAATAAATGATGGTGCTGGGAAATTTTGAAAATCACCTGCGAAAGAATGAAACTAGACTATTGTCTATCACTGCACACCAAAATTAACTCAAAATGGATTAAGGACCTAAACATAAGACCTGAAACAATGAAGTGGAAAGAAGAAAACATAGAAACTAAACTCAAGGACCTTGGACATAAAGAGTATTTTATGAATTTGACTTCAAAGGCAAGGAAAGTAAAAGCAAAAATAAATGAATGGAACTACATCAAATTAAAAAGTTTCAGCTCAGGAAAAAAAAAAAAACATCAACAAAGTAAAGTGACAACCATCTCAATGGAAAAATATATTTGCAAGCAACGCCTTCGATAAGGGCCTAATATCCAAAATATATAAAAAACTGATATGACTCACTAACAACAAAAATCAAATGATCCAATTAAAAAAAATGGGCAGAGGACTTGAAAAGACACTTCTCTCTAGACGACATACAAATGACCTACAAACATATGAAAAGAAGCTCAACTTTGCTAGCTATTAGGGAAATGCAAATCAAAACCACAATGAGATATCATCTCACACTAGTTAGAATAGCTATAATCAACAGGACAAGTAATAACAAATGTTGGAGAAAATGCAGAGAAAAAGAATGTTCATACACTGCTGGTGAGACTGCAAATTGGTATAGCCAATATGGAAAACAATATGGAGGTTCCTCAGAAATCTAAGAATTGATCTACCATATGATCCAGCAATCTCTCTACTGGGTATTTACCCCAAAGACTTGAAAACTCATATTCGAAAAGATATTTACACACCGACGTTCATAGCAGCATTATTCACAGTGGCCAGGACATGGAAGCAACTGTTGTCCTATGATAGATGACTAGCTAAAGAAGTCGTGGGACATATATACAATGGAATATTTGAAATACTGTCATTTGCCACAACATGAATGGACCTTGAAATAATCATGCTAAGTGAAATAAGCCCGACTTAAAAAGTTGAAAATCACATGGTATCACTTATATGTGGGAATATAAACCTAAAAACAACAAATGAACAGGACAAATAAAGACTCAGGGACATGGACAATAGACTAGTGGTTACCAGAGTGTTGGTGGTAGGGGAGGAGGGGAGATGTAGTCATGGTAAAGAGAGGCGAATATAGGGTGAGTGGATAAAGGGTATGAAACATATGGTAGCTGAAGGAAACTGGACTTTGAGGGGCAATCACACAATAGAATATAGATGTCAAATTATAATGTATACCTGAAAATTATATAATTGTATTAACCAATGTTACTCCAATAGACTTAATAAAAAATTAAAATAGATTTAAAAAGAATAGAACTATCATATGATCTAGCAATTCCACTTTGGAGTATTTATCCGAAGAATGTCAAAAGTCAAATTAATGTTTCTAATTAGAAAAGATATATGCACTTCCATGTTTATTTCAGTATTATTTACAATAGTCAAGATGTGAAAACAGCCTAAGTATTTATTGATGGATGAATGGTGTGTGTGTGTGTGTGTGTGTGTGTGTGTGTGTGTGTGTGTGTGTAGGGGGGAGAGAAAGAGGTATTTAGTTCTGTGGATTTTTTAAGGGTGAAAATCTATCTGTATTATCTCTATGGAGTTTTACATCTGTGATGTCCTAGAATGCTATAATACCTAAACTTAGAAAGCAAAGACCTTCCTAAAGCTAATAATAAATCCTTCCTTATTTTCTTTCTATTAGATTTCTTGCTATTGTTATCATATACTTTTGAAAGCCCTCTACTCTCATTTTCTTGAGGCTCCCATAAGACATTGCCTAAGGAAGGAGCAGTAGCTCCCATTCCACAAAATGCTCTTTTGTCCCCACAAGGACTCACTTTAGACCTAAGCAGTTTGGAGCTGCCTAGGTAGTGGAAGTAAGATGGACAACTCAAATTCTCATCCCATAGGTAAGTGGATAAAGTTTGAATACCTTTTTCTGAATAATGCAACCTGCTGTTCCACACTGAGAATTTAGCCTTATAAGCAGACCCCTATGGAAGAAGAAACACCAACATATTCACACTCAGTTAGAAATTACTCTTGTCTGAGGTTGAGCTTCTGATAATAGAAAAAAGAATTGAGACAGAACAAATCTGTTTCCTCATGTATAAAGTGGAAATGATAATACATGTAATGAAAATAACACTGACAATTTATTGAGTAATAGGTTCAAACATTGTACTAGACATTATTTCATCCTCAAAACAATCTCATAAAGTAGATAAATTACCTATTGCAATGATAAGGCCTCTATAATTTATCTTATTATTATCATTACCATTATTAATTAATTAAAGTCTAAAATGAGGAGACTAGAAAAACAAATTTTACCAACTGCACAGTCCTGCTATCACTTCCTTAACAGCATAGAATCACCTCTCTCAGGTGGTATCCTAATCTCTGCCAATATTTCATTTACTGAGGAAAACAAACTACTGTAGTTATAGCACTTACTGCTGAAACCTACCACCTCTTACTTTCAGATGGTCCTTTTAAGTGATCAGAAGGGATTTATTACAAGGATTAATTAGGATGGCAAAAAGAGATCTTTCCCTCACTCCAACCTTGCATATGATGATTGATGGTTGGAATTGTGCTGACTCCCGAAAGAGTCTTTATATTAGAATATTTTACCATTGACCAACTCTTTTTTCACCTTCCTTTAATCCTCATAGCAGTCCTATGATTTAGTTGGGGTAAGTGTTTCTATCATTTTCTAAATAAGGACACTGAGACTCACAGGAGCAGAGTGCCTTATCAGGCATGAGTGAATGACGGAGTTGGAACTTTACTAAAACACAAATATTCTTATTTCAAGTCCCCTGTTCTTTCTACTTCTCTTCCTACCTGCTTCACTGAATGATTTATTCATGTAACATAACTGAAACCAGACTGTCTCAAAACACCTACAAGAGAAAAGTTCTGATAATCTATAAAGTACCTATGAGACAAATCTTTTGCCCCAGACCTCCTTCATAATAATAGCTCTATAAAATGATATACTGATCTACAGCCTTCAGAATTCTTGATCTTTTCTCGCTTAGTTTGGTATCTTAGTTCTCCAACCAATGCCTTCATGATCTATCCCACTGCTCTTACTCCACCTTCAACATTCACTTTGCTTTTCTAATCACCCTAGAAAAATGTAGAATTGAATCCTTAATGGAGAGGGGCAGAACCACATAAATCATTGGAAACCCGAGCTGTTTCTTAAACTTTTTCAGTTCCACTCAACTTCTATTTGGTAGTTATGTGTTGAGTTTACAATTGTAGAGAGAAATAAATTTCAGGAACTAGCCTATTTATGAACTTCAGTCACTAGCAGATAAAACCAAGGTCTTATAATAATGTAGGTCTTATGATAAACTGCCTCTATTCATTTGGGGAAGTAAAAACCAGAACTACATTGCAACTCTGTAAGCTACAAATTTCTCAGCTTTAAATAGAAATAGAAGAATGCTCTTTATGATCCAACAACTAATTAATTAGCTGCCTATAGCAATGAATCAGTATTTTAATTGATGTCAATATATCTTAACTTGTCATAATTTTTATAGATATGTTCTTAAATATAATTATTTAAAGGCTATTTCATAAAATTGTGGCAAGTGATGCTATACATTTACACTATAATAAATATGAAACCAACATGTAATAATAAAAAAACATTTTTATAAATTTCCACTAGAACTTGAGGAAAAGAACACAACACTATCAGGGTTCAAACGTCTCAAATTTCCAATAAGTATTTTTCAAAAGAATGGTTATCTTTATTTTAACATTATGAGAACATTTTCTGCCACCATTTCCTTTTCTTTTCCTTTTTTAAAATTTTATTTTATTATTAGTTTCAAGTATATAATACATTGGTTAGACATTTATATAGTTTATAAAATGATCCCTCTAATTGCTCTTTCTCTCCTCTGGCTCTCCATCTCGCCATTACATTACTACTGACTTCATAACCCTATGCTGTGCCTCCCATCCCTGTGACCATCTATCAACTACTAATTTATAGTGCTTTAACCCTTCACCCCTTTCTCCCAGTCCCCCCAAACTTCCTCCCCTCTGACCCTCATCAAATTGTCCTCTATATTTGTGGGGTTGTCTTTGATTAATTTGTTCTTTTTGTCTCTTAGATTCCACATATAAGTTAAATCATGTGCTATTTATCTTCCTCTGTCTGACTTATTTCACTCAGCATAATAACATCTTTTATTTTTTTGCTTTCAACTATCATTTTGTTTATCGTGGATTTTCACAAATATATATAGTTGATTGGCTAATTTTCCATGCAAATGTTAGTCGTAAAAATGTTACTTTTAATTTGATTTAATGAATATATATTGCTATTGATTTGTTTTTTCCCATATTGACTGAAAACAATTGTCTCCTTAACCTCACAATTATTCCAGTTTATTGCACATATTAATCCTCATCAAGCTACCTTCCCACTCTTCCACATACACATTATGTAGCAATGTTATATTAATCAGGTTACCTGAAGTTAAAGTCATTTTATTTGAAGAATATATATATATATTTTTTTTTCAAAGATCTACTTTATAGAGATATAAGGAGCTACTATACTCCTGACATCAAAGCAGACTCACAAAAAAGTAAATAGCAAGTGGAAAAATATCCCTAGAGAACTATTTATTTTATTTCTTCATTCCCAAAAAAAAATAGTTTTAATAAGATGCAAATGCTAATGGTAAGAGCCAGAAAGTCTGCTTACAATCTTGAATGGATCAGCTCAGTATTGCCTCTGTTCTTTAGAACCTCAGGAAGACTGTCTACTTTTGGAGATTAACCCATGAGACAGATAGAAAAAGCCTAAAAATTCCAGGATTCCAGTATAAACTCTATCCCTTGAATTGGTTTCAATAATTTAAGGACACACCTGACAGAAAATTACCTAGGAGTCGGTAAAACTCACTTGACCCTTCAATAGTGACCTAAAATTCAAAGATGAGATATAAATTAAACTGACATATACAAGTAGGGAGCAAGACTCTATTGGGCATCATTCTTAACCTCCTCAACTCCTTCCCTGATCAGAAATAGGATGATCCTTCCCAACTAATGAATCATTAATATTCTCCATTTTTATAGAAGTGTGAAATAATACTTTGAACTCCTGAAAAAGTGAAACAGAAATTCATCATTCCATACATTGTGAATAATGTTTTAAAAGGGAACAGTATGGTCATATAAGTGAAACCTATGATGAAAGACATAATGAAGAATGACTACTTAAGGCCAAAATATGCTAAACCACAACCTCATATTCATATTTCACTCAATCGTTAAAGGCAGCAGTTATTAGGTAAAAATAAAAAAAAACAACAACAAATGTATCATCTTTCCTTATTTAAATACCGTGTTGAATTCTTAGGTCATTTTAACAAGTGAGAACTTTTAGATAATAAGCATTTTGATGACATAAACAAAAGAGAAAATTGAAATCTAAGAGTATAATTAAATATATTTCTAAATCTGATATTAACTAAATACTGTGGCCTTTTATATAATACTATACAGTCTTAACATTATTTATAAATATATCTGTTTTACAACTAAAATATTAATACATTATTGCTATATCTAAGAAAATTTCACACCAATAATGTTGCCCAAAAACATTTAATTCACTTTTTAAAAGATGAATAATAATATCACTCTTTTATCATTTGGTAACTCATATTAAAATGTACAAATTTAGCAATATATAAGACACTGTACACACAGCAGTTTTTCATTATCTATAAGACAAGACACTAAGTCAGGTTTTCTAAAACCCTTACCCATTGTCTCTTCAGAATTAAATTTCTGAATAATGGATATTTATTGAGAGGATTATAGAAGATGTGGGGGGAAAGGAGTCATGAAGATAAAAAGAGAAGATAAATCATGGTGCTTACTATTAGATCATAGACATTTAAAGAGGATGAAAATAAACTAAGGACTATATGATCAAAAAGAACAAGTTGTAAGGGCATTGGAATAATTCATTCTTCAAAATTTAATCAAAGACCAGAGATAAATGGAGGAGAATGTGTGATTACTAATGCACAAATCTCATTAATATATAATTCTATCATAACAATTCCATAACAGAAATTCACACAATTTTATTTTACAAGCAAAAGTGCATGCCAATCATCTTACTGTATCTAGGAGAAGTGTAAGCTGTTAAATACAGAATCTTGTTTTTAAGTTTGAAACAAACCATACTATTCTTTTAGACATGTTTTGTTAATTGATTTATTGAATTTAGATTCCAAAATTTCTATAACATAGTGCTGACTTTTATCTTAATCCAGGATCTTGATTAAGGATAATCTGAGAAGTGTAAAACCTTGCTAAGAGAGCCTTTTCATTTATAGATGGTGGTTCTCTTTACCTTTTTTCTCCCATTCCTTAAAAACATCATAAATAACATAGTGATGTACAAAAAAAAAATGATGCTTGTTCCCAGGAAAGCTGGAGCATCAAGTTTCAATTGCAAATTCCATTGGCAAATTCTACATTTTCCTTAAGTTCTTTTTCCATAATTTTTCAAATATTATTTAAATCCAACTTTAGTTTGTAGAATTTCCCTTAGACTATTCTGATTGTCAATGTAAAATAATTCTGTATGCTGAAAATAAAAATAAGTGTATTTAAGCACTACTGATATTGCTTTAAATTTTTGTGGAGAAATAAATGCTCCTGTCTGATATTGTTTCTAGGGGTTCTTTCAGTAGCTAAGGGCAATAATCATTTCTTCATCTCATTTTCTTTTACCACTTTTGTGGTAAAACTGATGAATGAAAGGTAACTGATTTGGGATTCTGGTAGCAATTAGATAAGTGCATATAGAATTTACAAACCTGAATGTGGCAACCATTAAAGATGCCAAAATAATTAGAAAATATGATCATGAAACAATTATTAAAACTGTCTCTTACAATAATGCATATGTGTCTTTGGTCAAATAATTTCCAAAAATTAAGTTATACCCCAAAGGATGCCTGATATGACATAATAAACCAGAGTAGATTGTTATTACTCCAGTCTCTTAAGCCAGGCAAATGAACTTACAATTGGTTCCTATAGTAAATGTGATACAGATTCCCTACTTCTCTGGTTTGATATTTGTAGGTTAGGAGTGCTTAATTCAGAGCTGTTTTCATGGGAAATGTTAGAGAGATTACATATTGCTAAAGAATGTAAAAGAGCTTCTCGAGCTTTCGATGTCTCTCTGTTATTCTCCTGAGAAATTTGAAGACTAACCTGATTTACATTATTCATAAGCAAATTAGAAGCCATAAGATTGGTTATGGAGGGACATTTAGTGAGATTTTCTTCCAAAAATTGTTTGTAGAGTTCATCTACTTTTTTTTCCATATAACTATTAAGCATAGAATTAGAGAGGGGCTGCTTATAAAGCAACATACTTTTTTCTCGAATTTCTTCCCCACTCAAAAGTTTTGAGGCAGGTGGTTTCTCTAGAGGCTCAATGATAGGAGAATGACCCAATGGTATATCTACTGAAAGTAAAAGGGGACCATCAAAAGCATCATCGCGTATGTGTTCCCCAAAGCAGCCTGAATCATACATGTTCCCCACATGGTCTCCTCCAATATGTAGGTCAGGATAATTCTGGCAAATACTTGTACATGACCATGATCGATATAAGTCCAGTTGTTTTTCATCATGTTGTTCCTGCTTTGGAATGGGGTATGCAACAGACACATTTCCTGGAAGAGATGCACTTTTGTATTTTCCTGCAGTTATCTCATCCACAGATTTTATTTTATTTGTATCATTAATTTGCTCTGTTAAACTTTCTTTCACAAACTTATGTTGATTTTCCATTTTATCAGGAGAAAGTGAATTGTCTTCTGTATCTAAAAGCTGCTTTTTCCAAGTTTCTTTTTTATCGTTTAAGGTCTTCTTACATGTAAGTGGTTTGCAAAGTGTATATTTCTGTTCATTGTATAGAAATTCAATTAAGAAGGCTTCTCCAAGCATTTTATTAGGCCAGGTTTCTAAACAGAAGAATGCAGTATATAACTGTAATATAAAATAATTCATTAAAGGCAACATATATTGAAGTGTCAAATTAAGATTTATCTTCTATATGAAACACAATTGATCTAGGGAGGCAGTATTTTGCAAAGGATAGAGAATAGGACCAAGAGTAAGGAGACTTGGGTTCTGATTCTGCCATTAACTTTTTACTAACAGGTAATTTATTTACCTTTCCTGGGTTTTGATTTCCTTTCAATTAAATTGTGATAATAATACTCCCCTGACTTCTTCACAGGGTTATTGTCAGGATAGTATTATATGGTATACACATAAGTGTTCTAAAAAGTACAAACTTATACAAATGTATAATTATATATGTGTGTGTGTATTCAGCTGTCATAAATGATTTATTTTAAAGTTATTAAACTGCCTAACTATCTTTAAATAGTCTACTTAAAATGAAGTCTGCTTTCAAAGAATTGGTCTTAATTTAACTGTGTTATAATTAATGTCAATTGAGTCACACTTTGAAAAAAATTACTATACCTTAGAATGTGTATGAGAGATGGATATTTATATATAATTTGGACTCATGAACACTTTCACATTTAAACTACAAATGTAGCTACTTACTTTTTCAATAATCTAAATGAAAATAGAAATTCATAAAAGATAGAAAATAGAATAGAGGCTGCCAATGGCTTGGGGGAGGGGAGAATGGAAGTTAGTGTTTAATAGGCACAGAGTTTCAGTTTTGCAAGACAAAAGAGTTCTGAAACCATAGTGGTAATAGTTGCACAATAATGTGAATGCACTTAATGCCACCGAATTGCACACTTAAAAATGGTTAAAATGTGAAATAAATCAATACAAATAGATTTGTGAAATTCATTACCATTTATTTTTCTTTAGTCTTTCCCTTCTCCCCTCTCTCCCTTTCGCCCCCACTCTGTGTCTCTCTTTGTCTCTCTGTCTCTGTGTCTCTCCCTCCAATCTCCCTCCTTCCCTTCCTCCCTTTCTTCCTTCTGTTCTTTTCTTTTGGACCTAAATCTTATTTTCCAAGTACTTATATCAGTATTTCACTTGATTTGCATACAATTTTAAGACTCTTAATTTCCCCTACATAATCTATAAGTGTGCAAAAGGAAAAAGCAGACTTGATTCAAGACACAATTTTTCTTTTAGAGTTCTACAGTGTCTATTATAAATGTATGTTTCCAGGAAACTTACTTATTCATATTTAAAGGCTTTTTGGATGAAAATAAAACAATGCAACCCAAAATATGTATGAATTTAGACTTACCTTTCTTGTATGTCAGGATACCTAAAGATTCAATCTTCTGAGATTCCAACAGTCCAAACACAGAAAAAAAAATCCCTTTTGGCTTGTTTGTTTCCCAGATTTTGCTTATAGCTTAGAAAGATAATTTCAACTGCACAAAATGAAATGTTTCTGCTTTCTATTCATGCCCTAAGACTGAACAAAACTCTTAAGAAAATGATGTGGTATGATAATGATCACATACCAAAGGAGGATCTTGAAAGTGTTTATTCAAGATACAAATGACAATGACAGTGAGAAATGTTAACAGCAGTGTTTTTTTTTTTCTTTTCATTTAAGTGAGGCTAGAGGCAAGGTTATTTTTAAATTTGTAAGTAAAAAATCAGTATAAAAACAAGCAGATTTTGTAACAATGAATAATTAAAAATAAATTAAATGGCCATCAATAAGATAATGGTTAAATTATGATTCATTTCTTACATGAAATACTAAACTAAGAATTTTTATTAATGGAATGATAATAAGCATTTATTAAGTACTTACTACAAAACAGTCATTCTAAATGTTTTAAATATACTATTTAATTTAAAACAAGCTATTATCTCCATTTTACAGAAAAAAAAAAAACAAAGACAGAGAAAGGTTATATACCTGACGGTCAAGAAGCTAGTAAATGATGAAACTGGGATTTGCACCAAGCAATTAGATTCAGAGCTCATGCTCTTAATCACTATATTGCATCGCTTCTATGTGTATTGGTGGGATTTGAGTTGCAGAACAATATATTCAGTATGATTCCATCACATTCCAGCATGTACTATGTGCCAAGCACTTTTCTAAATACTTCACATGTACTAACTAATTTAATCATCATAACATCTCTATGAAACAGATATTATGATCACGATTTTACCTATGAGGAAACTGAAGTACAGAGAAGCTAGATAAGATGCCCAATATCATACAGTAATATTGGATAAAGTCTGGGTTTGAATCCAGGTAGTCTGACTTCAAAGACTGTGTTTAACTTCCCCACTATAACTGACTTTTTCCATTTTAACTGACTTAATATATGTAATTATGTTTGTGGAAAAGGATACAAATCAAACTGTTAATAGTGGGATAAGGGTGACAGAGATAAGGTGAAGAGGTATTTTTATTTTTTACTCCCTTTATTTCTATGTGGTTTGAATTCTACAATGAATATGTATTCATCTATTATTTGCATAATTGAAAAGTAATAATTCACATACATAAAAAGACAAGAAAAATTATACTACCTTCTTTAGAAATTATTTTCTCAATTTCATAAGTGTCTGCCCCATTTGTTAGAATGATTTTAAACCCAGATACAAACTGCCAAAGTAGACTGAGAATTAACAAAATTTCTATATTGTTGATACTTTCAACTATAATTATCAATGCAGTTTTTGTTTTACAAATAGTTATTTTCAAATAATTATCACAAACATCCTAATGAACAGGTTAATTCTAATTTTGCATGCTATACCAATCAACTTATTTTAGGTTGTCAAAAATATCCTCTTGTAAGAAATACTGTATTAATTTACCTTGGAACTAAGGGAATAGCTCACAGCAAAATGAGAAAATAGGTCTCAATCTCACACCAAAAAGGTATTTAAAACAATTGTAAAAAATAAAATTTTAAACTGCTACCATAAGGGAATATTACATGGAGATCTCAAATTGTTTCTAACCTAGACTCCTTCGTTAGTTATATTCTATCCCCTTTGCCTCTATCACCCTTATGTCCTGCTGATCCAAATTCTATCAGTCCACTGTCCTAAATATCTCTGCCTTTCTTCGCTGTCATTTTGTTCTTGGATTGCTGCAACTGCGTCCAATCTTGCCCCCTTTCAAATCCACGAGATGTTATGTTGATCCACCTTTCACACAAACCTGCTAAATCCTTCAATGGTTTCTAGTCATACATTGATTAATAATAAGAATAATTTATTGAGCACCTTATATGTGAAAGATGCTCTTAGGCAACATCTGCACTTAATGTAATCTTGGGAAATCTGCAAGAAATGATTCTTCACAATTTTACAAAACAGGAAATGACCTCAAAAGGACTAAAAAAAAACCCAAAATCTAACTGAAACTTGAAGTTCTAAGTGATTTTCTGTTTATTCTCTCAGCTTTTATTCCTCTTTTTGTTCTCAAAGCCCCAATTACCATGTTGCTTCATGACTGTTTCTTCTACATTATTCTTATAATTTCCTGGCAGATAATACAGTTTTCAGATTTCAGTTTAGCTCTCTTTATTCAGAGATACATACCTTGACCTACCTAGACTGGCTAAAATTTCTCTACATTGTATTTACCTCATCTTACCAGTTATCACTCTGAATTCCTTGAAGGTAATTTTTTTTCTTACTCATATTAATGTGTTTATTCCAAAGCAATATGCAGAGTCTGGCACTTCTTAGTATCAATTATTATTATTATAATTTTCTGAATTACCGACATGTCAGATCATGTGCCAAACACTTTTACATACTCAATTCATTTCCTCCTCACAATGATTCTGTCAGGTAAGCATAATCATTCTCTCTTTAATAATAGAGAAACCAACATTCAGAAAGAAATATTTTGCCCAAGATCCATAAGTATTAAATGGTAGAACCATGGAATCCAAATTTACCTAACACAAAAGCTGGTGTTAAGGTTCTTTGACCTTTCATTCTCAATTTCTATTGCCCATTTTTTGCAAATCCTCCCAATATTTTAAGTATTAATGTTATTTTCAACTACTGGAAAGGGCTATAACTTGACTAAAGTCTGGGTTAATAGCTATGAATGTATTGAAGAAGAAGCTGACATTACAGCGTAAGATCATCTTTTGACACAGAGAGGAGAGGAAGTGCTAGGGGAGTCGAAGACTATTGTACTCACAATTATGCAAACCAAAAGGTCAGCTCCCAGAAGGAAAGGGTGCAGTGTAAAGTAAGTCCTTAAAAAGGAAAGGGGACTGAAGAGGTAAAGGAGGCATCAACCTGGGATAAAAGAAAAGGTAACAAGTTGCCATGGTAGTCTTGTCCTGTCTAGGTAAGCATCAGCAAGCACCATTTGCTCTGTCCCTACAAACCTAGGCAGCACAAGTTTTATCTTTTCTTCACTTATCGCATTGTATTTTGGCCATTTTCTCCCTCAGGTGTCCTGGTCCTTCATTCTCAGCTGCGGTCGCCAAGCATGAAAGCTCATACTCACCACCATTCCCAAGTAGAGACATGGAAAAAGCGGCAGCAGGAACGCAGAGACCATTTGGCCTCTCCACCCCTCCTCCACTGGGCCTCGCAGAAGAGGAAAGAAAAGAACACTTAACCGGAGTTTTCCAAACATGAGAGTTCAGCTCCTCCCCCAGTAGGGTGGGAGCTGCCTTCTCCTAGTTGCTAGGCGCCCTGAGTTCCCCTAATGGGCGCTTGCTTGTGCCACAAGGGCACTTGTTTCCCAGCCAATCCTGAGCGCAGCGGACGCTGGCACTTAGCAACGGCCTTGAAGAAAAGGAGGGCCAAGCGTTGGGATTTGCAAAACGTAGCTAAGCCGGAAGCAGCGGTGAAGTGGCTAACTCAGGGTTATTTCTGCAAAGTAGCCTGGAAGTGGAAACAATGAGTTCCATTCAAGTGTATTACACCAGCGTATCAGGGTCTAGGGAGGTGAGTGGGAAGAAAACGGCCTCAGCGGGCAAAAAAGACTAGAGTGAAGACATTCTACTTGGGAATTTCAGGATTGTGCTAAAACATTGCCATTTACTTCCTGCCTTTCATTCTCCAGCTCTCTACTCTCTTTTGAGGGTGGGAGGTAGTAGGGGGAGAACAGAAAATGTGGTTAATGTCTTCACCCAGGTTGTGCTTTAAGCACTGATTGATTTAGGAGGTTTTTGTGTCCTGAAGTCAACCATCTTAAGACCTTAGAATTATTCTGTGAATGTTTCAAATGGAAGAGATAAAGAATCTTGTTTAGGATGGGAGAAGAAAATTGTCCAAAATCCTCAGAAGACTGGGTAACCCCAAGACAAACTGGTTGTTAATTTTAAAGGTGTGTTTGCATAGATCAGACATTCCTTATTTAGAGCTTAGATGAATTATTTTGACCAGAACATCGGAAGTATTATAGAACAGTGCTTTTCAACAGCAATATATTGCCAGCTACATACATCATTTTTAATTTTCTAATAGACACTTAAAATGAGATTAAATTTTAATATATCTTGTTTAACACAAATGTACAAAATGTTAATATTGCAACATATAATCTTATAAAAATATAAATGTTAATATATATTTTTTCATATAAGTCCTCAAATTCCAGTATGTATTTTGCACTTTTAGCAAACCTTACTTTGGATTAGCCACATTTTCAAGTGCTCAATAGTTATGTGTGGCTAGTTGTTATTACATTAGATAGCTCAGTTATAGAATGACCATTGTATGTCTAAGAACCTCATTCAGCAAGTTTTTTGGAAAAGCATGAAAACTGAAGGATTTGGAATTGATTTTAAATAGTTGAAAAACATTCATCACATTCCTGCTGTGTGTCACATACAATGATAGATTGCTACAGGGAAGAATGAAAATTGACCTCAGCCTAGAAAGAGTGCATCACTTTTGCATAAACTTTTTTCAGGTAGATTAGGAATTTTTCCTGGGTACTAAGAAATAACAAGAAACAGTTGGAAAAAGAAAATTATAGACCATTTGATTAATTTCTTTTAACATTGTGATTTATGTTATGTATAAGGTACTAAGAATCTATAAGAGGGTAATGGTTGGAATCAGTAAGGACCACAATGAATGCAGCAGAAGACTCACACAATTGTTGGTCTGTGTCTCTTAAACTGTAACATAAAAATCATCTGGAGAGCTTGTTAAAATATTTCTGGGAACCACTCCAAGAAAATTTAATTCTGTAGTTTTGGGGTGGGGTAAGGCTGATGTTGCTAGTCTCATGAATCACACAGTCAAACAACTGGTCTAAGCAACTCCTCTTCTTTTAATGGGTTCCTCTGAAAATGTTTTGAAAAACACTATGAAAGTTTAAGTCACATACACCATGCTTTTGCAATTTTAAAAACTGAGCCTCAGAAAGAAACATTCAATTTTGGAATTTCAGAAACTTCTCAGCTATTTGTTGGAAATAAGCAAGGTTTTCAAAACATCAATGATTACATTTTCAAGTCAATAAAGAAAACCTACTGATAGGCACTGTTCCAGGAATCCCACTTGAATACACTTGAATAAGCTGGAGTTTGTACTTGTCAAATTATTTTCACATGTTTTCTTATTCTAGCATCAAAGGTTTTGTAAGACACAATTGCCCAAGACTGTCATGTGAAGATGTAGAAACCTCAAACTTTAAGATTTATGTTACAGATATTAATAAAAATAGTTATAAAATATATTTAACAGATAATTAACTATGACAATTTTATTTTAACAATAATGTGTGTTTCAGGGGATAATACTATGGAAAGAGGAAATGCAGTCTATTAACAGATGGTATAACTCTAGCAGTTCATAGCAGAGGACACAGCAAGAAGTGGCCACTTTCATTTACTCACATATTTATAAATTTTAATTTTCTTGTGTATTTATTTTATTTGTTCATCCCATGGATTTTATCTCTATGTATAGGTATAGTCTCTGATTATGGTTTAGAATATGTAGTATGTTTCCCTCAAATTAAAAAAACCTGATATCATGTTCATTTCCTACACAGAGCTACCACAGATAACTGGCATTAATTAATGCAGTAATGAGTTCAAAAGCCTGCTTCAGCTGTTAGAGTGTTCATTACCACTTCATATGTAGTATGAAACCAATCTGGTAAACATTTATAGCCCATTAGAAATGTTCAGCCCCCACTGACACCTTGCTGTAATTAATCCTACACATATTAAACATATTTATATATTATATACTATAAGCAGTGATACTATATAAAATACATAATTTTTGCTCCTTAAAGAAGTATCACATTAATCATTCTTCTTCCATAGCATAATGGACAGGGAAAATATAAATGATACATAAAATACTGGGATCAGTTAACTAACATCTTTCTATCACTCTATATCTTTATTTAGGTGAAGCAAAGACAGGAAGAAGTTATCAGAATTTTAGATACTTACAAAATAAAGTATGAATTAATAGATATTTCTGTCAGTTTGAAAGTACTTCAAGAAATGAGGATGAAGGTTTCTACCCCTAAGGCTCAACCACCTCAGATATTCAATGGTCAAGAATATTGTGGAGTAAGACTAAATGTTCACTTTTATTTTCATTTTATATCTTGAGGTCATATAGATACATTTATGTAGCAGGAGGGTTAGGTTTCTCCATTTGTAGAATAAATGCCTGAAGACAAAGCAATTTGTACTTTATTAGGAAAAGAATATCATAAAAGAAACTATATTATCCTGCTTGTTTTGGGATACATATGCTGTATTTTTCATCATGGTATGAAACTACTGATTCTTTGGGGGGGATGGTTTTTTTCTTATTTAACTTAGCTGGTAGAAGTTCGCAAATGCCTAGGCAAGACAATTAGCAACTTAACCAAGACACTTGAGTTTAATGACTTCATAATTGGGAATTATTGGCATTGATATTACAAACTAATTTTAATTCCTTTTAGGATTTTGAAATGTTTCATAAGGCAAAGGAGAACAAAGAGATTCTGAAGTTCCTGAAGATGGAATGAATGTGCAGTAATGATATGAAAGATGTTTACTGACATGGATCTGCATATACTCCCATATATATGTTACTTTTAATTATAACAAAACTGTTTCATTAAAGTTAATTGCTACCTAGATTAAGTTGTAATCATTAAGAAGTGGGGCTTTACTATTTCAATCATGCATTATGTGTTATACTGTGAATATTTTATAAAGCTGTGTAAAAAGAAAAATACTGTTAAGTTATATCAACATCAAACTTTTCTTTTAAGTCACTAGTAGCTAGCTGTCAAGACATGAAAGACACTTTTAATGCACTTTTCAATTTACTTTCAGCTTTATTTTTGAAATGTTTCTCAGTATATTTGACAAAATCTTACATACTGTACTGAGGCTGTTTAAAAATAAAAGATAAAAATAGATCACTGGGCCCCATTCTAAGTCCTCCTAAATGGAAATGGGAGAACAAATAGGAATTTGTATTGTTAACAAAGCCCACTGGTGACTTATTTTTGTACATTAAAGTCTAAGAACTAATACTTAAGAATAATAATTATAGGTCACCCCTCCCTTAACCTCCACCTCTGCTATAAAATGGTAATCTTCTTCAAACTCTGTTTTTAATCCTGTGGTTCTTATCTTATTGAATAATACCTCCATCCATTCAAACCCTAACTCAGAACCTTGGCATCATCCTTAATTTTGCCTACTCCTTTATCCCTATATGCAATCAATCACCAAATCCTAAGTGAGCTAGTTTTAATATCTTTAATTATCTTACCCCCACACTCTCCAGCTCTCCAGTTATTGTCTATGAATATGATCTCATCACTTTGCCTGTACCATTGCAATATCGTAAAATCATACTTCCAATATTACTACTCTAATATCTGTGCTCCTCACTGCTGCTAAATCAGGGCATTTTTGACCTTGACTGAACTATGAAATCACCTGAAGAACTTTAAAAACAATGTCTGGATCCTATCTTTAATGATTCTAATGTACAGCTAAAGTTGAGAACAATACCATTAGAGAGATCTTTCTAAAATATAACAAGTTTACATACTCTGCAGCAGAAAATTTCTGATAATGTAGTGTAAGAAAAACACATCCCTCAGAATCATCTGGAGAACAATATAAGTATACATTTTCTAAGTCCTCTCCCAGGACTCAAAAGTTTAGGCAAAGATACTTAAATTTTAAATGAGTAGCTCTAAATGACACATTAATTGTTGAGAATTGTTAAAATCTAAATTCCATACTCATTATTTGAAACGAGTTACTGTAGATTATACTTCTCCAGCCTTTTACTTATATCTACCTCTTTCCCCCATTAACCCTACTTACTTATCTGTGGTTTCCTAAATGTATCACCTTTGCATTCTCTTGCCTTTTTGCACATATATGCAGGTCTATATTGTCCTGCAATCGACTTGACAAGTGTTGACTTTAAACAAATATAGCACCAGATCAGAACGGTAACAAGAAAAAAGAATCCCTCCCCCAAAATGAGGATATTTCAAGGGGCCTCTGGAAAATCTGGGATATTAACGTTTGCATCATATGGTTAACAGAAAGAGAAGAATGTGAGCAAATAATTGAGAACCTATTTCAAGAAATAAGGATGTAAAACTTCACTAACCTGGTGAAAGTAATAGACATACAAGTCCAGGAAACACAGAGAGTCCAAAACAAGTTGAACCCAAAGAGGCCCACACCAAGACAAGACACATCATATTTAAAATGCCAAAGGTTAAAGACAGAGAGATAATCTTAAAAGCAGCAAGAAAATAAAAGTTACCTATAAGGAAGCTCCCATAAGACTGTCAGCTGATTTATCAGCAGAAATTTTGCAGGCCAAAAGGGATTAGCAGGAAATATTCAAAGTGATGAAAAGCAAGGACCAACAACCAAGATTACTCCATCCAGCAAGGCTATAATTTAAAAGTGAATGATATGTAAAGAGCTTCCCAGACCAAAAAAAAAGTAAAAACAAAAACAAAAAGCTAAAGGAGTTCATCACCATCAAACCAGTATTAAAAAACATGTTAAAGGGACTTCTTTAAAAGAAGAAAAAAATAAAATATGAATAATAAAATGGCAAAAACTACATATCAACATTGACTTCAAATGTAAATGGATTGAATGCTCCAATCAAAAGACACAAGGTGGCTGAATGGGTGAGAAAACCAAATCTATACATATGCTGCCTATAAGCAACTCACTTCAGATTGAAAGCACACACAGACTGAAAGTAAAGAGATGGAAACAGATATTTTATAAAAATAAAATTTTTTAAAAAGTTGAGTCAGCAGTAATTATACCAGACAAAATAGACTTTAAAACAAAGACTATAATAAGAGACAAAGGAAGAGCCAGTAATACTACTTCTGGGTATTTACATTAAAAAAATCCAAAACACTGGTTTTAAGGGACATGTGCATCCACATGTTCATTAAAGCATTGTTTACAATAGTCAAGATATAGAGGCAACCTGGGTGTTCATCCATCAGTGGAGGAATGGATCAAGAAGAAGTGGTACATGTATACAATGATATATTAAAAAGAATGAAATCATACCAACTACAACAATATGGACGGACTTGAGGCTATTGTGCTGAGTAGAGTAAGTCAGACAGAGATGCCACATGATTTCACTTATGTATGAAACCTAAAGAATAAAATAAACAAGCAAACAAAATAGAAACAAACTCATAAATACAGAGAGCATTTTGATGGTTGCCAGATGAGAGAGTTTTGGGAGGATAGGTGAAATAGGAGAAGAGTTTAAGAAGTAGTTACAAAATAATCATGGGAAAGTAAAGTATAGCATAGTGAATATAGCCAATAACAGTGTTATAACTGTGTCTGGTGTCAGATGGGTACTAGATTTATTAGGGTGATCACTTAATATAAATGTCTAATAACTATGTTGTACACCTGAAAATAATGTAATTAATTTTTTTCTTAAAATTATAAAGGACAAAAAGGAAAGCTATTGCAGAAAGCAATTAAAGAAGACCTAAATAAATGAAAAAGCATCCCATATTTATTGATCAGAAGACAATATTGCTAAGATGGCAGTGCTCCCCAAAGTGAACAAAAGATTCAATAAAATCCCTAGGAAAACCCCAGCTGGGTTTTTTGCAGATATTGACAAGCTGATTCTAACATTCATATGGAAATAAAAGAGTAACAAACTCAAAGAGTAACAAAATGTTGAAAAGGAAAAGCCAAGTTGTAAGACTCACACTTCCCAATTTCAAAACATACTACAAATGTACAGTAATCAAAATATGCAGTTCTTGCACAAGTATAGACATATAAATAGGTAGAATAAAATTCAGTGCCCAAAAATATACACTTGTATTTTGAATTATTTGATACTTTAAAGTATAGTGGACATAAAATATTATGTTTAAGGTGTACAACAAAGTGATTCGACACTTATACACCTGACAAAGTGATCACAAATATATATTTACCACTTTTTCTTTATCCAATCATCCATTGATGGACACCCAGGAGGCCTTCATATCATGGCTACTGTAAATAATGCTGCAATGAACATATGGATTCACATGTCCTTTCAAAGTAGTATTTTGAGTTTTTTTTTTCAGGTAAATACACATAAGTGAGACAACTGGGTCCTTCTTTGTCTCTTGTTATAGCCTTTGTATTAAAGTCTACTTTGTCTGGTAAAAGTATTTCTACCCTAGCTTTTTTGTTTGTTTCTATCTTCATAAAACACCTTTTTTTTAATTCCTTTATTTTTAGTCTGTATGTGTCTTTCGATCTGAAGTGAGACTCTTGTAGGCAGCATATGTAAAGGTCTTGTTTTCTAATTCATTCAGCCATCCTATCTTTGATTGGAGTATTTAATCTATTTACATTTAGAGTAATTGTTGATAGATATGTAGTTATTGCCATTTTATTATTCATCTTTTTTTTAATCTTTTTTTTTTATCTTCTTAAAGAAGTCCCTCCAACATTTCCTGGAATCTGGTTTGGTGGTAATAAATACCTTTAGCTTGTTCTTGTCTAGGAAGCTCTTTATCTGTCTTTTGATTCTAAATGATAGCTTTGCTGGGTAGAATAATCTTGGTTGTAGGTCTTTGCTTTTCATCACTTTGAATATCTCCTGCTAATCCCTTTTGGCCTGCAAAATTTCTGCTGAGAAATCAGCTGATAGCCTTATGGGAGCTTCCTTATAGGTAACTAACTGCTATCTTCTTACTGCTTTTAAGATTTTCTCTCTGTCTTTAACCTTTGGCATTTTAATTATGATGTGTCTTGGTGTGGGCCTCTTTGGGTTCAACTTGTTTTGGACTCTGTGTTTCCTGGGCATGTATGTCTATTTCCATCATTATTTCTTCAGATAGGTTTTCAATTTCTTGCTCTCTATATTATTCTCTTTCTGGTATTCCTACGAAGCAAATGTTGGTGTTTTTGATGTTGTCCTAGAAGACCCTTAAAGTAGCCTTATTTGGGGGATTCTTTAATTTTCTTTTTTCTCTTCTGATTGAGTGTTCTTGCTACCTTATCTTCTAAACTGTAGATTTGACCCTCTGCTTCATCTTAGCTATTGTTAATTCCTCTTAAGGAACTCTTCATTTCAAAGATTGTATTCTTCATTTCTAACTGGTTCTTTTTTTATCTCCACTTTTGTCTTCTATCTCTTCCTTAAAGTTCTCACTGAATTCATCTACTCTTCCCCTAAATTCATTGAGCATCCTTATAAAGTGTTTTGAACACTGCATCTGATAGATTGCTTGTCTCCATTTTGTTTAGTTCTTTTTCTGGAGCTTTGTTCTGTTCTTTCACTTGGGACATGAGTCTTTGTCTTCTAATGTTGGCTGCCTTCTTGTGTTTGTTTCTATGTATTAGGTCTGCCTCCTAGTCCCAGTAGATTGGTTTTATATAGTATGTGTGCTTTGTGTCCCAGTGGCACAATCTTCCCTGGTCACCTAATCCAGGTGCTCCAGGTATGTCCCTTGTATGGGTGTGCCCTCCTATTGTAGTTGAGCCTTGGTTGCTGTTTGCTCATCAGTGGGAGGACAGAACCTCAGGATGAATGGTTGTGATAACTGGCCATGGCCAGTGCAGGAGCCATTGTACAGGAGTGGACCCTACAGAGCAGGATTTGTTTTAGCAGTGCCCTGGTGCCCGCCCTGTCTTCCCTTTGGGTGTGTCATCCTCAGATATGACATCAGGTAGTGCTCTTGCTCAGACTGAAGCTGGCTGCAAGGTGTACAGAATGGGCCCCCTGAGAGGGGCCATGCTGCAGGCCAAGTTCACCTGCAAGCTTGTGCCATACCTGGTGCCACCTGGCTCAAGGAACCAAGCACTCTGCAGACGGCCACTTCCCATACTGGGCTTCGAATTACCTTGAGAGGTCTAGCCACAACCAGAGGCTGGCTGCCACTAGTGCCAGTCTTGGGGTTGCTAGCAAGAAGTATAGGGCATGCTAAGGCCAGATGCTGCTTGTTTAGTTTTGTGAAACTTTGAGAGATTTCAATAAAGTCTGCAGCATGAGCCAGGACAGACCGTTTATATGGAAAATCCACTAGAAGCAGTTTGTGTGATCCTGTAAGTTGAGAGGGGCGAGATCTCAGGGAATCACCAGGGCAGGGCGACCAATGTTAGCTATGTTAACAGAGATTCAGACATTGCATCTGCCTGGATCTGCAAGCTGGGTGGGAAGGGCTCATCAAAGGAACAATGCCCTCTGCCAGCTCTTCGGGCTAGGAGACAGTTGTCCCTCTAGTCCTCACCTTGAATCCAGACAACTGTGTCTCTGTGTGTCCCTGGTGTCTCTTGAGCATCTGCCCCAGAGCTGCTCAGAGTGAGTGAGTACATCATTAAGTCCACGCGTGGGCCTCTTAAGAGATAAGTCTGCAAATTTCTCAGCTATCTATCTTAATCAGCCACAATCTCTGTTGGATTTCAGAGCCAGAAGTTGTGAGGATTTCTCTTTCTGGCACTGAAACCCTAGGATGGGGAGCCTGGCATGGGACCAGGACTCCTTGCTCTTCTGGAGGGACCTCCGCAGTCAAAATATTTCTCCCAACGTCAACAGCTCATTTAGCATCTCCACCCCTACCAGTCTCTAGTTGGCCTCTTCTGTGTGTCCCCAGTTGTTCAGCTAGATCTCAGGTGACTTCCAAAGGTGGTTATTCTGTAGTTTAGTTGTAATTTTGGTGTGGTTGTGAAAGGAGGTGAGCACAACATTAACCTGCTCCACCATCTTGACCAGAAGCCTTACCAACACATTATTTGTTGCCTTTTTCATAATACCCATCCTGACAGTGTGAGATGATATCTCAAAGTGGTTTTGATTTGTATTTCCTTGATTGTTAGTGATGTTGAGCATCCTCTAATGTGTATGTTGGCAATTTGTACAACCTTTGTGGAGATGTGTATTCATGTCTTCTGTACCTTTTTTAAATCTGATTGTTTTCTGATGTTGAGTTGTATGAGTTCTTCATGTATTTTGTATATAACCTTTTATCAGATATAACATTTGAAAATATCTTCTCTCATTCAGTAGTTAGCATTTTCACTTTGTTGATGGTTTCCTTTGCAGTAAAAAGATTTTTAGTTTGATATGTTAACATTTGTTTGTCATTTCGTTGCCCTTGCTCAAGGAGACATATCCAAAAATATATATATTACTAAGAGAATGTCAAAGGGTATACTGCTTATGATTTCTTCTACAAGTTTTATGGTGTCAGGCTTTATATTTAAGTCTTTAATTTATTTTAGATTTATTTTTGTATGTTATGTAAGAAAGAAGTCTAGTTTCATTTTTTTTGCATGCATCTGCCTAGTTTTCCTAACCCAATTTATTGTATAGATTGTCTCTTCCCCATTGTATATTCCTGCCCCTCCTGTCATAGATTAACTGACCATATAAGCATGGCTTTACTTCTGGGCTTTCTGTTTCATTGATCTGTGGGTCTATTTTTATGCCAGTACCAAACTGTTTTGATTACTACAGCTTTGTAGTATAGTTTGAAATCAGGGAGCATGATAACTCCAACTTTGTTTTTCTTTCTCAAGATTACTTTGGTTATTTTTGGTCTTTTGTGATTCTATATCAATATTAGAATTCTTCACTCTAGTTCTGTGAAAAATGCATTGGTATTTCAATAGATACTCCATTGAATTTGTAGATTGCTTCAGATATGTTAATATCAATTCTTCCAATCCATGAGCATGGCATATCCTTTCATTTATTTGTGTTGTCTTCAATTTCTCTTATAAGTGTCTCATAGTTCTGAGTATACATCTTTTGCCTCCTTGTTAATTTACTCCTAGGTATCTTACTCTTTTTGATTCAGTTGTAAATGTTATCGTGTTCTTAATACTATTTTGCATAAAAGTGTTCAGAGTAGGCACCTTTTTCTCATTTCTGACCTTAGAGGAAAAGCTTCTAGCATTTCACCACTGATTATGATGTTAGTTGCAGTTTTTTAATATGTGATTTTTATGTTAAGGTATGTTCTCTGTCTCCACTTTGTTGAGATTTTTTTTTATCATAAATAAGATGTCTCATTTTGTCAAATGCTTTTTCTGCATCTATTGAGATAATCATGATTTTTATCCTTCATTTTGAGAATATGGTATATCATGTTAATTAGCTTGTGAATATTGGACCACCCTTATATCCCTGGAATAAATCTCACTTGATTATAATGTATGATTCTTTTAATGTATTGTTAAATTTGGTCTGTTACTATTTTATTGAGGATTTTTGCATCTATGTTTATCAGGAATATTAGCCTGTGATTTTCTTTCTTTTTTTTTTTCTTTTTGTCTTTATCTGATTTTGCTATCAAAGTAATATTGGCTTAATAGGATGAACTTGAAAGCATTCCTTAATCTTCAATTTTTTTAGAATAGTTTGAGGGGGTAAGGTATTAGTTCTTCCTTAAATGTTTGACAGAATATACCTGTAAAGTTGTCTTATCCTGGACTTTTGTGTTTCAGGAGTTTTAAAATTACTGATTCAATTTTATTGCTAGTAATTGATCTGTTCAGATTTTCTTTATGTTTTAATTCATTTTTGGAAGATTGTATGTTGCTAAGATTTTTTTCATTTCTTCCAAGTTGTCCAATTTGTTGGCAAATTGTTCACAGTGTTCTCTTATGATCCTTTTTATTTCTGTGGTATCAGGTATAACTTTTCCTCTTCATTTCTGATTTTATTTCTTTGAGTCTTTTTTCTTGATAAGTCTGGCTAACATTTTATCAATTTTTTTATTTTTTCAATCTTAGTTTCATTGATTATATATATATATATATATATATATATATATATATATATATATATATAGTCTCTTTCATTTCTTTCCTCCCGCTGTGAGTGGCAGGGCAGGGGCTATTTGAGAGGGCCTCCAGCCAGAGTAGGCAGGTTGGGTGGATTGTGTCCTCAAGGTAATGCTGGAGCAGGGCAAATTGTTTTGGAATGGAGTGTGTCAGTATTCAGCTCTGTCACTGCTAGGCTAGATAACTGGAATAAGAATTAAAATCATGCCCTCCAGTGCCTCCATCCATGAAGAAAGTTACAACAAATTCTTACTCCTCCAGCAATTGTCCTAAAATTAATCAATGAATCTCTTTTATGACCCAGGTGCTTTGCAAACTGCTTCCTCTGTCCTAGGACTTGTAGCAAGATAGTTCATGTATGAATCCTTTAAGTGGAGTCTCAGTTACCTACAGCCCTTTGTCTCTCCTGGATATAAGCCCAACTGGTTTTCAAAACCAGATGTTATGGGGGCTTCTCTTCTTGGCACAGGTCTCCTGGGCCAAGAGCACAATGTGGGGCTCTAACATCTCACTCCTTTAGAGGGACCTACATAGTTGTGATATCACTCTCTCCTGTAGAACGCCACACTGTGTTTATGAGTCATGACTAAACCGCATCTCTGTCCCTCCTACCTCTTTAAAAATAATTTTATTTTTTTTTCAATTAGAGTTGATATACAATACTATATTATTTTCAGGAATACAGACAGTGATTAGACATTTATATCACTTACAAAGTGATCACCTTGATACATCTAATATCCATCTGACACTGGACATAGTTATTACACTATTATTGACTATATTCAGCATGCTTTAGTTTACATTCCCATGACTATTTTGTAACTACTAATTTCTACTTCTTAGACTCTTCCCCTATTTCATCCATTTCCCTAAACCTCTACTATCTGACAACCATAAAAATGTTCTCTATATCTATGAGTTTGTTTCTGTTTTATTGTATTCTTTAGATTCCATATGAAAGTAAAATTATATGCCATTTGTCTATTTCTGTCTGAATTACTCTACTCAGCACAATACCCTTTAGGTCCATCCACGTTGTTGCAGTTGGCAAGATTTCATTCTTTTTATGGCTAAGTAATATTCCACTGTATTTGTGTACCACCTCAACTTTATCCTTTCATCCATTGAAGAACACCCAGATTGCCTCCATGTCTTGGCTACTGTAGATAATCTTGCAATAAACATATAAATTCATATGTCCCTTCAAAGTAGTGTTTTAGGTTTGTTTTGATAAATCCCTGGAAATAGGATTACTGAGTTCTTCTTTGTTTCTTTTTATAGTCTTTGTTTTAAAGATTATTTTGTCTGGTATAAATATTGCTACCTTAGCTTTTTTAAAAAAATTTTCATTTTCATGAAATACCTTTTCCCATCCCTTTACTTTCAGTCCATGTGTGTCTTCCAATATGAAGTGCATCTGTTGTAGGCAGTACATATAAGCATCTTATTTTCCTATCTATTCAGCCACCCTATCTTTTAATTAGAGCATTTAATCCATTGAGTAATTGTTGCTAGATATGTAGTTATTGCCATTTTATTATTAATATTTTAAAAAATATTTTTTTCTTCTTTCTTATTCTTCTTTAAAAAGGCCCTCTAAATTTCTTGTAATACTAGTTTGGTGTTGATGAACTCCATTGGCTTTTTCTTGTCTAAGAAGCTCTTTATTTATCCTTTGATTCTAAATGACAGCTTTGTTAATCTTGGTTGTAGGTCCTTGCTTTTCATTATTTGAATATTTCCTGCTAATCTCTTCTGGCCTGCAAAGTTTCTTTTGCCAAATCAGCTGGCAGTCTTATGGGGGCTTCCTTGTAGGTAACTAACTGCTTTTCTTGTTGCTCTTAGACTCTGTGTCTTTAACCTTTGGCATTTAATTATAATATGTCTTGATGTTGGTCTTTTTGAGTTCATCTTGTGACTCTCTGCACTTCCTAGACTTGTATGTATATTTCCTTTGCCAGGTTAGGGAGTCTTCTGTCATTATTTCTTCAAACAGATTTTCAATTCTTTGCTCTCTCTCATCTCCTGATAATCCTATGATGTGAATGTTGGTACATTTAATGTTGTCTCAGAGGCCCCTTAAACTACCCTCATTTTTAAATTCTTTTTTCTTGTTTCTGTTCTGATTGGGTATTTTCTGTGACTTTATCTTATAAATTACATATTGAATCTTCTGTTTCACCCAACCTCCTGTTGATTTCTTAATAAAGACTTCACTTATTGTATGCTTCATTTCTGACTGGTCCTTTTTTTCTATTGTCTATCTCCGTGTGAGTTTTGAGTCCATCTACTCTTCCTTTAAGTCCTTTGAGCATCCTTATAATCAGTGTTTTGAACTCTGCATCTAGTAGATTGTCTCCATTTTGTTAAGTTCTTTTTCTGGAACTTTATTTTGTTCTTTCATGGGGGACATGTTTGTCTCCCTATTTTGGCTGCCTCCCTTTGTCTGTTCCTATGTATTATTTAGGGCTCTTAAGTCTCCCAGTCTTAATAGAGTAGCCTTATTTAGTAGGTGTCCTATGGGTCCCAGTGGCAGTCTTCCCTGGTCACCTGAGCATAGTGCTCAAGGTGTGTCCCTTGTGTGGGTTGTGTGCCCTCCTGTTGCAGTTGAGCTTTAGTTGCTGTTTGCATATCAGTGGGAAGGACTGACTCTTGGACTGATTGGTTGTGAGTGGCTGACATTATAAACAGGATTTACTTTAGCAGGACTCTAGTGCCTGTCCAGTTCACTCTTTGGGTGTGTTGTCCTTGGATGCAGCCCTGGGTGGTGCTCCAGCTTGTTTAGAAGCCAGCCACTGGGTGTGCCAGCTCCAGAACCTTTTGGGAGGGGCCCCACTTCAGGCCAAGTTCAGCTTCAGCCTTGCCCTACCTAAGGCAACCTGGCAAGAGTCACCAAGCAATTCACAGGCAGACAGCTGCCACTGACACTGTGTTTGAAAGTGCCTTGTGAGTCCAAGCCTTGAACTGAAGCAGGCTGCCACTATGCTGAGCTTGGGGATATTCAGCAAGAGCTATGGGGCACTAGAGGCCAGATATGCTTGCTTGGGTTTTGTAAGCCTTTGAGAGATTTGAGGAAAGTCCACAGCATAAGCCACTACAGGCCTTTTGTATGGAATATCCATGGAGGCAGCTTGGGTCTACCTGAAATTTGGGTGAGGTAGGGTCTCAGGGACTCTCCAGGGTAGAGTAACCAGTGTTAGCCAGCTTGACGAAGACTCAGATATGGTGGCCGCCTGCATCTACACACTGGGTGGGGTGAACACTCACGAAAGAAACACTGAATTGTGCTAACACTTCTGTCTGAGAGAAAGATGTCCCTATAGCCCTCACCTTGAAGGCAGACAGTTCAGTTCCTCCTTGTATGTAAGTGATCACTTTTCAATGTGCTGCTCCAGCACTGGAGCCAGAGTAAGTGAGTCTGTCAGCAAGTCAGTCCACGTGAGCGCCCCTTAAAAAGAACGTCTGCAACTCCAGCCATGTTCCGTCTCATTGAACCACAATCTCTGTTGGCTTTCACAGTGGAACTTGTGGGTATTTCTCTTTCAGGCACTGACGCCCTGGCTGGGGAGCCCAGTGTAGGGCTGAAAACATTCACTCATCCAGGGGCCTTCTGCAGCTGAGATATCCCTCTCAATTCTCAAATGCCACATGCAGGTGTGGGATCATCCTGTTACGCATCTCTGCCCCTCATATCAGTCTCAAGTTGGCCTCTTTTGTATGTTCCCAGTTGTATTACTTCTGTTCAGCTAGACCTCAGGTAACTTCCAATGATGGCTGTTCTGTAGTTTAGTTGTAATTTGATATGGTTGTGAGGGAAGGCAAGCACAGCATTTACCTACTCAACTAATTTGACCAGAAGCCCTTTCTACCTGCCTTGATGTGACTTTTTTCTTTATATATTTAATTGTAGAAATCCTTCCCTGATAGTATTCAAGTTTTTCTCACCAACAATTATTCTATATGTAATTGTAGTTTTAGTGTTTCTGTAGGACAAGCTGAGTTGATGATCTGCCCACTTCACCATCTTGACCCCCCTCATCCTTATTATTTGATTTTTTATAAGAAGGCCAGGACAATTCAATGGGAGAATAAATGATATTAGCAAATGGTGCTTGTACAAGTGGCTATTCACATGCAAAAAAATGAAGTTGAATCCCTACTCCATGTCATATGCAAAAAGTAATTCAAAATGGATCATAGACTTAAGTATATGAAGTATACTATAAAACTGTCAAAAATAAAACAGGAGTAAATATTTATGACCTTGGATTAGGCCATGTTTTCATAGATATGACAGTAAAAGCACAAGTAACAATTGAAAAAATAGACAAATTGGATTTCATCAAAAATAAGAAATTTGTACTTCAAAGACATCCTCAAGAAAATAAAAAGACAGTGGAGTGGGAGTGGGAAAACATATTTGCAAATCACATATCTGGTAATATTTGTATTTCGAATCTATAAGGAGCACTTATAACCCAACAATAAAAAGACAAATAACCCAAGTAAAAAAAAAGAATAGAGTGTACCAACAAGATATATAAATAATCATAATCACATGAAAAGATATTTAACATCAGATATATATATGTATATATATATATATGTATATATATATATATCCTATATATATTAGTCATCATATATATATATTAGTCATTATATATATAATATATATAATGTCATATCATTATATATATATAATATATATAATGTCATATCATTATATATATATAATATATATAATGACATATATATATATTATATATATAATATATATATTATATATATATATATATTATATATATATATATATATATATATATATATATATGAGGTATTATAAGGAGCCAGCTACTAGAATGACTATAATCAAAAAGACAAATAATAATTCTGATGGCAAGAAAATGAAGAAATTGGAACTTTCATATACTGCTAGTAGAAATGTCAAATAGTACAACAACATTAGAAAAGTTTTGCAGATCCTCAAATTGTTAGGCGTACAACTACCATATGACTTACTCTTATACATTCACTCCAAAAAAACTAAAAATACTTGTTCAAATTAATATTACATAAATATTCATTGCAGCATTATGCATAATAGCCCAAAATGAAAACAGCCCAACTGTCTATCAACTGATTAATTGATAAACAAAATATGATTCTATCTATACAATGGAATATTATTCAGCAATAAAATATGAAGTATTGATGCATACCACAACATGAAGATTAAAAACATGGTACCTCAAAGAAGCCAGTCACCAAAGAACATATATTGTATGATTCTATTTATATGAAATGTTCAGAAAAAGTAAATCCATAGAGATCGAAAGTAGATTAGTGGTTGTATAGAGCTGAGGGAGTAGGAGTTAGGGAGTGACTGCTAAATGAATATAGAGTTTATTTGTTGAGTGACCAAATGTTTTAAATTTAAATTTTGATGGTTGCATAACTCACAATATGCTAAAAATCACTGAATTGTATACTTTAAATGGGTAAATTTTATGGGATATGAATTATATATCAAAGAAGATGTTAAAAAAGAAATCGTGATAAAATAATTATATAAACAGTATGGTTACTATTTAGGTGGAAATTCAAATTTTTGTTTGCTTAATAAAAGAAGGAGATGACTGATAATATTCAGAGACAAGGTTGAGGAGGTGGGGGCAGAAAATCAGAAGGTTCAAATTAATCAAGCATGAATGTCTCTTTCTCAGTTTTATTGGAATTCTTCAAAAGAAAATAAATGCCTATTTATTCTACAGAGGAAAAAATAATAGCAATGTCAATTTTTCATACTTTCAACCTCCACAACTGGGTAATAAAATCCATGGGAACCTTTTTTTCTCTTTTTGCTGAATTAATGGAATATATGCAATGAAAACCAACTCCACAAAATTCTCTATATTTAGATTTTCCCAAGCAAGAAATCAACAATCTGTGTTTTAAAATTTTGTTTCCCCATACACTCAGATTCCCAAAGAAGTGTGGACATTTGATAATACAATCAGCAATCAATTTGCATTGTTTGGTCAAAATTAAAATTTCCTGAAGATCACACATTCTTAAGTGCAAATCAGCTATAAAATGGAAAAAAATTAGCAGGTCTAATTTACAAATAGAAAGATGTCAAAATATAACAAGTAGCGACAGTTATATTTTCCAGGCAAATTTTGTGAAAATTCTATGTAAACTCACCTTAATATTCAGAATTTTACCTGCTTCTCTTGCATTTGTAGTGCTCAGCTGACAAAATAAAAGATTTCAATTTAGAAAGACTCGATCCAAACTTAAAATATATATATATATATATATATATATATATATATATATATATGCACACACATATAAATATATATAAAAATATAAATATATAAATATATAAATATATATATGTAAATTGTAAAGTACAGCCTCGTAGATATAAACATCTCAAAAAGTCATCTATTTTTAAAGAATGTCTGTTTTTGACAGTGTTAACTTATTTGATTCTAAAATAAAAATAAAAACGTCCACATAGCGTATTGCAAGTAGAATTATCAGCATTTAATAAAGCTCAGAAAAAAATACTGATCAATTTTTAAAAATATTTTTCAGAATCTATTACAAAGTACCATATTTTCTTTAGCATTCTCCATAGCATATTTTTGTACATAAAACAGTAAAATAATTTTTTGTTTGACTCCAGTGTATATTACAAAATTCAGGACCTTAAAAAAGAAATTTAGAAATTCATTCAAATTGTTTTCTTTGTTATTTCTTTAATCCTTCTTCACCCTCTAAAAAAAAATCTAAAATTACTATTGCACTATTTAGAAACTCCGGGAACACATGAATTATATTTTCAAAAGTACTGTTTATTTTAAAGCATTATATCAAGTTTGAATCCCAATAAACAAAGTCATATCTTCATTATATATCGATTTTGGCAAAGAGTACAGCTTTAAATACGTCAAATAATATGATAACATAATTTAAAGTGAAAAAGTGTTTGTTTTTAGTAATAAAGTGATGTGGAACTAAAATACAATATGTATATCTTCTGGGTAAGTAGTTTAGGCCATAATGCTTCTTGTCTTCTTAGAAATCTTTAAAATTAACATTTTAAAAATTGACCCTTTTATCTGATATTTGTGCTATTCATTGGAATAAAGGCACAGAAATTATTCTCTCTGCTTGGATTAATGTATTCACATAATATATACACCCATGCTGAAATAAAGGTCAAATATCTGAGAGATGGTGGCATTTATAATCACATTTTGCTTTAAAATGGGGAACCACTGAGATATTTTTAGCAAAGAGCTGCCCCAAAAAGTCTTGGGCAATGAATGCTGATCTATTTTATAGTAGTAAATTAAAAGTCTGAACTCTTTGCAAAGGATGCCACTTTAAATGTACTTACCATCCCACTCCCGTAACATATATATGCATATTTCACCAGAGCAAGCAACTTAGAAACAGGACAGCATCATAGCTGTGTAGTTAAGCAAGAAACTTATCAACGAAATGCATCTATTTGTGTGTGTGTGTGTGTGTGTGTGTGTCAGAGAGAGAGAGAGAGAGAGAGAGAGAGAGAGAGAGAGAGAGAGAGAGAGATTATCTGTTCTGATCACTGAAATATGCAATGAAAGGCTACATTTAGAAGTCTAGAAAACCTGTGGTTCAGTACATAGAAGTTTCAACTACAAAAGAATGGGAATGTTGTAATTACCATAGAAAATTATAATGTCTGACATATCATAAACATTACCTGCAACTACTTTTTAGTCACAATAATGTCACATCAAAAAGTACGTATTTTTGCTCACTAAAATTAATAAGGCAATTTGGGAACAAGATTCTTTCTCTTACTCTTTTTAAAATTCAATGTAGAGTTAAATGTACACTTCAGCCGCAATAACAATACCAACAAAAGGCAAAAGTGTTTGCTTTTTAAAAGCACTGAAGTACATAAAATGCATTTGGGCAGATAACAAAACTATTCCATGACATCTACTTAAAATTTTATATTCACCCTCCATTCTCTTCATCATAATATTCACATTTAATTACGTATTCATTTTGATTGTTTGCATGTGAAAACACCAACTAATTTATTATTTCAAAATTAAGCCTATTTTTTTTGAAGTCAAGATAATTTTGCTACTTTATAAAAAACAATGGAGAGACTCCTTTTCCAGGATGCTTAAGGCAGAACGTTTAAGGTTCATGCTTGCTGCTGTGCCTGAGCTTCTGCTTCCTGCAATGAAAAAACAAAACAGATAGATTTAAATATCTTAATCAGACACCCATGTATATTAGCTCAAATTACTAATAGTCAAAAAGAAGAAAGCAGTCCTTTGAAAAGATTGTCCTGCCTGATAAGTGAATCATTTCTATGTCTAGCATATCCACACTGTATATGATACCTTCTTGGTAGTCACTTAGTAGCTGCCTTTGTTATCAGATCAACAGCCATAGAGTTGAAGTGCTTGTGTTCAAGTAACCCTTATTTTACTTAATAATGGCCCCAAAGTGCCAGAGTAGTGATGCTGGCAATTCAAATATGCCAAAGAGAAGCTGGAAAGTGCTTCTTTTTAGTGAAAAGGTGAGTACAGTACAATAAAATATTTTTAGAGAGAAAGAGAGAGACCATATTCATATAACTTTTACTGTAATATATTGTTATAATTGTTCTATTTTTAGTTTTTGTTGTTACTCTCTTACTGTGCCTAATTTATAAATTAACCTTTACCATAAGTATGTATGTATAGGAAAAAACAGTATATATAAGGTTCAGTACTATCCACAGTTTCAGGCATACACTGGGAGTCTTAATGTATCCCTCATGGGTAAGGGGAGAATACTATACTACCATGTGCAGCTATATCCCAACGCAGTGTATCTTATTGTTGCCTCTGTGAAAGATGCCTTAGTGTTACTTAAGTATTTTGAAAACCTTAACAGCTCTAATGTCACTTCCTCTGTGAAGTCTTCTCCAAAGTCCTTAGTAGTAATGTATGACTACATCCTCTGGACATCTATAACACTTTATTCTACCAACTGTATAGAATTTACCAGAGTACATCTTAAATTATAATTATTTGCAGACACATTTGTTGTATAATGTTATATATGCCCTCACTAGGATATAAACAATTTGAAGGTAGAGACTACAATATATTCTCTGTATTTGTCCCATCATCATTGTCAAGTCAGTGCTTGACATTCAATCAATACTCATTGAATGAACACATGAACCAATGGCTCTTACTTTTACTGGAGAGGGAGTTACAGAAAACAGATCATTTTTCTTTTCTTACTTCCTATAATCTGCACTGAAATAAATGACTTAATTTGGGTTTTACTAGTTTGCTTAAAAAAATGCCTTTCCTAACATGTCTTATAACTTAAATTATATAAAGATTAAAATAAGACATTTTATTCATGGGAAAAGAGTTTGACAAGAAAACAGAAATTCACAGTGACTCAGATAACAATGCCAGTAAATGGTCTCTCATGAAAACACAGACAATAAAAGAGACTCTCCTAATTGTACAAAGAGCTGGAGTTCAAAGAAACTGTTTAACATAAAATTAGTTGCTAATAGCAAAACCTAAAATGATGGAGCAGGGCCATACATTCTGATTAAGCCAGCCTGTATGGAGAAGACCTATGGGAAAGGCAAAGTATAGAAAGTCCATACCTTTGAGATATTTCATTATAAAGGCAATTCAATTTTTGATTATTTTATTTATATAGTCTCTGTGGAACACTTCCACTTGCAAAATTAGTTTGTTATTGGCAAAGAAAAAGCCCCAAATTTAGCCAGCAATTTAGTGACCAGTTTTGAAACTCAAATGCTCTTAATCTGAATGGATGATGCTAGCATTTGCCTCACACAAAGACAATAGACATTTACTATGCCATGACGTTTACTATGAACTAATGGGGCAGCTTAATGGGGAAGTAACTCTACCTACCTCCTAATCACATACTTATGTATTTCATTATGCACATCTGTCTACCCTACGAGAGATTAAGTACATACAGAGTAGAGACATTTCCTTTCAGCTATGTTGCATGACCTCTGGCTTAATCTGAGTACTTAATAAAGGTGGTAATCTTATTGATTAAAACACTCAGCAATAATAAAATAGCTTTTAAATCAGGAAAATCATACCTTTGAACCAGGTGGGGCTGTCAAGCCTAAAAAAGCATATACTGAATTATTTTCTCTGGCTTCAAAGAAGGCATCATAGTCCTTGGTGAAAAGAATGCAAAAAGAATTAGCAATATGTAACAAAAAAAGAAAAAAGAAAGAAAAAAGAAGAAAGAAAGAAAGAAAGAAAGAAAGAAAGAAAGAAAGAAAGAAAGAAAGAGAGAAAGAAAGAGAGAAAGAAAGAGAGAAAGAAAGAAAGAAAAAAAAGTATTTATTCAAAATGGCCTGACTGGTCAACCTCTTTGGGGGCAGACAAGCTAACTTCCATACCACTAGCATTCTGGAAAGGATAGTAAAGGGGCAAGGCTTATTAGATCTCATTTAATGCAAGTTAGAAGATATACTTGTTCTGTGGGGCAGACACTGTAAAATGGTTTATTCCATATCTCTGGGCAAGCAGCTTTCTCCACAGCCCAAAGCAGCCAATTATTTGCCAGTAAGAGGCTACTATTTATATAAAGAGGCTGTTGTTACAGTTTCCCATTATTTCTCTTCCATTATTTATTAAGGTAGAGATGTCCTCAGAACCCATGATAGATCAGATATTAGCTAAATATGACAAAGGCCATAAGAATAAAAATCTGTGCTGTGTTTGGAGGAAGAAAATGAGATTTTCATGAAATATGACTAGAAGAGCAAATAAGCCACTAAAAAGTTTTAACCTAGGGATCTAAGAAAGTCTCACATGACTGAATTTGGTTGGGCTTTCTTTCCACTGTCATCCTCTAAGCCACAGAGTATGCTTCAAAAGTAACATATAACATTGCCTAAATTTGACTATGACATATAATCAATAGCCAACCTACTTTGAAAACACAGCCATTGTCTATATCTAGTCTTAGCTTGTTTGATTTAAAACAGAGATAAGCTTGGTATTTTGTCTGATTTAATTAGAGGTAAAAAGCACTCAAGATTTGCTGGTTTCTCTAGAGATTGCCTCACCAACAGATTACCAGTTACAGGATTCTTTTCTAGTATGTTTAATGGAAGGTATGGAAGTATCCAGTTTAGAGCCTCTCAAGCCATTGGTGACCCTATATTTGAGCCCCACCCCAAGAAACATCAGAATTTCTCTCTTATTTAGTGATTATTTCTTTTTATCAGTAATAACTCAATAATTTACCGTCTTATCCTAGAATAAAAAGTTATGCGAACATGTACATGTATAAATGCTAAGCTGGTATAACATGCAGATACGTATACTGTATCCATGTGGATAAATAAAATAAATTTAATACCTCGGTATTTTTTAAAAGAGTTTAAATCTAGATCTGTTTTAATCTGAAGCTTTTACTCTTTCTATTGCATCACTTATTGTGTGATTTAGGAAATCAGTTAAACTCCTCTAGTCCTCAATTTCTTCATCTATAAAATAACAATACCTACCTCATGAGATTAGTCTAAGAATAAATATAATGCACATAAAACAGGTAATATAAGAGCTGACATGTATTATGGTTTGTATGAATAGTTGTTATATACTCTTCTAAGTGTCTAGTACAAATATTAATTCTTATTGTTATTAAATTCCAAACTCAGTGCCTGGCACATAGCAAGCACTCACTAAAAGTTAGATTTCTTGTCCACTAAAGTATTTATTCAGTTGAATCACACCTCCTACTCTTTTCTTTCCATCTTCTCATTTCTCAATGATACTTGCCTTATTTCTATAACATACCTCATTCCCTTGTAGTGTGGCTTCAGAGAGAGAAATAAACCGGGTAAGTGTGGTTTCTCAAATGATAACTTTAAAAGGCAAAATGTGTTTGTTTTCAAAAGTCAAACACATTGAAATATCTGCTTTAAAAAGGAGGTGTTAAGACAATATATGCTGGCTTAGATTGGACTGTATGAACTCTGAGGCCTCTTCCAAACCCTGAGGTTCATAACTTGAAGAAACTTCAAATATAGAGGGCACTGAGGTTTCATATCTAAATGAATAGCATAATTGTTTTTTTCTTATATGAAGAGTATGTCTTTACACATTGGCCCTGTTTAAAACAACAGATGAAATCTTCAGGCCTCTCTTTAGGACTGATAAATTCTAATCATGGAGAAAATATTTTGTGCCAATAAACTTCTCAAATTTGCTATACCCCTCCCTTAGATGCTTTGAATTGGTACATGAAAGGATCCCCACTAAAAAAAATGTCCTTCTCGCTCTTATAAGCTAGAAGATATAGATTGCTGGCATTAAAAATATTTGTTCTTCCGTCATGCCACTTCTGAAGACATAGCAATGAAAAAATTTTTATTGGAAATTCTTATAGCCCTTACAAGTATCATCTGTATCACACAGAGGAGGCTTCATAACCACTCTCTGATTGTTTTAGGTATGCATGATTCTTTCCTTACTCCACTCCCAACCAGCTCCTTAAGAGAAGAGGCTGTGTTTTATTTATACTTATACTTGTCATGGTGCCTAAAGTGGCCATAAGCTACAAATGTACTTAAATATATAGTGAATGAAGAATGAAGGAAACCACTCCATGGTTTAAATATAGACTAAACAATATAACATACTTGAAAGCACCAGTCACAAAGCAAACACTTTTTCTCCCTCATTACTTACATAAGTTCAATGAGCTAGCTTAAAGTTTTAAGAAAATCCATTAATGGTATCAAAATAGAAATATTACTAGCTTCAAGCAGAAAATAAGCAGATGTTCCTTTTTAAAAATAAGCAGCTGACCTCTTTTCAGAGGCTTCTTCATGGACATACCAAAACAAAATAATTGTTCTGGTTAGAATTAAGATGAAGAAATTTAATGCTATCTACATATCCAAGGTCTGCATTTATACAGTTGCAGATAATTTTTTTGGTGGATAACTCATCCATTTGCCTGTGAGTGGTAGGCAAAATACCACAGCTACCTAGGATAAATGCAGAAGATGAACAGAAAAAATGACTATGTAAATCTGAGCAAGGAGGTGAAAAGGATAGGATGGATTTAAGGCAATCTATTTGAAAAAAAAATTAAACTGGTTACTTACCCCACGGTACTGGCTTTCATTGAAAATCTGAGGTGGCAAGGGATACCCTGTGGCTGGTCGACTGTTTTCAGGTACATTTTCTCTCATCCACTTCCGATTCTCTTCATTGGCGGCTATATCTTTTTCTTCAAACCCTATTTTGTTAGCTTCTAAGAAACCAAGCACATCTTGCTGTTTCTTCTTAATCTAGAACCCAAAGTATAAGAAATTGTATTATTGAACAAATAATACAATTTAATACTTTTGTGATTTTTATTTTTCAAATTCAACAAAAGTTAGTGTTTGTGAACTAGCAGGAATGAATTTATACATGGATCACGATCTGTGGTTCTACAGAAGATGTATGGTTTTCTCTCTTATTTTGTTGTTAACAACATCTCACAAGTGAATTGAAGAGCTTTCAGCCCACAGATCATTTTATTAACCTGATTTTCTCTTGTTTTCCATTGAAAATCCCTACATCTGATGATGCAAAAATAAGGCTAGCTGATGCATATCAATAACCTAAAGTGCAGTTACCTCAAAAGTGTGTGAGTAGTGGGAAGCTGTTTCTGATTGCATCGAAGTCTCCCTTAGTTTTCAGCCCTCTTTGAAAGTCTTCCCAAACCACCCCAGAGTCTACTACCTATTTAACAAGCATCATATAATGAACAGAAATGAATCTTTCCTTGAGAATGTTACAAGCCTCAGAGTCACTCTGTTTCAATGTTCATTGTTTAGAACATAAACTAAATAAGATGTGAGAATTAGGTCTGTCTATATGCTAAACCTGAAATATACTTGTACCACTCAGCTTTAACATGTGCTGCTAAGATATATTTCATGTGTGTCTGTGCTACTTCTTCAACTAGATTAACAGGTTATTTTATCTCCTACTCATATCTATAAGAGACCTTTAAAATAGTAAAATTAATCATTCGTAGTTAGTTTCTCCTCTAAAATGCATTTATTTTAGAACCTTAATTCATACATCTATGGTAATGTATCCATATTTAAAATTTAACATTTCTGAGGTACAGAGCACAATCAATAAAGGTTTCTTCATGGAATCATACTTTAAAAAAATCAACATATGGATTGGAATCATCAGAAATATAAAATTAAATGAAGCAGTCTTCCAAATGGAAATTAAAATGCAAAATAATAAACTTCCATACAGTCAAGTCTCCTCTGGTTTTACATGACCCCCGACTAGCATGCATACACAGAGGTTGTATTTTTGTCCTTCAGACTTGCTTGTGATTGTGTAAGTTATTTTCTCTCTCATCACTTAACCCCAGGAAAAAATTCTCAGTTTCTCCCAATAGGAACTGGAATGCAATAAACTATTTAGATCAGAGAACAGAACACCCTTTTTTAAAGATCAGTTACAATCCAGCAAAATTTGCAACAAGATAACTTTTAATAGGAATCCTATTTCCTTATTAGCTTATAAAATCAAACTTTCAGTCCTAAATATAGCATATATTCGCTTTTAATTTTAAGAAAAAAATAAATGTGAAAGTCAAATAATCAGGAGTGAGTGTCTAATGGGCTAGACACTTGATGGAAGGTTCAGTTAAATTAGTGGTTTTTAATCTCTATGATACAATAGGGAGTGTTCAGTTAGTGTGAAGTATGTCAAGTAATTTGTCAACATTTGCATATTTACAAATTTAAGTAGATAAAAAGATGCCCCATATATATAGTACTTTCAGGCACTTGGCATTCCAACAGATATTTCTGAATGGATGAAGTTAACATTTAGCTAACATGCTAAGAATTATATATGAATCTGGGTAAATGTCACCTGTCACATTTGTGTGTGACAAAAGGCAGCAGACTTTTATAATAATGACTCTTTGAGGCCTTTCTTCTTACTGAATGCTTACTATGTTGAGGACACTGTTCACGGCACTGAGTTAAGATGGTGGCCAGGACTGGTATCAATGAGCATTATAGTATACCTTCATTGATATCTTTAACCTCTTGCCATCAGCTCTGGACCACAAGTATTTTCCTATGCTCTGGAACTACCTGATAAATAAGTACAAATAACTCTTAGAGTGTTCTACATTTCCATAAGGCTGAACAGAACAGGCCCTAATAACACTTTTTTTGTAGGTTCTGCTCTGTCAAACATGAATATTTGTTCAGCATTGAAACTTCAAAAAATGTAAAAAAATTATTTCCTAACTCGATCATATCTTATAAGTCAAAAGTTTCACATATTAAGTTTATTTCCAACAAGAGGTATTTTACATCTAAAGAGTTATTGCCTTTTTAATATACCTACAGGCAAAAGTTCGCTACATCCTGATAAGGGGCTTCAGGTATGCTAATTTCCTAATTCCCCCATGGGACTTAAAGGGATGCAGTAAACAGATGTGACTGAAAACAATACAATGTAAGAACAATTAGAAATGAGTGTCACAAGGGTTCACTAAAGAATAAAATTTAAAGTTCCTACAGAAAAAATATTTTGGATTAAAAAAATTATTGATATCCTTTCAGTACAGAAATGCATTCTAATTGGACAGAAGTACTATCCAAAAATTGAAATCAATGTTTTTCAAAGAGCAAACTATATCCCGCACCTCCACACAAAGAATGGCAAGTTATTTCTGCCTACATGTCAAGTTTTGAGAATCAAGGTATCCTTCACTCTAAAGACACAGAGCAGGGCTACTAAGCAACTACTGCCTGGAAAAAAAAAAACAGCTGCTTTTCCATGTAGACTCAGTAAGCTTCTTGTCTATCATGCCAGGGGTAAAATTTCTTTAAAAGGAAGGAAATTGACTAAGTTTCTGCTTTAGATGGGGCCAGGGTGAATGTTCAAATTCCAAAAGAAGAACCAAACTTTAATAATCATGCTTCAAATAGGAAAACAAGAGTCTTTTTTTTTTCAAAAAAGTATCAACCTACCATAAATATTTAATTAAGGTAAGGTTTTTGTCTTGTTTTATAATCAACCTTTGTCATGCTGTCTCAGCTGACCTTTTAATGGACACTGACAGGTTCCAATCATGATGTCTTAAAATACAAAATGATTGTATGAAATTGTATTTAGTATCCATTTCAACAATATTTCTTGGGTGCCTCTTATATGTGTAAGAACTTTATTAGGTTTTCTAAAATATCTAAAGGATAATAGCAGAAATTCCCTTGCAGGATTAAAATCTAGTGGGAGAAATAAAACATAGACATATTAAAAAGTTCAATTACAACATGGCATTTAAATATGAAGCTAAGATACCCATCTATACAAAGTGGTTAGGTATGAGGGGCCAAGTGAATGACAAAGCCAGTGACTGCAAAAAAAAAAAAAAACAGAAGAGAGAGCAAGCATTTATTGTTATTTTTGATGCCACTCAGATTAAGCTTAATACACTTCTGGTGGGACTGCAAATTGGTACATCTACTATAGAAAAAAATATAGAGGTTCTTCAAAAAACTAAGAATTGATCTACCATATGATCCATCAATCCCTCTACTGGGTATTTATCCCAAAGACTTGAAAACTCATATCCAAAAAGATATTTGCACACCGATGTTCACAGCAGCATTGTTCATGGTAGCCAGGACATGGAAGCAACAAAAGTATCCTATGATAAATGATTGGATAAAGAAGCTGTAGTACATATAATTATAATGGAATATTACTCAGCCATAAGAAGAGATGAAATACTGCCATTTGAGACAACATGGATGGACCTTAAGATAATCATGCTAAACAAAATAAGCCAAACAGAAAAAAAATTAAAACCACATGATATCACTTATATGTAGTATATAGACCTAAATGCAACAAACAAACCAGACAAACAGAGACTCATGGACTCAGACTAGTGGTTACCAGAGGGTAGGGAGGGAGGGGAGAGGAGGGAGGTAGATAGGGTAAAAGGAGTCAAACACGTGGTAACAGAAAGAAATCTAACTATGGGAGGTGAAAACACAGTGTAAATACTTTACCTTACTTATAAATTGTACACCTGAAACTTACTGAATTTCATTAACCAATATCACCAAATTAATGAATTAATTAATTCAAATCTTAAAAAAAGGTGCTCAATCATAAGCCATCAGAAAAATGCAAATCAAAACCATAATTAGCTATGATTTATATTCACTATGATGTCTATAATAAAAACATAAATAACAAGAGGTGGTGAGGATGTGGGAAAATTGAAACCCTAATAACAAAAATGATAGCACAAATGCTACATGCTGCATCTATCTATACTGCATGCAATCTATAGTTTTAGCAAAAAAAAAAAAAAACAATGTAAAGTTTAATGTAACTGGCCATCTGTGAAAAACTGAGATCACAAATGTTATAGCATATTGCACTAGAACACTGAAGGTGCGGTATTTACAAAATCAACTTGGAAATGTTATAAATGGATACTCATAATATCTATGACTAAATTCTTATGATAATTAAGGCCTATAAGTGAATAAATAATTGCATAAGTGTAGATTTTGTCATTTTTTTCTTAATTATTATTTTTTATTTATGATGGCGGCATTGATTAACAAAGTCCAATAATTTCCTAGTGAACAATTCAACAGTAAGTTATATATGGTATTTTGTCATTTTTAACAGGTTGTAATTTGTTTCCTAGTCAACTTCTACAAAAAGAAATTCAGATAAATAGATTCCCTCTAGTTGGTTCTGTTTATTTCAAATGCTGCCCTAAGAAGGGCCACTCTGTAGGAACATAATGAGTCTATCTTTGCCTAGCCTGTGCCTAAGGGTTTAACAGCAGAGTAAAGCTGGAGTGAATGAATAACATCTAAACTGCCTTTTCAGTCCTTTGCTAATCTATATACAAAATATACTTAAAAAGAAAATCAACTCTGAATCCCCAGTTAGTCTGTTTGGCACTGGACCACTGCAGTATTGTCACTGTGTAGTACTTTGGTAACCAAAGAGATCCATGTGCATTTTTAAATGAATACTATCATGAGTTCTTAAGCCACTGGTTTCCTACTGCTTAATCTAATAGCACAACCACAGCAAGAGATACTTGTTTTCAGCCTGTCTGTTTTGCAATATTTTCAAATACACTTTGATCACATCGGCCATGTAAAACTTGTAATTTATATAATTCATAGTTTTTTACCAGCAAGTCTGCAACAAATCTGAGTTAAGATTAAATATTTTCTTATTGCTCTCCCCCTCTACCTGTAGCTCTAGCTTCCTGGAGTTCTCATGGCTGATGTTCCAAGATGTGGCAGCATAAGAGCACAATCTAAGGTTTGCTACTTTACTGCTACCACAAGAAAAAAAAAAACTACTGTTATTATTTCCTTTTTAGTTACACTACTAACCACATCTTAGGGTGGTCATAGTAAATAAAGTCATGCCCATTTTCTGGGTTACAAAGATTTTTCCTGACTAAATGACAGTTCTAAATAACCTCATCTATCCAGCCTTTTGTTATCTGACACTTTTATCTACCACTTTTTTTTAGAAACAGAAGGAACTTTAGACCCTCTCTCATTTCTTCAGAGATGGCCTTCTGTGTAGACCCATAGAGCACTGGGAGTACCACCCTACCCTAAAATTTGTTGCTTCCAATGCCTGAAGTCCTACCATTACTGATTCACTATTTTGGTCATCATAGAAAGGGCAGGCAGTGTGCATGTTTGGAGAGGAGGGAAGGGACTGCCTGGAAAGACAAAGATAAGGAAGACAGTAAAGTTTCTTTGTCTACCCTAGAGTTGTTCTGATATAAACCCTAATTGAGGATCACCTGAAAATGCGGCACAGATGGCTTCTCTGGATAATCCCAAGAGGAAATTTCTAAGCCTTACTATATGTTAGTACTGGGTCAAGATTTGCATGGGATAAAAACCTTTAAGGAGAAAGGAAAATTAATATTTGTCAAGTGCTTGCTGAGTATCAAACTCTTTGTGAAGCATTTGCACACATCCTTCCAATTCTTCACAACAATTCTGAAAGGTTAGTATGATTATCCCCATTTGACAACAAAGGACATCAAGGCTCACATAAGTTAAGAACATGCCTAAGAAGACAGAGCTTTTAATTGCCTGTACCAAATTACAAATCTAAATCTGACTGCAAAGCCATTTTTCACTACATGCAGTACATACTAGAATTCTCAATTAGCTGGGAAGACTGACATATATGAAAGAGTTCCTTCTAAACTATATGATATTGACTAGAAAGAAAACAAAAGTTGAGATATCTTATGTTCTCTTCCAAATATCCCTACTTAGTGAATTTTAATTCCCAGTACTTTGGTCTCTTTCCCCTTGACCTGTTTAAACTGATCTCAATGAATTCCTAAACTCACCAATTTGTGGGCTTGCTTGCACATAGGTAGCATGAACACAGAACTGAATGGAATTTCAGGCCTCTGGTTTCTTATTAACTGCACTGAGAACAATGAATTCCATGCCTACTCTTTGTCAAGATCTCAGCCAGTTAATAGTTATCAAAGGACAAAGTTGGTGTGAAGGGTATTAATTTATGTACTTGAAATTTACAAAGAAACTGACAAGAAAGTGCAAAGGCAACAGACCCTCCAATTCCTTATTTTTGAAATAAGTAATATACTGGTCATTTTTTTAAAAAGTCCAACAACCTTTCCAAAGAGCATAATAATTGGAATACAATGCACTGCTCACCTGAAAGTAAAAACAAGCTTTAACTGAGTAACAGATAGAAGGGCTAAAGTTTCTTCTGATTCTGGAAAAAAGTATGGACTGAAAAAAGTTCCAGACAAGAAAAGGTTTACAGATCAGATTATTTTGAACTGATATTTCATTTAGTCAGGAAAAGTCTTTTTCACCTAGAATATGAGCATGACTACTTTTCACCTCTTGCAGGTAAACTTTATCCCCATATAGTCTTATCAGATTCACATGCTGAGAAAGGTGTTAGCAGATTAATAAATTATAAACACAGATTTGGCCAAAGGCTGAAAGCCACAGAATTGAAATATATACTGCAATTCTACTGCTGTTACACTGGTTCCCTATGGCCAATTCCAATCCCACCCTAATGTCTTAACTTTCAAGATTCTGCATAACTAGGCCTTGCTCTATCCACCCCTCTATAAATATGCATCCCTTCCCCTTCCCAGATCAGATCAGGCTGCCTTTACTTTTCCCTGAGATTGTTCTACCCAAAATATAAGGGCTTTTTCTCTGTCCTCTTCAACAGCAAGTCTCCCCTCTCTCCACTGATCTAAGTTCTAACTACTCATCCAGGTTCATTCCCTCTATAAAGTTGTTAGTGGCCTCTCCAGCCTTCTCCCTCTGACTTCCTACAGTTTGTATCATCCAGTTTAGAGCTTAATCAAATACATGTAATACCAATGTTTGCTACTCTCTTCACATGTCAAAGTCTCATCTCTTCAATTAGTTAGTTGATAAGCCACCTGAAAGTAGGGGCCAAGCCTTTTGCTTATGTCTCCCCACATAGTGCCCACCTCCAGGCTGGACACAAAATAGATAGTCAAAACTGATTGATCTCACAAAATTGTTTTAAATTCAGCACCACCAAAATGTTTTATTTTTAGTTGTTTTTTTTTTATTTTAATAAACTTCAATTTTGGAATAATTTTAAATTTATAGAAAATTTGCAGCTATAATACAGAGAGTTCCCACTGTTTACCCTGTCATTATTGTATTATCTCACAGTGGTACATTTATCACAGCTAAGAAAACAACACTGCTACAGTACTATATTAATTAAACTACAGGCTATTTTAATTTCACCAGGTTTTCCACTAATGTCCTTTTTTGGTTTCAAGATCCCTTCCAAGATACCACATTACATTTAGTTGTTTCTCCTTAGTTTCCTCTGGTCTGTGAGTTTTTTATGATCTCAGTCTTTTTTGCTTCTAATTATTTTAACAGTTTGGAGGAGCACTGGCCATGTATTTTGTAGAAAGTCCTTCAATTCAGGTTTGTCTCATGTTTTTCTGTTGATTAGATTGGGGTTAGAGATTTAGAAGAATATCATGATGTGCCTTTCACATCACATAACAGAAGACTTGATATCAACATGACTTACTGATTGTGGTATGAACTTTTATTACTTAATTAAGATAATGTTTTCCATGTTTCTCCACTGAAAAGTGACTTTTTTCCTTTTCCATACTCTATGTTTTGGAAGTAAATAAGTCAATTATACCCCCAATAAAGCTGGAAAAACATAAACTCAACCATATAATGCAAGCAATGTGCTCTTTTTAAAACTCTTGCAGCTTGCTGGAAATCTGACAGTACTTCCTGGGAAAGTTTGAGAAAAGTCAGCTGGCTATAATCAGCAACCTATTGTAGAAGTAAAAAAAAAAAAACCTTTCCAGTAAATCAGTCACAGAGAAGTGATATCTCCAGACACCAGCCCCCAGGAAAGCACTTACCACCACCAGGATGCAGATAATGAAACTTCCTGCTAGGCCCTGTTTGATCTAAGAGTTCCCTGGGGACATTTATATTTGAGCAAGACATTTATCTTTTTGTAAGACCTTTACAACCAACATCTGCTTTCTGTAATCTGCTGCCTTCTGTAATCTGCTTGTTTGTTCAGAAGACCACCAGGATATGGTCTTAAACTTTATAAACTGCCTCCTCTGGAAGCTTGGGGCTGATCTCCTCTGACCCTGCATGGTAGAGAGTCAGTCGCTGGCCGGATATCATGATTAACGGTTCCATGGGTCTTAGAATTGATTGTGCCACAACACTATGAGAGCTTATTAAAAAGTAATATATATCTCAGTCTTTGAGGGTGCCTGGGTTGTATATTTCATAGATTGTTATTCAAAAATATATCTTTAAAAAAATTCCCTGGATTAAACATCTTGTGCATCAAATTAGATTGATAGGTTCTCCAAAATTGGAGGAAACTCCATCTATTTGTGGGTTTTAGTTATGCTTTAGTCACCTTTTTTTTTTTTACACCTACAGCATCTGGTTTTCTTAGGTGGTCTCCCATCCAAGTACTAACCAGGCCCTACCCTGCTTAGCTTCTGAGATGAGATGGGATCAGGCGTGTTCAGGGTAGTATGGCCATAGACTGCAACCTTTTAAAATATCATATTTTTCTGTCATCTTTAAATTACTGATGACTATAGAATTTTCAATATGCCGATATACTTTTCATTTACCTAAGATTTGAATGCAGGGACATACTGTTGAGGATTACGGTTTGCACACAGACTCTCATCCATCCCCAACTAGAAAAGTAAGTCTTTATTCTCTAAAATACCACTTGTAACTCTTATAATGAGGCTTATTAGAAGATAGAGCTCTCAGAAATCTCCAGAGCCCAACAGAGAACCTCACCGCTAGCATATTCCATGGTAGGGACATAGCAGCTGCTCTAGGCAAAGCATAGACTTACTGAAATTCAAAAGTTTCACAAGAATTAGAGCTTCTGACCTCACAGAAGCTATGGGTTCATCTGGCATAGAGAGGCACTTTGAGGTACCAGCAATTATTCCCAAATTCACAGCAATTTCTAGTTGTGGCTGGGTTCAGACAAGACTGGTAGACAGATATCGTCTTATTACTTATACCCATGATAACTACCATTTATAGAAGGTCAATTAAGTGTCAGTGGCTAAAGTGTTGTTTTATATATTTTATTTCATTTACTATTCATAGTAGCCCTATTAGGTAAATATTATTGCCACCATTTCACAGATTAGAATATTGAGGCTCAAAGAAGTAAATTCATACAAAGTCCCAAAGCTAGTGGGTGGTGGAACTGGCATTCAAACCTAGATGTCCCTAACTCCAAAGCTGAAGTTTGTTCTACTATATTTCCATGTTCAGTTTCATGGTATTTTATATGGATTGTCTCTTAATTTTTCTTATAAGGTTGACCACCTCTTAGGAAAAGTAATACCATTTTATTGTGTGCTTACTATATAATTTAATTCTAAATTCTACTCATCAGACTATGCTTTTGCTTCTATTTTGATTCAAATGAGTATTATACAATTTAATCAATCTTTACATCATTATGAAAAAAAAAATAACTGGAATACCCAATTCCAAATCTAAGATTCCCTGGGACTAGGAAAGGATTAGTGTTGGCCCCCTTGCCTAAGTAATGCTAGGGGCTACCATTCAATCAAGAATGCAGTTGATAAGTACATAGTGGGCCTCAAGGTTATTGTTCTTACACTGATACAAATAAAAGTAAAATAAAATGAATATATTATTTATGGTCTCAAGGAATTTATAAATTATAATTAAAAGATTATAAATTTTATATTAACAGATAATTTAAGCAATGAAATCGAATCTAGCTAGTTTTTAGTAAAAGTCTGGCCTCTTGCTACTGTAGGGAAGCAGGTGGATTATGGCTGGGCTAATAAAGGGAAACAAAGGGACACAGTTAGCATACCACTTTAGGGTATGCTAACAATAGGCTACAGAATTTTACATGTACCAGTTCCCTCTCTGCACTGCACCAAATATACTCTCGCTCTAAAGTATAACATAATAATTATTATTTATTGTTTCCCATGGGTCAGGCACTATACTAAGCCCTTTACATGCTTATTTATTTAATTCTCAAAATAATCTTATGAGACTGCTGTTATTATTTTCATTTCAGATTCACAGATAAAGACATTAAATACTCAAGTCGATTAGGAAATTTCTCCAAAGTATACATTTGCCCAAGAACTGTTAGAGTAAAAAGCACCTCTTAAACATGTGAGCATAATGACTAACAAAATAATGTGCTACTTGTTATCTCATGCTAATTAAACTGTATGTCAACTTATTGCCGGCTCCTTGAGCACAAATATGGCTCATAATTATGTATAATTCTTAATTCCAAAGCGTGGCCTAAAGTAAGAGAAAGAAAACCTGTTGGTTATTTTAAAGCTTTTATGTACAGAGTGGATTTTCCTAGATGAATCCTTCCATCTTTTCCCACTCCGAGGTTCCGTGTTAATGAAACAAAGAAACATGTCTACAAGCAATAAAAGCCTTCTGCAACTTTAAGACTTGGTAAGAAAAAGTTAAGTGAAGAAGCAATGTTTCATAAGAATTGCATTGCCTTTGCAGAAGAAAAAGTTACATCTCCATTTAAAACTGTCATATATTTGGACAAATGAAGTGTGAAGTTAAGAATATTTTAAAATGCTCCACAAAAGTATCAGTGACTTGCTATCAGAGGTGGCTACAGGAAATGAATGCTAAGGGAGAAATAAAGCAACAGATAATTCAGGCTTTTCTGGCAGCTTTCCTAATGCCTTTAAAGCAAAAGTTCTCCTTGAAACAAATCACACTAACTTTCATAATCAAATATCAAAACATTTGTAAAACAAAACAAAACAAAAACTAAACATTTGTGACAAGTACTAATCTAACATATGTAGATCTTATGTTCCAAAAAAAAAATTCAGACTAAGGTTGCACTAAGAATTTAAAATGAAACAAACCCATTCCTTCACCTCCATCCCCCTGCATTTATCACTATTACCATCAACTCAAAACAATGAGTTTATATACAGTTTTAAATCCTCTTCATGAGAACTGTCTTAATAGAAGAAAGGGAATTTGAGTGGTATATGAAAAGATATAAAATGAAGAATTATAAAATGCTGGTGATTTTATAGTTGGCAAAGTAGTTCTCCAACTCACTACTTCTTTAAGAAAAAAATTCTGGCAAAAAGGAAACTTTACACAAACCATGGCTTTCTCCTAAAGCCATACTTCCTGCAAACACTACAGGGCTTCTAACTCTGATCAGACAGATTTTCCAGGCTGCATTCCCCTGTAAGGATAAACAAAAACACACAAATCCAATGGGCTGATGTAAGGTCACAGGGCAGGCATATGAGAACCAAATATGGTAGCTAAATCCCAGCTCACAACAGATACTTTTCAAAAAGGCCATAACCACCAACTCCAAACTATTTGTTCTTAATTACAAGAAAAGTAATAAGCAATCTGTTCTTAAGAGTTAACTGGGTGACAAATATGAACCAGTCTGCTGTGAATTACATTAGCTCTGCCTTTTTCTTTTCCTTTTCTATTGCAGTAAAGGCTACTGTAAAATGTGCTAAAGTGGACATATTCAACAAGGTATTGCATCTGAATAAACAAATTAGTACAATCTGTGCCTGTACAAAATAAAATATAGAATTTCCAAATGTCCCATTGTAGGGGGCATTTAGCTTCTGCCTCATTGTAAGGAAGGCACTGTCCTACACTGACCAAGAAACATATCTATATAAATGATATCATTTTGTACTAAAGATAAGTCCTGAGGGGATTCTTGTCCTCACTTGAACTGCAGCATAGAACATCACCCTGAAATCTGGTCCATAGCCATAAATAGAAGATAATTTCCCCTACTTCATACTACCAAAACCCCATGATTAAGGCCAGGTAAGATGCTGTCTTTCTTTCCAATTATGAAAGAATTCAAATTAGCATTATCATATTCCTTGGCAATTCTGAAGGCTGTTAATACAGTCAAATTCAAATCTGAAACACTTTGAGAGTGTGCATCAACAGCCATGGAAACATTCATGTAAAAAAAAATCAAGTAATTTCACTTCTGGATTCCTCGTTTAAGTAAATAATACAAAAGAGGGTAAAAATTATGTGCCTGAATAACTTATGTATTTTTTTTTGTGGGGGAGGTTGTTACTGTTGTTATTAAGTTTAGAGTTTGTTTGTTTGTTTGTTTTAGTGGTGGAGGATTGAAAGTTGCTTGCCATTCGAATTTAGTCAAATAAATAGTAGTGTGATCATTCAAAAGATTGCTATGAGCACACTGAAATTGACAATGGCAAATTATATGGCAACAAAGAAAAGCATTTATAATAAAGAATGAAAAATAAGTTTAGAGAATCATGCATTCGCTATGATGTAAAAGTGTAAATTCTCCAGCTACAGGTAGGTGATATCTCCAGGCACAAGTCTCAAGGAGGAACACAACATCCCAAGGTACAGATAATGAAACTGTCTGCTAGGCCCTGTTTGATCTGAGACTCCCCTGAATACATTTATCTTTGTGTAAGACTTTAACTGCTAACTTCTGCTTTCTATAATCTGCTTGTTGCTTATTCAAGGACATAGTTGGAGGCTTTATAAACTGCCTCCTCTGGAGGCTGGGGGCTGATCTCCTCTAACCCTGTTCTCACCTGCACCACAACATGATACTGTGAAAAGAACTGTGTATGTTTTCAAAAGACTAAATAGGAATTAAAACACAATTATTATGACTGCTTAGAGATAGGAGTGAGTGCTCAGTACTTTGCTCAAGAGACTATTTGAGCTGTGGTGAGATCATGAGATTATGGGGATTCCCCCACTAAACTTTTCCAGTGGTGTTATATTGCTTTACATACATTTTAAAACTACTTTAAAAATCAATTCATGTGTTTTGAGCTTAGTGGAGGCAGCACAGTATAATGGAAAGACTGTAGACTATGAAACCTGTGGTAGTGGAGAGAAATTTGTACTCAAAAAGCTAATCAGCTTTGTTTGCTTCTGTAGATATGCCTGCTGCATAGACTGTACTCAAAAGTAACTAAAAATCATCCTCCCTTTGGCTTGCTCTGTCTAAGCAACAAATGTAACTACCTGTACTCTCTAGCAACTCCTGTGCTTTGTAGCTCTTTGTAACTGCCTACAACCCATAGCAACTCCCATGCTTTGTAACCATTTGAGGACAAATTAACCAATCAGCCAATGCCAAATTAAGTTCGATATATACAGTGTTGCAACTGAGCTGGTAGTGGGGCAGATCTTCAAAGAGCTAGCTTCTCTGGGATCGCCCACATAATAAACCTGAGTTCTCCAACTCTCTGACTGCTGCTTGGTTTTTCACTAGTCTGATTTTTACAACTTTTCTGCAACAGTAGATGCACTCTTGTGCCATCACCCATGATTGCCGCCTCCTGGTATTCACTTTCTTATATAATCCTCTCTCCAGAGTGTGGACAGGACCTGTTGTTTGCTGCCAATCAATAGAATATGGCAAAGGTAATGTGGGATGTCACTCCAGTGATGATGCCGTGTTATCTAAGGCTTTATCTTTCTAACTGACTCACATTAGAGTCCCTCTTTCTTTGTTGGCTATGATGAAGCAAGCTGCCATTAGGACTACAGCTTCAAGGAAATGATTGACAACCATTGAGCTTGAAAATGAATTCTTCCATGGTAGAGCCTCCAGATGAGAAACCAGTCCTAGTTGACACCTTATTCGCAGCATTGAAGAGGACCCAGCTATGCCAGGATTCATAACCCACAGACATTGTGATATAATAAATGTGTATTTCTTCAAGCCACTAAATTTACAGAAATTTGTTATACAACATAGAAAACTAATATAGGATCCAACTTATTTGAGTTTGAATTTAATTTATTATCTGTGTATGGCTAAGTTGTTTAACCTCTGAGTCTCAAATTCCTTACTCATTAATTGAGAGTAATACCTACCTCCTCAAACTGTTGCAAAGAAAATTATAGATAAGAGAAGCAATGTTCCTCTCATACTGCTTGCCACAAAGCAGGCTAGATTGTAAATTATAAGTTTTCTCATGGTTAGAACCTTATCTATCTTGCTCATCATTATATCCAGCACCTATTATCATATCTAGGCCACAGCAGGTATTCTATAAATATGTAGCAAATGAATAAATAAATGAAAATAAGCTCTCAAGGTATGATAGCTACTACTTTAAATATGCATAAGGAACTGTAGCTATACATAACTGCGAGAGAATTCCTGCCCTCAACATATTAAAAACAATGAATTACACCATGATGCATCAATCACAATACAGGGCAGTCTTTCTGAAGCAGTATAATGATAGGACGCAGAATAGCCAAACTCTAGAATCAAACATAAGAATATTGTATCAGCACAATTCAGTGTAACCTTTTGATAGGCTCCTATCAATGTCAATAGAAACTATATATGAAGGTGATATAGAAGTACTTAAAGCAGGCAGTATAGCTGCTAAGTAGTCACTATGCCAGGCTGATTCCTGGGCATTCAAAGTCTAGTGACTTTCCTCATTCACTTCATGGAACTGTGAGAAGCAAGATGGGCTGTTTAGCACACCCAGCAAATATTTGAGGGACCACTCAGACATTATAAATTTCTCCCTGAGAAATTCTAGAAAGATGCAACTATTTATTGCATCAGTAAATTCCAGGAGTGTTGTGCTCAAGAGTGTCAACCAAAGTAAGAAATTTTATTCTGATAATAGTCCATAAAAAGTTGCTTTTAATCTAAGATTCTAAAAGAAAAGTTTACTGGCAGTTAAATATTTTCAAGCAATGCATCACATTTCTTGAGCCACATAGTCAATTTCCACTAAAAGCATTCTGCCATATTGTAAAACTGTTTTTTTTTTGTTGTTGTTTAAATTAGGTTGGCTACTCTGGCTGACATCTACTAAACTGCTCCAAATGCAAGAGAATGTCTAATCCCAAATGTTATATAACTATGCAGTAGAAAAAATTCCATAGTCAAGTCAATTTGAACCACAAACCCTGTACTCATAATACTCGGCTAGTATTCATTGCAAAAATTCGCCAACATCTGTTTCTGTGAAAAGAGGAAGACCAAAAATATTGTGAAACAAGTAAGGAAGTCATTGACTTAATCTCTGAAAATCTCCAAAACCAGTCTATGAAGAAGACCAATAAATATTCACATATAAAATGAAACATGCACATTCTCAGTAATTCAATTCCTAATGACTCTAGGTTGGAAGAAAATTATTCCTGCACTTCCTTTTTCTTTGTAAAGGGAATAGAAGCTGTTTTGCATATTTCCTACTGCTTTTATCAGCCCAGTAAAACATCTCCTTACTAGGACCAAATTCTCTCTCAGTACATTAAAAATGTTTTAAGGCAATGGCTTTTTCAAATTCAAGAGTGGTATTATAGTGACAACAAAAGGAGAACAAAACAGTGATTCAGGAAGGTTTAATCTACTTCTAATGGCATCACTCAAATAGGAAAAGAATCTCAACCTAACAACCACCATGAACAAACTATCAAAGGAAAGGGAGAACCATAATCCTTTCACATGTTGATAAGATTCATGGATAGGTCATAAACTGTTCCATTTCAATGTACTTAAGTTTGATTGATTTATCCTTAAAAATTACTATTCTAACAAAATCATGTAAACAGGATATATCAAATCTTTGTACACACTATTTAAATGGATAATTTTCACAAATAATTATGTCAGATTTTTAGATCAAAGGATAAGCTTTCCAAACAATGAAAATGTTATCTACCTAAATAGGATGCTTTATTAATGTCACATAATGAGACAAATAGGCATGGCTTTATTCTTTTATACACATTAAAAACAAACACAGCCACCCAATTTTAAGCTAACCTCCAGTAACAGTCTATTCAAAGTAAAGGATTTTAAATAGGCTTTTGCTTCTTAAAGGAATGCGTAAGACTCTCCACAAAGAAGTGTATATTACTAAATGGTGTTTAACAATCTAAAGTTGTTTATATTAAAGGTGAAGAAATTAAGAAGTACAAATTGGCAGTCACAAAATAGTCATGGGTATGTGAAGTACAGCATAGGTAATATAATATAGTCAATAATACTGTAATAACTATGTATAGTGTCAAGTGGGTAACAGACTAATCTGGGGGATCACTTCATAAATCATACAAATTTCTCATTATTATGCTATATACCTGAAACTAATACAAAATAATATTGAACGTCAATTCTAATTGAAAAAAAAATGTTGTTTATACGAATGCTTCTTCAAGGTTGTACAGGCCTGGTTGGTAGATAATTCTTGGTCCAGTTTATCTTTATACTAAAAAAAAAATGCATGCCCTGGATCCATTGTCCCTAGACCCTTCTGGGAAAATAAATACTAACCAGAACCAGATGACGGGTACATAGCACAATCTTTACATCTAAAGGGCTAACCATGACTTCAGAAAACATATACAAAGACACACACACACACACACACACACACACACACACAAACACACACAAAAACAAATTTTACATTTTCAGACTACCCTAGTTGTAGTACTACTTTTCCCCCTCCATAGTTGAGGAGGTGATAATATTTCATTAAGAAGGAAATTAAATACTTTCAAGGGAGTACAGCAACTCAAAATTCTGTATCCTAGCCAAAAAAAAAATTCATTTGTTACAGGAGAAATAACTAGTCTCAAGCCTTAGCTGAGCACTCTGCCCCAGAAGAACATTCCAAAGAACATTATGAATGTATTCCCAGATGCAAGCCAATAAAGCAGGCTCTAAATTGTCCAGCTAAAGAGAACTACCACGTATTACCTAATTAGTTAAATAAGACCAGGTTCAAGTGGTTCAAGAAGATAACCAACTTGTAAACTAAGGCTGTTAATACAAAAGAAGCCTGGACCATGTAGTTTTGTGGGCTGTGAGATTTAAATGTGATCATTGTTATTTGGACTATGACCATCAAGAACAACAGGTCCAGCAATAAGACCTACTGTCAAGAATGGTGAAAGAGCTGGTGTTTTTACTTTACTTGCAAACTAACAAGTAAACCTGCCACAGTTATAAGGATGATGGCAGAAAACACAACGCTTCTGAATCACAGCAACAGCAGTAGCCAGAATATCAGCATTTTCTTGTACCTGTTTTCTAATCCTCAATTCCTACAGGGTGACATCAAGGGTTGGGTAAGGGATCTTCAATCTTTTATACTGGGAAGTAAGCAAATCTTTGCTTTAGAGAGAGATATCTCATCTTTTAAGGCTGGTTGCATCTTTGAAAAAAGAAAATACAAGATGTATGCAAATGAAAAAGACCAATGGAGAACTGTCTCACAATATCTACCATTATGAATATAGTCAATATTGTAATAACTATATATGGTGTCAGATAGGTACTAGACAGATTGGGGTGATCACTTTGTAAGTTATATAAATGTCTAAGTATTACGTTGCACACCTGAAACTAATACTTAATTTTTTTCAATTATAATTGACATTCAATATTGAAATTAATGTAATAGTGAAAGTCAGTTGTAATTGCAAAATAAAAAAAATTTAAAACCTATTTGGCTATTATAAAATTTTCAGCTCTTGTCTTAGAGGTTTCTGAAGGCAAAACTAATCTGAATATAGTTTTGGGTGATGAAAGTCTATAATTTCACCAGTTAGTTAAACAGAAAATTATAGGAGTTTAGTAGTAATTCCTTTGAAAATAGAAATTGTGGATGCTTCAAAATTCCATCAAGCCAGACTGAACTCTTCTACATCCCAAAATAATATATTTATTCAGTAGTCACTCACAAGGTGGGTTGTTTATCTGCAAAATCAATTCTTGTAATCAACATAACATCTTTAACTTCTCTTACTCTAAAACTAAATATCTATACATGTGCCAAAAGACAAAAAATAAGTCATGACCTCATTTTAAAGTCTAGACAAGCTGCAAAGCATTCATTCTCTCTGTAAACATGCTTTTGCCTGAAGGATTTTGATCCCGATTCAGGAAATAATATGTTGAAATAAATTTAATACTAATGAAATTTTTAAAAGAAAAAACTGACAGTTATCACTACAGAAGAATCCTTATTGAAGATAGAGGAAAGAAGGACTCTAATATCTGGTGTTAGCATTAAAATATTATGTAAGCAAATTTGATTTTTTATTTTGTTTTGGTTTTCATAAATATTAAAAGTAAGCAAAACTTACTGGGGGGAAATTGTAGAAATTAAAATATTCATTTTACCTTATGATTTTTAAAAGTATTCACTGCTTACCTCAAAGGTGGCCAAAACCTGCGTAGGAACCAAGGAGAGTCCATATAGCGAAAAGTAAAGCTCTATTATAGGCCAGTTTCTATGGTGAGCCAATAAGATACATTCTCTTTATTATAATTCATATACACAAAGGGAATAAATTATTCTAAGGCATCACTTAGTGATCCAACAGCAGATAATTTATTGAAATATATCTAATTGCCCATAGCACCTGACTCACTCAGACTATAGCAAAGAATCAAGTATTGAATCCATGCCTATCATGGCCTTTCTAAAATGTGAAAGTTAACTGATTAACTCTGTGCAATCTACTAAAGTAAAATGTCTGTTGATTGGTAGATATGCAGTTTTCTTAAACTTTATGGATCTTTTAAAAGATATAAATAATAAATATTTGTTAATACTTCTTCATCATGGAATCCTGCGACTTTTTAACATTAGGTTTGAGACACACAAACACTTCAGTGACTAATTTTGTAGAACAGGGAAAAACACTAAATATTCCAAGCTTTTCAGAATGTGTAGAATTCTGTCTTCCTTGGTGTAAAAATAAGTAAAAGTATTGAAAAATAGTTTAAAGAGATTTGGCACTATACTGTAGTTAATTAAAACAGAATTAATCTTTTTTTTCTATTTTCTTCAGCCTAGATTTATATGAAATATCCTGGCAATTAAATCCCCACCCCTCCAAAAAAAAATCCTGTATCTTAGTTCTTGTTTCATAGTCTAGCTCTTCAGAGAGTATAAAAAGAAAAGCCACTATTTCTGGTTTAGAAAAGTTTAAAATTTAGTAGGACACTAAATTCAATTTGCCACGTTACAGTAAAATACTTGTGATAGTTACGTATTTTTAATATGTCATATACTAAATATTACACTAAGTACTTTACATGTATTATCTCATTGTAATAAATGAGAAAACAGAGCAGTTAACTTTGCCCAAGCAGACACAGAAAATGGTGAAACAGAGATTCAAAGTTAACGGCTTGAATCCATGATCTTTACTACCACATTATACAAATAGAAGTTATATAATTAAGTTATATATAAGAAAATAATTTCAGAAAAAAATAATTAGGAAGTTTTTCACTATAAGGATTAAAAAGGAGAAGATAACCAATCCAGCCAATGAAAAGATCAATCAATGGCTTTAAACTAATAGAAGAAAAACTATAGGCTTAAAATATATAATTACTTCTTTTAAGACTTAAAAATACTTTAAGCAGCTATTTGTTTTAAACATATTTTTGTCTAACACATTTTCTCATCATTTATTTCTTTTCAAGCCTAGAACCAAAATTAAAAGTGGATTTAAAATGTTATTGAATAAAACCCAGTAAAAAGTAAGCAATAATCATAGAGTTTATCAGATTGCCCAACTTCGTTTATGATAATTAGGAGAAAACTAGGTGTTCATGCTTTATGAAAGTCTCATGAAATGTCTTTAATTATGTAGTTTCATTTAAAACTAGCAGGCTTTTTTTTTTAAATAACAGAAATTCAGATTAGGATGCAAGGTATAAGTGAAAACTATATTTCTTTTCTACTTTCTACCACCAGATAGCATGTTATCAAGTACATTTTCCTTTAGGCTATACTAAATATATTCATTTAAATAAACACACAGCTGCTGAACAGTTCAGAAGAGAATTTTCTTCACAACTTCTGGTCAATATAAACTGTAGGGTTTGTCTAGATAAAAGTGTGATTAGTGAAGGTCTGAAAATTCCAGTCTCTGTTATTATAACACTGTGTAGTCAGCTTTGCCAAATAGTAAGACTGTAATATTTCTTGTAACGATTACATATGCAGAAAGATGGAATTTATTTTGCAATGTTAAAATGGTCCATTGAAAGCACTCCTGCTTTTCTATCAAGATGTTTAGTATATCAAAGTCATTTTCCCATTTAGCCTAGCACAGAGTAAGGACTCACCAAACCCTTCCTCAAGGTCGCAAACTTAATTCTATGTAATTGTCTGGTCTGGAAAGGAGATGCCCATGGTTTCTGTTTATTCAGTGGGGCAACAGGACACAGAATGAAGATCTCTACCTCTTCTATCCAGTCAAGAGAAGAAACACAATGGATACATTCAATACAAGCATAATTTCAATAAATCTACTAGTACATTTGAAAAAAAAATGTCTCATGTATGTTTGTGAACACCATTTAGTGAGGGGGAAAAAAAGCTTAAACTAAAGTTTAAATTAAGGTTTTAAAAATTCTGCATTTTTTTAATGCACATATGGCTCCCCTTATGAAGAACCAGAATTTGGCCTTAAAAATCTGTTATTTAAATGAGAAAAAAATAGTTGAAGTTGGTAGACTTTATATAAATCAGACTACTGCATACCAATGGATGCATACTTTCACCAACCATACTAAATAATTTATTTGTAAAAGGAGGAAGAAAAAAGAGAAGAGGAGAAAGTACACTACTAAATTTGAGTTACAAAAAGTATTATGCCTTAGATTAAGAAGAAAAATAATCACAAATCCATAATTATAAAACACAGAGACCAGAATGCCACTTAGCAAATTGAGTTAAAAAATTAAAATCTCCACTATATTAAAAATATTTTAAATGCATTTTAAATTACACACTGTGAAATTCATCCTTTCGGTGAACATTTCTGAGTTTTGACAAATGCATAGTGTCATGCAACCACTAGCACAATTATAACAGTTCCCTTACACCCCACCCAGAATTCCCAGGTGCTACCACTTCATAGCATTAGTTCTTATAATTAAGATTCCAGTTCACAGATATTTTTCTTAACTACTATTGCATAGCTACTTCTGGTTTCTCGCAACTATTTTGCTGAATAAGTGTATAGCTTTTTTCATAGAATCGCAAATAGATAAAAGTCTGTATGTCAGATTAGCAAATACTTAAGAAGTGGTTGTTCTGGGTCCAGCATTGTACTAAATGCTCTGGGGACTACAAGAGATGATAGGAACACTACATACAAAGAGATGTGAAAGTTTACAGCAATATGAGAGGTTATATAATACAATGTTTAGTTTTGAGATTCACGTTATAAAAAGTATTTTTAACTTAGAAACTGTGAGTCCCCTGAAATGTGTAAGTACACGTCTTTTAAAAGAAGCTCCAGAACTTCCATTGGGTTATCAGGATAACTAGAGTAGAAGATCTATAGGTGTTTTAGAAAGGAAATAAGAATGGAGAGGTAGGGTGGAAATAATTGCTGGTAGGATTTCTTCACACAGCACTTTAAGCTTTCATATCCATTTCTTTCACTTGAACCAAAAATTTAGATAAGGTTCTTAAGTAATGAAATGAGATTAGGGAAATAGTGTTTGGGGAAAATTAGTAGAGTAGTAGTATATAGGAAGGGTTGAAAGACTATAGGTAAGAAACTATTATTTAGGTATAAAAAGATGAAGGTTAATTGGAAGGTGTGAGCTATAAATGTACAGAGGAAGTAGAGAATAAAACAGACATTATTAAGAGAAAATTTGATAGGATTTGCTGATGGATTGGTTTGGAAAGATTAAGGATTATGATTTATTTAATCAATCATTCATTTAAGAAGTATTTATTGAACTGAGCCTATTAAATTCTTAGCACTTGTTCTATGCATCAGAGAAAGAGAAGATAAACAAGACAGATAAGAATGGTCCCTTACCCCATGAAGTTTATAATCTAATGAGCAGACAATAAATAGGAAAGCATATTAATAAACAAAATAACTTCAGATAGTAATTAACTAATAAATGTCATCGGTTATCAAAATATCAGTGTATATGAAAGATGACTTCAAGGCTACAAAAGGAAAAGTGCAAGGGAAACAATTAATGGACTAGCCTTTTCAACCAAATTATCTCATTTATTTAAAAGAGGATACTGATAATGACATGGGACAACTGGCAAAAACAGGATTTTGTGAAAATAAACATTTTTTCTATACCTATGTGTATTGTATATCTGTGTGGTGGGGTATATTATAAGAAGGGAAGGATTGTGAGAGAAGGGGCAGAAAGTAATGATACCGAGTTAAGTTTTAAATAAATTGAGCTAGAAGTCCTCTATTTTGGAGAGAAATCAACCCATTGGTATGATAGCAAACAGTACTGCTTAAACAAAAATAATTACCTTGGCACAGCAAAACGAAATGATATATTCAGTAAGTGCTATCCTTACAAGTGAAGAGGTTTTAGTTTATAGCAAACATTGAGTGGCTGGCTATTCAAGTAACAAATAAACAATTGGAAAACAAGTGAATTGTGTTTCTCTTTCACTTTCTACTCCCACAATTAACTGTTGATATAAGTGCTTCTGCCTTTATAGAGTTCTTATCACTTAAAGCAAGCTTGCTAATCTTACTAGCTCTTGTGTGAAAAAAAAAAAATATATATATATATATATATATACACACATACATTTACATACAAGTCTTGTTATTCCTACTAAATTACAATCTCCTCAGGACAAGTCCCACATCCAACTTAGTTTCTGACCCTCAGAATACCAAACAGAATGCCTCATACATTATAAGTACTCAATAAATATTTTAAGCAAATGCCCCTTTAAGGCAGAAGACCTTATTTAATCCACAATGCATCACTTTGATGGTTTTCTTCTCATGATAATACTATCTGACATCGTAACAGCTATAAAATCTGTTATTATTAGTATTTTCATCTTTAAATCAAAGCCTGTTTTGATCAAATTTTAAATAAGAAGAAATTCAGAGAAAGCAGAATATATGGACTTTCGAGACAAAGAACTAAACCAGAGAAGAAGCAGGCAAAGGGTGAAAGAGGCAAAAATGCTTTGTTAGCATCTCTGACTATTCCCAGGTTTATATTTCCCTCTCCTTAAGTCCTAAAATTTCTTTTGTTCTTGGACTGTAAAGATTCTTTCTTAAAGCTGTTAACCAAATGCTTGACACATGAGCCACTAGAAGATTTTGAACTGGTTAAAGTTCAAAGATGACTAGTTTTTATAAAACTAGTTTTTACTCTCTGCCCATCTAGTTTGAGAACATAAACAATTCAGATGAAAAATATAAGTGAAGTAACAAGCATGAAATTATAAATTATGTGCTGTATACAGACATAATACCCAATGTTCATGAAAGATGAGGCTTAGTTGAAATGTTTATGGAAATGTGCACTGCTGATCAACATTTTAAAATTAGGTGAGAATTCAAGACAATAGTCATGAATAAACTCATTGAGATACAAGAAAACTCAGAAAGGCAGTTCAATGAGGTCAGGAATAAAACTAATGAACAAAAGGAGTACTTTACCAAAGAGACTGAAACTATAAAAAAAATGAAACCGAAATTCTGGCACTGAAAAACTCAATAAATGAGATGAATAATGCATTAGAAAGCACTGATTATAGAACAGATCAGATAGAAGTGAGAATTAGAAAGCTCAAAGATAGAAATCAAGAAATGATTAAGGTGGAAGACAAAATAAATAATATTAATAAATATAAAAGACTTCTACAAGAACTATCTGACTCCATTAGAAAGAGCAACCTAAGGATAATGGGTATCTCAGGAAAAGAAAAAAAGAGAAAGGGGAACAGAGAGCCTATTTGATGAAATAATTGACAAGAACTTCCCAAACCTAGCGAATAAACTGGACATTTGAGTACAAGAAGCTCACAAAACACTTAATTACCTCAAAGTAAAAAGATCTCTAAGACACATTATATTAAAACTCTCAAAAGTTAATGACAAAGAAAGAATTATCAAGGCAGCTAGGGGGGAAAAAGACGATAACCTATAAAGAAAACTCCATCAGATATGCACCAGATTTCTCACTAGAAACCCTACAGGCCAGGAGAGTGAAATGCTATACTCAGAATATTGAAAGAGAAACCACCAGCCAAGAATAAGATATGCAGCAAAGTTAGTTTTTAGATATGAAGGCTATATAAATGTATTTCAGACAAAGAAAAGTTGAGGGAATTTACCAACACAAGACCTGTACTACAAAAAATACTGAAAGTTCTTCTACCTGAAACAAAAATACTAAAGAATACAAGACTTTGAGTAAGATGACAAACAGGCAGACAGATGCAAGAAACTGCATCTGTCTTTTTTTTCATGGTAGGGTAGTAAACAATTATAACATAAAGGTTAAAAGATAAAAAAAAAGAATTTAAAATAAAGCTACTGCAAATTGATAACAAATGTACAGCATAAAAAGGAATAATTTGTAACAACAAAAACATGAAAGTAAAAGATGAAAAAGACTGAACTTATATAGGCAAATGAAAATAAGAAATTAATAAAAGAAAAATGACTATTTTATGTATGAGACATTTTATACAAACCTCATGGTAAACACAAAACTCCAGAGCTGATAAAAAGCATAAAAAAATAAATAAATAAAAGTGGAAATGGAGAAAACAACATAGAAAACACCAAACTAAAATAGCAGACATAATTATAAGGGCAAAGAAACAATGGAAATACAAAGCAACTAGAAAACAAAAGATAAAATGGCTGTAGTAAGTCTTCATATGTCAATAATCACCCTAAGTGTAAATGTACTGAGTTCGCCAATCAAAAGGCACAGAGTAGCAGGATGAATTAAAAAAAAAATATGACCAATCTATACACTGCTTTCAGGAGATCCATGTCAGCTCCAAAGATCCATCTAGGCTCAAAGAGAAGGGATTGAAGATGATTCTCTAAGCAAATGGTACCAAGAAAAAAGTGGGCGCAACCATACTTATATCAGACACAATAGGTTTCAGGAAAAAAAAAGGTAACATAAAGGAGACATAACAGTTATTACTATACACACACACACACACACACACACACACACACACACACACACACACCAAACTTAGGACACTAAAATATACAAAAGAATTATTAACAAAACTAAAGATAGAAATTGACATAATTATAATAATAGTAGGGGACATTAATATCCCACTTAAACCAATGGATAGATGATCCAGTCAGTAAATTAACAAGAAAACGTCAGCCTTAAATGACACATTAGAGCAGATGACCTTAAGAGATCTATATAGAACTTTCCACCCAAAAACAACAACAACAAAATCATTCTTCTGAAGTAGACAGGTAACATGCTTGAGGACAGACCATACATATGTTAGGACACAAAACAAGCCTAAATAAATTTAAGAAGATTGAAATTATCTTTTGTATCCACAAAGTTCTAAAACTAGCAGTCAACCACAAGAAGAAAGCTGGAGAAATCACAAATCTGTGGAGATTAAACAACATGGTACTAAAAAACTATAGGTCACTAAAAAATAAAAGAAGAAATCAAAAGATACATAGAAACAAATTAAATTGAAAATATGATACACCAAAACTTTTGGGATACAGCCAAGTGGTACTAGAAGGGAAGTTTATAAACTATATAGGCCTACTTTAAGAAACAAGAAAAAGGTGGACTGGGAGTCAAGATGGTAGAGTAGGTAAATGCTGTGCTTTCTTCCTCTCACGACCATATCAAAATTACAGCTATATTACAGACAAGCCATCATTGGGAGTCACCTAAAGTCTAGTTGGACAGAAGTCCTGCAACTAGGGATACACAGAAGAGTCTACCTGAAAATAAAAAATTAAAAAAAGAACCAAGAAAAAAACTCAAAGAAAGAATCTAACATTACACCTTAAGGAACAAGTAAAGGAAGAACAAGGAAGAAAATAATAAAAAAAGAGTAGAAATAAATAAAATAGAGAACAAAAAGAAAAGCTTATTAAAACAAAGAGCTGATTATTTGAAAAGAAAACAATTACAAACCTCTAGCTAGACTCACTAAGGATAAAAAAAGAGAAGACTCAAATAAATAAAATCAGAAACGAAAATGGTAAAGTTATAATGGATACCACAGAGGTACAAAAAATTATACAGGAATGATATTAAAGGCTATATGCCACCAAACTGGATAATCTAGAAGAAGTGGACAAATTCTTAGAAGTGTACAACCTTGCAAGACTAATTCATGAAAAATTAGGAAACCTTAATAGAATGATCACTAGTAAAGAACAGTAATCAATAACTCCCAATAAAACTCCAGAATGAAATAGCTTCACTGGTGAATTCTACCAAACATGCATTATGAGACCAGTATTACCCTGATACAAAAATCAAGAAAAGACATCACAAAAAAATATAGAATATATATATATATATATATATATATATATATATATATATATATATAGAGAGAGAGAGAGAGAGAGAGAGAGAGAGAGAGAGAGAGAGGTGTTTTTATGAATTTGACTTCAAAGGCAAGGGGAAGAAAAGTAAAAGTAAACAAATAGGACTACATAAAACTAAAAGGTTTATGCAAAACAAAAGAAGCCAGCAATAAAATTTTAAAAAAGCAACCAACTGAATGGAAGAAGAGATTTGCAAATGATACTTCCAATAAGAGGTTAATATTTAATTTTCTTTATAAAAATATTTATTTATTCAAGTGTTTTACTCATTTTGTTGTATTATAGTGACATTGATTAATGAAATACAGTAAATTTCAGGTGTACAATTCAGTAGTAAGGCATATTTAAAATATATTTTAAAAATTCATACAACTCAACAACAACAAAAAAATTACTTAAAATGTGGGCAGAGAATCGAAGTAGACATTTTCACAAGAAAGACATGCAAATGACCAACAGGCATATGAAAATATGTTGAACTTCACTAGTTATTAGGGAAATACAAATCAAAATCACAATAAGATACCACTTCACACCTGTTAAAATGGTTGTTATCAAAAAGACAACAAATAATAAGTGTTGGGGAAAATATGGAGAAAAGGGAACTCTTGTACAATGTTGGTGAGATTGTAAATTGGTATGGCCACTATCGAAAACAGTATGAAAATTTCTCAAAAAATAAGAAGAGAAATAACATATGATCTAGGAGCTCTTCTTCCTGGATATGTGCTCCAAAATATGAAAATACTAATTCAAAAAGATACATGTATCCCTATGTTCACTGCATCATTATTAACAACAAATGTAAACAACCTAATTTTCCATTAATAAATAATGAATAAATATATATCTATAATATATATATAATATATATTTATACATATATTTGAATCCTACTCAGCCATAAAAATAGATTAAATATTTCCATTTGTGACAACATGGATGAATCTTGAGGGTATTATGCCAATTGAAATAAGTCAGATGTAAATGGAGAACAATCATATGATTTCACTCATAAGAAATATAAAACAAAAAATTAAGAAACTAACAAAAAAAAAACAAAAGCAAACTCACAGATACAGACAACAGAATGGAGGTTACCAGAGGGAAAAGGGGTTGGGAAGAGGGCAAACTGGGCAAGGAATAAATAGATGGTAATGGAAGAAAACTAAACTTTGGGTTTTGAGCAGACAGTAGAATATAGATACCAAATTCTATACCTGAAATCTATACAATGTTATTAACCAATGTTACTTCAATAAGTTGAATTAAAAGTTGTCTACTCTACCTACTAGATATGTGATCATCAAGCAAGTTATTTAAATATTCTGGGTCTGTTTCCTTATGTCCAAAAGAGAGACATGAGTACTTATACTTACAGGTTATTGTATTATTGTGAATATATGAAAATATATGTGAAAGAACTTTGTAAATATAATCATGTAAGGGTTTAATTCAATAAAATCACTTGACTCTTCTCTCACTACCATACTTCTTACTTGACTTTATCTAATCTGCATGGTCTCAAGTCTCCAGGCTGTGCCTGTTTCCCTATTGGGTATTCCCTCATACTTCAAAGCCATATCAGGACTTCTTTGCACTATCACCCTATTCTCATTTTCTCTCTCTCTCTCTCTCTCTCTCTCTCTCTCTCTCTCTCTCTCTCTCTCTCTCTCACACACACACACACACACACACACACACACACACACACACAGGCACACCAAAAACCTTACTGGACTTCAGATAATTCATTTTCCTTTTCTCCTAAAATCTTATATATTATATCTCAATTAGTTCCCTGGAATGAGGCTAATTCCAAATACTGACACTTTTTACAAAGTCTATATTCATTTTCAAAACTATTTAATTTCCAGCCCTTTAAGAAAAACCTGGCTTGGTCTTCCCAGGTCCTCAGCTCCATAGCCTTAGTTATATATAACTACTTGATGATGTTTCATGCTGCACCTGTTGTTTAAAATGCATTTCTTGAGTTACATTCCCATAGATCCTAATTCAATAGGTTTACAGTCCATAAATGAAATTTTGAACAATAATCTGATGAGATTTCTGAAGCAGATTATCCTCATACCACATTGTGAGAAACAATGAAATGTTTATAGATAACCTAACATTGAGTCATTCAACACTCCCCTTGTCCTATCTTTGCTCTTACTTTTGCCTCTCTTAGGAATACTCTTTCTCTTCATCTCTAATATGAAAATCTTGCTAACTTTTGAGATCCATCTCAAATGCAGCCTTGCAGTCCATTTTGCCTATATCTAGCACTTGCACTCTTTTCTACTGAACAAGATATGGAACATTATCATCACTGGGGTATAAGAAAGTATTGAATGATCAGCATTTCTAGCTTTACAAACTAAAGTTTTACCTATGAGTCTGTGTCCTTGACTTAAGTTTGCTATAAGACTTGTGAACCGGGTAAACTTATAGAAAGTAAGAATGCTCAGTATTCGATTGGTAAGGGTAGTAACTCAAACTCCATAGAAACTGAAAAGGAAGACTGGCAGCCATGTCAAAACCAATGATTGAGAATGAGAAGTCAACAAATAAAAAAATAGCTGTCAGCTAGAAAACTGTACAAGTTCAGTAAAGAATAGTCAAGTAATAACACCCCAATGATCTCAAGGACAAATATGGCTGTTTACACAACTACCTAAGTGAATATGTGCAGTTGGTGTAGGTTATATAAAACAAAGAGAAAATAAGGGAGAGAGGAAGCTAAGTGTAGAGTTGCAGTGACACAGAAGGATAAAAACTATGGGTACAGTTAGTAAGTGGCAAAATAGGGATTTGAACCCAAATTAACCTAATTTCAGAATACTAGTAAATTTTCCAACCTTACTGTGATTTGAAATATAATTCAAGAGGTATAGTTCTGGGCCCAGAAATCTTCATTAAAAAAAAATCCTTTAGGTTCAAGTGGGCAATCTGTAAATCTTACGTGAGAAACAGTGAACTATTGCTGCTTACTGCTTGAGTCATTATTTCTCTCCCTCTCCCTATTTCCATGTCAGCCTTTCAGAGATACTCAACTACCTAGGAAGCCTAAGCATTAAAAAGATAAATTTTCTGGCCTCTTTCCTCTTTTACTCATCTTTTCAAGTTCCAGGTTCTTAAAATTAAAGACCCTTTTAAACTTCACAAAAAATAAGGGCAACTACCTTTCTGAGACAGTTTAGTAGTAGTCTCTGCTGGGCATAGTAGATCCAAAACCCTTAAGCTTATAAAGACATTGTTTCCTTTGCTAAAGTTAAACAACAACATCATCATCATCATCATCATCACAATCATCATCATCACCGCCTTACATTTTACTGAGTGTTTTGTATGTGCCAGGCACAGAATGAAGACTATCACATTCTCTCTTAATCTTTAAAAGTCTATAAGGTTGATATTATTATCTTTATTTGATGGATAAACAAATGGAGATTCTAAGAGGGAAAAGTTAAGCGACCTACTCAAGAAAACTACCAGTAACTACTGGTTTAAACCACTACATGGAATTTGAATCCATGAAGCCTGAATCTGAAATGTGTGTTCTTAATAGCTCAACACTATAGTCTGTGGAAACCCAGAAGTTTCATGATTACTCAGCAATTATAAATATCTGCAAACTACTGGCATGAGTCAAAAACACTGTCAGAAAAATATTAAAGGCTGAGGAAAAGACATATTCCAAAACCCAAAATTATAATCCTTCATGATATCAGAACATGTCTGGTAAATCTTTATTACCAAGCTTATATCGTCCAGATCAAGTATTTGTGTGCCTCAAAGATCCACTGATGTTTAATGATTTTAGAGGTAGACATAATTAGAAAAAATAAAAAGATGAATAATTCCGATTATGTCTTAACTAAGAACTTTGAAATTCCCATAACATGATTAGTATGTTAAATATCATGCATCTTGCCACAACAGAAAGTATTTCCACGTTATTTGGGGAAAAAAAAACTCAATGGAAAACATTTTTTTCTGTAACATAAATCATAAAAAATATAATTGACAATCACATGTACTGGCTATATTTGGATGCAAAATCATCAGAACATTGGAAGAAAAAAAAAACATTAAAATCTTAAAAAGATAAAGTTGTATTGAACTGTTCATAAATGCATCTTGTAAAATTCTTCAAAGACAACTAAAGACAAAGTGAGAAAAAACATTTCCTCATGTATAATGCAGAATCAATTTTAGAATGTTTGCTTTATGATTTTTTGATAAGTGAGCAAGTTAAGGTATTTCTACTTTGGTGAAACCTCTTTGTAATAGGAACCTACTTCTTCACATGCAAGTTGATAAATTTAGAAAGGGAAAATCAAGGGACTACCTACGTACTTGAGACCTGCTTCAGAAAGTCTGTGAAAAAATAGATTATTCTGGACTATGGAAAGAGCCTAGGTAGTAGAGTTAAACATTAATAGCAAAGACTATCAAAGGTGAAATAATCTGTTGAATGATGGCCTAGAAATAATACAAGCTTTTTAAACAGGATATTCAAAAACATCAAGGTAATTAATATGGGCCTGCCAAATAAGAAAGTACAAAAGCAACAACTGCTATTATTTCTGTGGAGTCCAGGATTACCAGTTCAAATTCACAGTTTTATAATCATTAACAGTAGTTGACTTCTGCCCTTCTTATTAGACTAACGATAATATAAAATCCTTGATATAGATCCTAACTTCACAAATTTACTGGCTATAAGACCTCAGCTAACAAATGGGTATAAGACTTACTGGGGTGATCACTTTGTAAAGTATATAAATGTCTAATCACTATGTTGTACACCTAAAACTAATATAATATTGTATGTCTACTAATAGCTGATGCTCATTTTTTTTTAAAGAGCTCAGCCAACTTAATCAAATATTTGAAGACTTGATTTGTTATATGTAAAATGGGCATAATACATCTACTTCATAGAGTTGTAAGGGCTAAATGAGAGGAAGAATGTAAAATGCCTGGCTTTGAGCATGGCACTCAAAAGGCACTCAATAAATAGAGTCTTTCCATACCTATTTCTTACTTTTCTTCTACTCATTCTTCAAACTCAGGCAAAAACCCCATCTTTCCTAGAATACATTTTAGGCAATTGATTTTCCTTATATCTGAATTTTTATAGAGGTAGATTCTGATCTGTGATCCAGAGATCACTGTGATGAGGAGTGAGGAAAGAATAAAAGTTACTGTAAAGGGCCTACAAAGCTCTAAGTACACAAAACATTTTCTACAGACTGAAAGAATGCTGTTGTGTAATTAAAACACAAATTCATTTTGAACTGTTACCAAATTCATGGTAGTTTTTTGTTATTATTTATTTTCTTATCAATGGATAATAAAAATTCAACTACTATTATGGTAGATTTCCATATTTATACTCTGAAAAGATGTATCTCACTATCACAAGTGGCTCTATAGTTGTATGGTGTTCTCCCACTATTTCAAGCAGGCCTGCACTAGAGTGAAAGAAGTGAGACACTCAACCCAAGTGAAAATTTAAGGTATACCCTAAAACTCAGTAATCAACATAAATATTTTTTTAAATAAAAATTACTGCAAGAATATATGATGTTAAAAACATCAACATTTTAAATAAAGACATGATACAACAGGGCCATGATTATGGTGAGGTGAGTGAGGTAAGTTAGATATGTGTAGGGTCAGATGCTGATTCATAAACATACTGAAAATTTGACCTTGCATATCTAAAGAAGGAAAAACTATCACTATTTCATAATATGAAAAGTGTTCATTAAAATATTCAGTTAGATCTCTGAGAGAGGGAGCTGGAGAGAGAGAGAGAGAGAGAGAGAGAGAGAGAGAGAGAGAGAGAGAGAGAGAGAGAGAGAGAGAGAATGAGAATGAAAAGACAGACAGATGTGTATCATGGTGAAACTGAATTTAGGAATAGGAATGACAATTCTGGGAAAGTACTGCTTAAACAGTAAAAGTCTTGCTATTCAGAAAAACTGACAGCTAGCCTACTTTTATTTTCCAGAGGGCCAGCAACATCATCTCCTTTATCATCATCATCATCACTATTTATTGAATACTTACTGTAGCCAAGCACAACATTGGAAGCTTCATCTTGTTTAGTCATCACAATGATTCCATGATATATATGTACTTTTATTATGCTCATTTTATTAATTGAGTTTCAGAGGGAATTAAATGGCTTGCATACAGTACCTAATAAAAGATTTGAGATAATATGAATTTATCCAGGTATATCTTTAATAATAATAATAATAACAACAACAACAACAACAACAACAACAACAATAACAAATAACATTGAACAGTTCCTGTTTAAAGCACATTATCTCATTTAAACTTTATAACAGCCAAGTAACGTAAGTATTATCATCCTTGTTTTTCACTGGGGCTTAGAGAGGTAGGAATAGAGGAGTGAGTGTGAATGTATGTGTGTGTGTGTGTGTGTGTGTGTGTGTGTGTGTGCGTGCACACATGTGTCTGTGTGTAGACAAATATGTATATAATAAATTTCTAGGTCCAAGATGAAACAGCTCCTGTTTGGCATGCCATATCAGCAAATCAAAACTTAAATAACTTTTGTGTCCTTGTAAATGTTTCAGTTGACCAGAAACATAGTATATCCAGTCAAGCCAACTCTAGGCTTTCTCACTCCAACAACGTTGACTATGTGGCCCCCCAAAATTAGATATTTTTCTATTTTCCTCTTCCTTTTTTTTCTTTTTCTTTTTCTTTTTTAAATTTGAGTTGCCTATTTAGTTAGTTAGTTATTTTTTTATGGTGATATTGGTTAATGAAATCCAATAAGTTTCAGCTGTACATTTTAACAGTAAGGCATGTATATAGATAGATAGGTAGGTAGATAGATGATAGATAGATAGATAGATAGATAGATAGATAGATAGATAGATAGATTGATAGATAGATAGATAGATAGATAGATAGATAGATAGATAGATAGCTAGCTAGCTATACCTTGTGTGTTCACTTCCCATAGTTAGATTTCTTTTTTCTTTATGCTTTATCCCATAAAGGCTTCCTGCCTTCCACACCAATTCTGCAGTTCTTTGAATGGAGACTGCTTTGTGAAGTATTAAATAAAGTTTGTATTCCCTAAATTGTCTACTTTAATTATTTTTAAATATAAACATATACACATATATAATACATGAGTGTACATATATATTTGTCATCTACTATGTGTCAGGTATTATGCTAAATACCACACATATTATCTAATGTAATTTCATTTTCTAGTGCCCAGAAAATATGGGCTACTGAAATCTTGTACCCAAAATTGCCACTTTTACAACAGGGATGGGATTTTCTAACAGCTTGGCATTAGCTTTTATCTGAGTTTCATATACCGTAAGACTAAACAATTCTCCTAGAGACATTAGTGCTGTAACCTATGGAAAGTAATAAAGTTATAAAACCAGAACCAAAGAAGACTCTTGGAATTTACATAGAAATACTTACATTTTAATCTCAAAACAAATTGACCAGCATGGTTGTATGGTTTTTTAGACAACTATGTTTCATTTTTCTACACCAACAGTTAATTCTCTGACACCAACCGGGTGTCCAAAAATACAATTATGACACTACCTATACAGACTCTACAAATTCAAATTAAGAGGGCTCAGTCCCACAAGAATGCCCTCAATTCAAATGCCAGCTACAAGTGGGGTTACCAGGTAACCCACACTTCTGCCTGGCCAGGATCAATAATTCACTAGAGCAACTCATGAAACTCAGGAAAGTGCTCTACTTACTATTATAGTTTATTATAAAGAATACAAATGAGCAACCAGATGAATAGGTACATGAGGTGAGGTTTAGAAGGATCTCAAGAGTAGGAACCTCTGTCTCTGTGGAGTTAGGGTGCACCACCCTCCTAGAATATGAATATGTTCACGACTCTGTCATTTGGGCATTTTGTGGAGGCTTCATTTCGTAGGCATGACTGATTAAAATCTGTGGCTATTAGTGACTGAACTCAAGCTCCAGCCCTTCTCTCTCCAGAGGTTAAGGGGTGAGGTGAAAAGTTTCAATGCTTTCATCATTTGGTTGGTTCCTCTGGAGACTAGTCCCCACCCTCAAGCTATTTAAAGGCTCCTACCTGCTAGAAGCCACCTCATCAGCATAAACTCAGGATATCTGTGCCAGGAACCAGATATAAAGACCAAACATATGTGTGTGTGTGTGTGTGTGTGTGTTTTATTTTTATTTATTTCTATATCTGTATGTGTTTATTATACCAAAATAGTATTCTAAAACTTATATGTCATTTTGAAAACTGTTAACACACATTAATTTTGCACAAATTGGGTACTGTTTGAACTAAACTTTTCAGCAAAAATTTGACTAGTTCATCACAAAACTGAGAATACCATCACCATTTCAAAAGAGAAATTCAGTTAAATTAATAACTTCTGGCAGTTGGTATAACTTAAGAATACCCTTTATAATCAGCTATAGAAACAAGTCAATTGCTTTGTAACAGAGGGAGAAACCTGATAGTAAAGTGTACTACTTTGTTTACAGCCCCAGGTTCAGATGAAAATGATTTAAAAAAGAAAAGTGTCCAAAACTATAATTTAATTTCTCTATTCTAAAAATGACAAATGACAGATACCAATATCTTCAAAAGCTAACAATATATAGAAAATGAAATTTAACTCTCTTCATTTTAAAAAAGCCTAAGAACATTGTGTTTCACAGCTGTTTTTAATGATAAAAGGAGTTAGGGTTGATGAGTATCCCTTTGATTCCAAATTTACAAATATAACTTCATCTATAAATCAATCTTTTTAGATATATGTTTGGTGAAATGTGTCATTCTTATTGGCAGAACACTATTTTCCTCAAATACTAAGCATGAACAACACTTGTGTCCACAGGTTTCTACTAAAATAATATTTAAATATATCTCTATATGAAAAATTTCCAAGGGCAATCCAACATGGTTTTTCTATCTGCTCTCCCTAAAGAACCACAGGCCATCAACTAGTGAACATATTTGCCTTACTTTAACATATCAAAACATTGTTCTGAAAAGAACTGACCTGGAATCTGGTCCCTGAGCTCAGCTCTTTATATATAAAATGAAGGGTTTTAAATAGCTAATTTCTAAAGATACTTCTTACTCTACCATGCTTTTGTTCCATGATGTTCCACTTCAACATCCAGATGAACCAGATAGGATAAGTGATGTGCAATTCTCCTGAATCTTTATTTCCTTTAGAAACTAGTTGGAAAACTAACCCCTTGCTTTATCTGAAGAGTGTTATATAAAGAAATATACCTTCTAGTGATGCATCTCCCTCTCCCTCTCTCTGTCTCTCGAGTTCTTTACTCAGTTTACACATATGAAAGTCGGTGATGTTACAAGTACAAACAGCTAAAACATTTCAACCTACTATGACCTAATTAGGAACTCCAAAGGCCCAATAATCTCATTTGGGGAGAAGAAACTGCAGAAGCCTACTTCTAATCTTAAGACAAGTGAGGGAAACTCAGTTTTCATCCCATTTATCTCAGAGTCAAAATACAAATAAAGGAATACACAGGTTTATCTTCCTGTATCAAGGGTCAGTTAGGACCACACATTGCAGAGATGAAATAACTCCGGGATATTATGTTGATAACAATAGTACCAATAATATCACCACATTAAACTTCTGGGGAATTTTAGACTTTATAAAATTTGCCATTGTGCTCTCAAGGCATTATCTGATGTATCTCTGACTTCTACTTCAATTTTATCTCAAATGATTCAATTTGCTCTGGCCACATCAGAGATCACCTATATTCTTCATACATGCCAAGCTCATTTTCTTCCTCTAACTCTGCCATTATCATTCCTCTGCCTAAAATATTCATTTTCTTGGATGTCACCTACCTGGTTATTCCTTCTTTCCTTCAGGATTAAGCTTAATTATCACCTCCACAGTGGGACCTTCCATGACCACACTATCTAAAGTAAGTCTTTTGTTATGCTGTCATACTAAACACTGTCTTCTTCCTTCATGGCACAAATCACAAGTTGTAATTACAAAGTTATTTATGATTATTTCTTTAATATCTGCATTTTTCATCAGAATTAAATTTAATGAAAGTAGGGACTGTGTCAATCTTGTTCACTGCTGAATCCCTAGGGACTAACACAGAGCCAAGCACATAGAAAATGTTCAAAATATACTTGATGAACAAGTAAATGAATGGTCACTCATTCATTACAACAACCTCATGGAATAGGTAGGACAAGTATTAGTATACACATTTTCTAGTTGAGGTCACTGAGGTTCACAGAAATTAAGGGACCTGCAACATAGCTATGAATGGTGGAACTAAAACTCAACTCTGAATTTCATACTCCAAATCCAGTATACTTTCCACTATACCACATGTCTAGAAACTTCCTCATTACTGGTAACCCTGTGTTATTTCATCATTTACACTTCCTCCACAGCCTCTGGAAATGAATTTTAGGTAGCAGAGATGAATATGCATCACAGACTTCATTTAAAAAGAGTTACCCAGTTATCTATATTCTCTTCAAAATAGGAACACAATTCCACAAAGGCTGCTCAGAATGTCCAAACTTCAGTATAAGCTAATCTTAAAATCTCTAAATCCTATATGTAACTCACAAGCTGTAGCTCTTGTGTCACAATTACTGTTATTTTGTTGAAAAAAAATAATTTAAAATATATACCCAAACCATATGAACAAAGTAAAATGGATTAACTTATACAATGGGTTAAAATGTAGTTCTCCTTGTAAACACATTAATATTAACTATCATTAGAAAATATCTATATGTATTTATGTACAATCACTGTAATTGTTTTTTCTAGAGCCCTAATCTAAATTGTCTGATTGGTGAAATAGATGAGAGAATATGAAGCTATATGATCACAGTTTATTTTGTAATAACTTCTATAAACTGCTAGAGAATACAGAAATCCAAGAAATGAGTGAAGTACATTATCATGTGGGTTAGTTCAGTGTACTCAGCCCAGTCTTGGGTTACGTTATTTAAAGCATATACAGGAGAACTTAAAAACAACTAATTCCATGATCTAAAGAGCATTTGCAAGTAAAATGTTATTATTACTTAAATTTTAAAAGGAAAATGAAATCATTGTACCTTTTAAACACTTATCAAGAGAGCAAGCAAAAAAAATAAGTCATTTCTAAAGCAAAAGTTAAAAAAAAAAACATAAGACAACTGGTTTCCTTTAGGCTAGGAAGCTGTCAACAGTTCCATCTGACATTATCTTCAAGAATTTTTGTGCATTCTTCACATAGACTCAAACTTCAAGGGTTTTGCAAGCAATGAAACAGTCTCTCTGTTATGAAATAGACCCAACAGGGTAAGTGCATGTGGTGGTTGTGGAAAATATACAAAAAGAAACATTTTAGTTGTTTCTAAGTAAAAAGATAAAATGGAACTCATAAACAAGAGAGTAATTGATTGCTCTAGCAATGGCTCTGGTGATCTTTTTCAGATAAAAATAAAATGTGGCACTTTTAAATCCATGAAGTAATTAAACAATTTGCACCATATTTCTTACTGATGTGGGGTCTAATAACTACTCAACATTTGGCTTTTGGCCCTTCATTTTGTACAATGATATCATTGTTGTGAAAGCCCAAAGCATTTATTTCAGGTACAACAGTACAAATTCACTCAGGACAGGCTTGAGAGATCTGTAATACAGGCAATGTTAAATTCAACTTTAACTAAGAAGAACAAAAGCAGTGAAAGAGGTAAGGGAATTGTCCAGTGGCAGAGCCAGTAATTATATCAGTCTCCTATTGTCACAATAACAAATTCCCACATTTTAGTGGCTTAAAATGACAGATTTATTACAGTTCTGGAGGTCAGAGTTTGAAATTAGTCTCATGGAACTAATATCAAGATGGTGGCAGGGCTGTTTCCTTCTGAGGGCTCTAGGAGAGATTCTATTTTCTTTGCTTCTAGTTTCTAGAAGTCATTGGCATTTCTTGGCTCATGACCCCTTCTTTGCATCACTCCAACCTCTTATTTCCATCATTACATCTTCTACTTCCACTTCTGTCATTAAATCCTCTTCTGCCTCTCTCTTATAAGGATTTTTGTAATTACATGCATGGTTCACCTAAATAATCCAGGATAATCATCCCATCTCAAGATCCTAAACTTAATTATATCAGCAAAGTCTGTTTGGCCATATAAAGTAACATTCACAGGTTCCAGAGATCAGGACCTGGATATCTTCAGGGTTATTCAGCTCACCTCGGGAATGAAACTGAACCTAAGCACATTCATGCCTCATCCACTATGCCAAGGATGACATGCCCACAGTTGTCATGGGTTGTTATTGGTTTTCTGTGTGAGTGAGATTCTTGAAAAACAAATAATTCATTCTGTCTTTGTCTCTGTCTCTCTCTTCCTCTCTCCGCCTCCCTCCCTCATCCCCTTTCCTCATCATTTCCTCCCTCCCTTTCTCTCCCTTACACATTGTTAAAACAAATTATCAATGTTGTGATTTAAAATAAAAGTGTTCTTCTAAAAAACATATAAGAATGAAAATATAAAGAAGTATTTAGAGTTAATTTGCAATACAGCAAACATTTCATAGTTTTAAAATTTTGTTAAATTCAGGCTTCAAGTGGCTATCAGTAGACCAAGATGTATAATAAAAGCCAAACTTATAGACCCATAAGTGAAAAGGATGGCTAGTAATTATCTAGTGAGTTCAAGTATTTCAAACACAAAAATCTAGATAAACTAGATAACTCCTTATCCCTGCCTCACTCCACCTCACACCCCCAAAATATATATACCTCTATAGATAAATTAATTCTAGAGATTCCATCTGAATTATGAAGATCGAGTTTTGATATTAGCAATTTATGCAAAACTGCATATTTTTCCCAGTGGTGTCACTAGAGACTTGTGTAACTTTGATCAAGTCCCTTTATTATTCTGAAACTGTTTTATGTACGAAATGAGTTTAGAAAAGATGAAATAAAAGTTCCTTTCAGATCAAAATTTATTACCATGAATGACATAAATCACCACCTAGATTAGATATACTTATTATAGTGAAATACAGTACAATCTAAAAATAGTGCTCACTGAAACCAGCAAAATTCTAATCCTCACTCTACTACTACTTCTCTAATGCCAGGACTAGTCATTTAATATCATCATACCTTAGTTCCCTGTCATTCACTGATGCTTAACAACCTTCATGTAAGTTAAATATCCAATTGCTTATCATCCTCATAAAGCTTTGAAAAGAATTAATTAGGAAGTTATATAATATGTTAACTGCCTTTAATATGAGAGATGTGACACAGTTGTTTATTCATAAAGATCTTAGGCATAGAAAAGTGGGAAACTTGCTTAAAATATTTCTTGAGGCAGAAAAGCTCTGGGATTAGATTTTAAAATAAGCCTGTGTTTGATTCCTTCTGCTAAGCTGTCTCTAAATTTATATTATATACTCAGAAAGTGTTTACATGGAGAATAAGTTATACTGACAATTCACAAAATATTGACTGTACACAGAGTGATGTATCTTTCTCAACAAAATAAGCAGACAGGTAGAGTTCCTATGATGCCAGATTAGATATTCTAGGGCACTAATTACGGTTCTATACAGACAACTGAAAAATGAGATCACTGGGAAAATGCTCAATTGTTCCATATAGGAATCTTATCTTGCCTTTTCATTATGGCCAATATTCTAGAACCTCTTATTTCAATTATCTATATTATGTCAAGGGAAATTGAGACTATTAATATGAACATTGTTATATTAGTTTCCATAACAAATTATCACAAATTTAGTGGTTTAAACTTATACAAATTTATCTTAAATTTCTAGAGATCAGAAGTCCAACATGTCTCATTGGGCTAAAATGGCTCTATTGGCAGGGCTGCATTCTTTTCTGGAGGCTATATTTAGGAAGAATCCATTTTGTCATTTTTTTCTAGCTTCTAAAGGTTGTTCACATTTCTTGGCTCATGGTTCTTTCCTCCACTTTCAAGCCAGACATGTCTGTGAAATTGTTCTCATATGGCATTAATCTGACACTGATTCTCCTATCTCTATATTTCACTTAAAAATAAACTTTTAATTATATTAGTCCCTCCAGGATAATACAAGATAATCTCTTATCTCAAGATATTTAATTTAATCACACCTTCAAAATTCCTTTTACCATGTAATGTAACATAGTCACAGGTTCCAGGGATTAAGATGTGGACATCGTTGGGAGACCATTACTTTGTCTACCACTACTGACTCTAACCTCAATAATAATTCCACTGTGATTGTACACAGGTATTCATTCACCTGTGTAAATTTACCCAATGAATTCACCCAGTTGATATAGCCAGAGTAGTCCAAGGATCACAAAAAATGCCCTTCCTCAATTTATCCTAACAGAAAACAGGAGATTTGAAAATCACTTTTCCACTTAATTATAATTCACATTCACAAAGACAATCTGAACATACTATTTTTCTTAATATGCTTTTATTCAAATTTATTGAATTTATCAGAATTTTAAAAGTATATTTACAGACAACATGAATATCATCACTAAAGGTTTCAGGATTAAAAATTTGTTAAATAATTAGTGAGGTTCAAATTAGAAGGTAGCAGCCAGGATGGTAAAAGACATAAAATATATGCAAAATATGGAATGTTTGAGAAAATTAGAAATGCTTAGTCAGTCTGGAGACAGATATTAAAAAACTCCTTTCTGAAAAATGCAAGGAGACATGACAGAGGTCATCTTATGTGAAGGGCCCCAATATTAAGGAGAAGATTTACTTCCAAATACAAAATCAGACCACAGGGTAAAGGTTAGAATGAACCACATTTTGGCTTAGTTTAAAATTCTTTTTAATAACTAGAGTTATCTAACAATTAAAAACCTATTTGCAGAATTACTAGAAGTTGTATATACTAACTTAGTAGTTAACAGTAGTATTTTTAATAGTTAGTAGACATTAACAATATTTGTCTAATAATGGAACAATATATCTGAAGAATTACTACAAATATCAATGGAGGTCAATACATAAAAGGCTGTATAAAAGAACATTTGCACTGAATAAAATGTTGGATACATTGGACTATAGTTCAATTTCACCAAGAACATTTTATAGATCTAGAATTAGACTTCACCAATACATACAACTCCTTCCACATAAAATCTTACACTAATGTGGCTTATTTTATTAAGGCAGCAACATTGTAAAGAAAAGTAAAGAAATTGATCAACAAGCATTTATTGAACATCTCTTCTGGGCTAGGGAATGAAGAGATATATGATATAGTTCTTATCTTCAAAAAGTTTAATGGAGTGATCAAAACATAGTCACAGGGATTCTGGGAAACATGACAGAATGAGAGATGTTCTCAGATCTCTCCCCTTGAAAGAACAATAAGCTGAACATCTAAAACTGAACAAAAAATACCCAAACTGCACACCAGCACATCTGAGCATAGGATATGCATATAAGAGCTACCACATGTCAGGACTCAGGCTGGCAGGCGGTGGACTGGGAGAAATAGAGAAGCTGTCTCTTGCAGCCACTGGAGCTCCCTGTAGGAGGAGGGGGAAGGGAGAAAGAGTGGTGAGTTCCCTGAATAGCCCTACCTAGGAAAGTTGTGAGCTCCCTGCGGCTGGTCAGCAGCAGAGCCCAATCATCAGGGCAGAAGGCAGAAAAGCGGGATGGCAGAAAAACAACAGTCACTGCAGACCCGCAGCAGAATCTGAGCAAATGCTGCTGAAACTATTGCTGAAACTGACAAGGACTAAAACCAAGGGTAGTGAACGTGATCAAATACCTACAAGAAAATTCAAAAAGCATTATTAGGCTTGATATAAAGCAGAGATCCAAAAGGCTTAGATGCCACCTACTGGAAACTAAAAGAAAATAAACTTCTTTCAGCAGGATAAAGAGAGACCTTTATATAATAAATCTTCTTTCTGGAAAAAAGCAGAATACACTTCCATTAATGCCCAGACAGAGAAATAGTCTATTAAACATTATGAACAACTAAGATGACAGGGCATCTCAGAAGAAAAGAGAAAAATCTCCAGAAAATAAGCTTACAGACATAAAATATGTGACTTAAATGACAGAAAATTCAGGATGGTACTTCCAAAAAAACTCAGTGAGTTGTGAAACGAGTCATATCAACAATTTCAGAAATTGAAAAAACAACAAGTAAGCAGAGCAAAGAAATTGAAACTTTCGGAAAGAACAGATCTTCCAGAGATTAAAAAAAAATAAAAAAACACTGCCAGAGTTGAAAAATAAAACAGCAAGCTTGGTAAATAAAGTAGATCAAGTGGAGGAAAGGATCAGTGATTTCAAAGACAGAAATCTAGAAATAAATCAGAAGGAGAAAAGAGAAATTGAAGAATGAAAAATAATGAGAGAGAAATGCAATAATTAGCTGGTACCATCAGAAGATAAAACATAAGGATACTGGGCATTATCAAAGACAAGGAAAAGGAGCAGGAACTAGTAATCATTTTCAGATAAATAGTGGATAAGAATTTTCCAAATCTAAGGAATGAGCTGGAGCTTGAAATTCAAGAAGTCAACAAGATACCCAATTATCTCAACTAAAAAAAGGTCTTCACCAAGACACATTGTAGTAAAGTTATCAAAACTTGATGACAAAAATAGAATTGTCAGGGCAACCAGTGAGAAAAAAATGGTAACTTATAAAGGAAAACCTATTAGATTATCATTGGACTTTTCAGCACAGACCTTACAAGCCAGAAAGGAATGGAATCAAATATTTAAACTATTAAGTGAAAGGAACTACCAGCCTAGAATAATGTATCCAGCAAAGCTCTCCCTTAGAAATGAAGGAGACATAAAGAGCTTTCCAGACATACAAAAACTGAGAGAATTCTCCACTATAAAATCTGCACTACAGGAAATATGGAAAAGGGTTAGCTTGCATAAACAAAATTAAAAAAAAAACATAATTAGGAGTAAAATGACTATCAGACAAATAGAAACAGAGGAGTACAACCCTTACTAGGAACAGGGCATTTTAAGCTTAAATAATAAGAATTGTTATAGCAAGATAGTAATGCACGTTCAGCATACACAGGGACAAATTGAGAAAATAATGACTGAAAAGGAGAGAAATCTAATTGAAATTCACAAAGGGGAATGGAAATAGGTACACGCAGAAGAAAATGGATGACTGTATATATATATATATATATATATATATATATATATATACATCCTTTTCATACTTGTAATGTTAACCACACACCAAAGATTCAGAACTGAAGTATATAACATAAAACAAGAAGAACTAGAGATGAAACCCACAACAGTCAACCAAAATAAAGAAAACAGAAACACAAAGACAAGGAAGCAAAGGAAACACCGAGTTACTAGAAAACAAAAGATAAAATGGCTATAAAAAGACCTCGTATTTCAATAATCACTCTAAATGTAAATGGACTGAACTCAACAATAAAAAGGGCAGAGTTGTAGAATGGACCAAAAAACAAAACAAAACCATATGCTGCCTCCAGGAGACACATTTCAGCTCCAAAGACAAATACAGACTCAAAGTTAAAGGGTGGAAAATGATATTTCAAGCAAATGGCATTCTGAGAAAAGCAGGAATAGCAGTACTAATATCAGAAGAAACAGACTTCAAAAGGTAAAGAACTATACTGAGGGACACTTCATAATGATAAAGAGAGTCATGCACTAAGAAGACATAACACATGACTCTATGCTTCCAATCAGGGAGCCCTGAAATACATAAAGCAATTACTAATAGAACTAAAGGGAGAAACAGACTAAAATGCTATTTTAGTAGGGGACTCAAATACTCCACTGTCAGATATAGACAGATGATCCAAACAAAAAATTAATAAGGAAATAGCATCTGTAAATGACACATTAAATAAACTGGACATAAGTGACATTAACAGAGCTTTCCATCCCTAAACAACTGCTTCTACATTCTTCTTTAGTACACATGGAACATTCTCAAAAATCAGTCACATACTGGGACACAGAGATAGCCTCAAAAATATAAGAAGGTCAAAATCATACCAACCATATTCTCTGATCATAATGTTTTGAAACTGGAGATCAACAGCAAAAAGAAATCAGGAAGTAACACAAATACATGGAGATTAAACAACATGCTACTGAAGAATGCCTGAGTCAGAGAAGAAATAAAAGGAGAAATGAAGACATACATAGAAATAAATGATAATGATAGTACAACATATCCAAACTTTTGAGACATGGCAAAAGTGGTCATAAGAGGAAAGTTCATATCATTATAGGCCTATCTCCAAAAACAAGAACGAGCCCAAAAAATAATCTAATACTTAATCTTAAAAAAAAACCTAGAAAAAGAAGTACAAATGAAGCTAAAATCAACAGAAGGAAAGAAATAATCAAAATTAGAGCAGAAATAAATAAAATTGGAAAAATAATAGAAAAATAAATATGACAAAAAGCTGATTCTTTGAAAAGGTTAATAAAATTGACAATTCCTTGGCTAGACTCACAAAAGAACAAAGAGAAAGAATACAAATAAACAAAATCAGGGATGAAAGAGGGAAAATTATGACTGGCATCACATAAATACAAAGAATCATGCCAGAATACTATGAAAAATTATATAACACCAAATTTAATAACCTAGAAGAAATGGACCAGTACTTAAAAAAAATACAATCTTCCTATACTGAATCAAGAAGATCTGGAAAATCCAAATAGACTGATCAGAAGTATGGAAATTGAAACAATCATCAAAAACCTACCAAAAAGAAAAAGTCCAGGACCAGATGGCTTCACCCGTGAATTCTACCAAACATTCAAAGAATATTTAATGCCTATTCTCCTCAAACTCTTCCAAAAAATAAAAGGGGAGGCAATACTCCCCAATTCATTTTATGAGGCCAATATTACTCTAATACCAAAACCTGGTAAAGATAACACAAAAAAAGAAAACTACAGACCAATATCTCTCATAAACATAAATGCAAAAGTCCTAAGTAAGATACTAGTGAACTCAATACAGCAACATATTCAAAAGATTATACACCATGTTCAAGTGGGCTTCATCCCAGGGGCACAGGGATGGTTCAACACATGCAAATTGCTTAATGTGATACATCGTATAAAAATGTTTAAAAATAAGAATAATATGTTCATATCAATAGATGCATATAAGCCTTAGCATCCATTTATGATCAAAACACTTCACAAAACTGATATAGAAAAAAAGTACCTTAACATAATAATGGCCATATATGAAAACCCTGAGTCAACATTATACTTAATGGTGAAAAAGTAAAAACCTTCCCTCTAAAATCAGGAATGAAGCAAGACTGTCCACTATCATCATTGTTATTCAATATAACACTGGAGGTCCTAGCAAGTACAATCAGACTAGAGAAAGATATAAAAGGCATACAAATAAGAAACAAAGTCAGTTTCACTATTTTCAGATGACATGATTCTCTATACAGAAAATTCTAAAGACTTCACAAGAACACTACTAGAAACAAAAAGGAAATACAGTAATGTTTCTGGATACAAAATCATTGTTCAAAAAATCCATAGTGTTCCTATACTCTAATAATAAAGCATCAAAAAAGAAGTGGAAAATATAATTCCTTTTGCTATTACAACAAAAAGAACAAAATATCCAGGAATAAATTTAACAAAACATGTGAAGGACCTATATAATGAAAACTACAAGACCCTAGTAAAAGAAATCAAAGATGATACAAAGAAATTGAAAGTTATTTTGTGTTCTTGTGTTGGAAAAATCACCATAGTTAAAATGACCATATTACCTAAAGTATTACACAGATTGAATGCAATCCCCATCAAAATCTCATCAGCATTTTTTTAAAGAAATAGAACAAAAAAATCATCAGTTTTGTAAGGAAGCACAAAAAGACCCAAAATTGCCAAAGCCATATTGAAAACAAAACAAAACAAAACAAAACAAAAAAACAAGGCTGGAGGCATTACTCTGACTTCAAATTATATTGCAAAGAGATTAATCAAAACGGCATGGAATTGGCAGAAAAACAGACAGACCGACTAGTAGAACAGAATCGAAAGTATAGAAGGAAACCCATATTTACATGGGCACATAATTTTTGACAAAAAAGCCAAAAACGTAAAGGGAGAAAGAAAAGCTTCTTCAATAAATGGTGCTGGGAAAATGGAAGGCCACCTACAAAAGAATGAAACTATACTGTTGTCTATCACCGCACACCAAAATTAACTCAAAATGGATTCAGGACCTGAATATAAGCCCTGAAACAATAAAATGCATAGAAGTAAACAAAGGAACAAAACTCAAGGACTTTAGACTTAAAGAGAATTTTATGAATTTAACCTCAAAGGAAAGGGAAGTAAAAACAAAAATAAATGAATGGGACTACATCAAACTAAAAAGCTTCTGTTCAGCAGAAGAAACCATCAACAAGGTAAAGAGGAAACCATCTGAATGGGAAAATATATTTGCAAGCAACATCTCTGATAAGGGCCTAATATCCAAAATATACAAAGAACTCATATGACTCAATAACAACAAAAAAGCAAAAGATCGAATCAATAAATGGGCAGAGAACCTGAACAGACACTTCTCCCTAGAGGACATACAAATGGCCAACAAATGTATGAAAAGATGCTCAACATATGAAGCTATTAGAGAAATGCAAATCAAAACCACAATGAGATATCATCTCACACCTGTTAGAATGTATATAATCAACAGGACAAGTAATAACAAATGTTGGAGAGGATATGGAGAAAAAGGCACCCTCATACACTGCCTGTGGGACTGCAAATTGGTACAGCCACTATAGAAAACAGTATGGAGATTCCTCAAAAAACTAAGAATTGATATATCATATAATCCAACAATCCCTCTACTGGGTATTTACCCCAAAGACTTTGAAAACTCATATCTGAAAAGATATTTGCACACTGATGTTCATAGCAGCGTTATTCAAGGTGGCCAGGACATGGAAGCAACCAAAGTGTCCTACAATATTTGATTGGATAAAGAAGCTGTGGTACATACATACAATGGAATATTATTCAGCCATAAGAAGACATGAAATACTGCCACTTGCAACAACTTGGATGGACCTCGAAATAATCATGCTAAGTGAAATAAGTCAGGTAGAAAAAGTTGAAAATTACATGACATCACTTATATGTAAGATATAAACCTAAAAGCCACAAATGAACAGGACAAACAAACAGACTCATGGATATAGACAATGGACTAGTGGTTACCAGAGGGTAAGGGGTGGGACAAAAGGGGAGGTAAATAGGGTAAAGGGGGTCAAATATAGGGAGGAGGGGAAGGGTAAAGTTGGTAAAGGGGTCAAATTATGGTAGCTGAAGGAATCTGGATTTTGGGTGGTAAACACACAATAGAATAAATAGATGTCAAATTATAATGTACACCTGAAAATTATATAATTGTATTAACCAACGTTACCCCGATAAACTTTATAAAAAAAATAAATAAAAGAACATAGTCACAAAAGACAACTGACAATATGATTAGCATCCCTCAAAAACATATAGAAAATAAGTGCCAAAATGAGTTTAGAGGTATAGAGAACTACCTAAAGTAGCCAAGAAAGACTTCATTAGCAAGTAAGGGTTAAAAAATGGATAAGACCAAGGCCTGTGGAATGGGAGGAGAAGGATAACTCAGGTAAAAGAAACACTTAGGAACAAAGGCACAGGAGTTAGGATATACCTGTCACGTGCAGGAAGTAGTAAGTCCAGATGTCTGGACCAAAGTGTTCCTCCGGTGCAGTGCTTTTCACTGATGGCTTTTAATACATAAATAAAAATGTTTATTTAATTGTATGTGTTCACACTTATATGTAATAGGAAAAATAGGTAATTAGCACACTAAATGAGTTCACAGGTACTATTGTCTAGGATAAATCAAGTGCTTTATTCATGCATGCATTTATTCATGCATCTACTAATTCCATAAAAATGTATTTATTACATACTTTCTGAGGACTGGCACTGTGCTACAATCTGAGAATACAGCAGAGATAAACAAAACAAAGTCCCAGAGCCCAAGGAGTTCAGAGTCTAGTAGGGAAGACAGATATAAACACAAAATTACAATGTAATATGTAGTGATATAAAAATATGCACAAGGTGTTACTGTATTATAAAAAGACACTTATTTGAAGGTGTTTTCTGGAGAAGATTAAAGTATATTTAGGAAGGTTGATATGGGAATTCTCTGTAGAATGGACTGAGGAGAGAAACAATTCAAAGACAATTGAGTGAATGGTTGCTTTTTCTCCCAATAAAAGATAAAGCATCAATTTAATTCAGCTGGTATTTATCTGGTAGTTCTCAAAAATACATACATTGTCAAATGGATGTTGAGATTCCTAAGTCATGCCTTCATATTTATCAAGTTTAACGTTATGAACATAACCCCATTCATTATGGGAGGAAAAAAACTTCCATAGAAATGTTCAGTTAATGTTTATAAATCCACCAAAGAATATCCGAAAGAATCCTGAGCTGAATATAGGTGTATAAATAAAAAGAAACTTGTTTTCAGAAGAAAAAATAATTCACTGCCCACACTTAGGTAAAGGTACAGCATTCTTATTTCTGAGGCCTTGACTTTACTTACATTAATTAATAGTGACCCATAATTTTGGTTAAACAGTTCAACTAGGATCATAGTGTTTCCTTACTCTTAATTATATAAAATTAATAGAATTGGTATTGAGAGTGACAGAACTTACCTCAGGCTTTTATGAAGAAGCCACAGCTTTACTTAGTTATGCTATCATTCAATAGGTCATTCTCAGATCCATTATATTCTTTAGAAAAGAATGAAGTTGAGCCAGTTTTATGTCAGCAATCTCCAGCAGAAACTATAATAACACACCCCTCATGGTTTCCCTAATTAAAAAAAAAATCTGTGTTCTCAATCCTAGAGTTGAGCTAAAAGAAGGAACAAAGACTATTGACAAAAAAAATGACTGAACAAAAGATGGTTAGTGGTCCTTTTATTACACTATGTAGAAAAATCAAGTTTAAGAAAAATGTAATGGAATCATAAGTGAAGCTCAAAATAAGATTTTTGTATAAAATGAAGTTAGTAAATGCAAACAATCTTAATCACACAGATTGTGATCTGAAATAATGCCTTCTAATAGCAATTATTGATTTACTCGGTCTTGCCTCCAACTATGTGGTTTTCAATTAAGTACATACACTGTACCTCAACTTGTCTTCCTAGTTGAGGTATATACAGTAGGGTTTAATATATACAGTATATACAGTGAGGTATATACAGTAGGGTTTCATAAAATTTGTTTATAATTTAGGATGGTGTTGAGAGTAAAATTTAATGTAAATTTGCCAGAAATAGTTGAAACATAGCCAAAGAGAATAGATTTTTAATATTTTACAAGTAAATATAAGAGCTACTACAAGATTCAGAAGACATGGATTGTAGGGAGAAAATCATTCAAAAAATTATCAATGAAAAGAATGTGATAATTTTCAATAGCATAGGATTCTCTTTCCAGAACACAATAATAAATATACAAAAAAAATCTATATATGTCACAACTCACATTTGAAAATGGGAATGTCACAAGCAGAATTATCAGCCTATTTTCCAGAGTTGAAGGTTCTGTTTAATCTTCTCTTAATACCTTTTTTCCTGTGTAAAATATATCTTCTCTAGGAAACATCTTTGTTATAAGGCATCACATTCAACTAATTACCAATCACTGTGCATTCTTATTCTTACAAGGGCACAGGAAAAAAACAGAGAAAGGGAGAGGAGGGAGAGAGAACACAAACCACAGTCCACAATATTTCTCCGAAAGAGAATAATTCATTTTCAATGGAACAGAAATAATAAGTAGTACTCTCTTCTGTGCCAGTGTTAGGATTTCAAAACAAAACAAGGACCCAAAGTTTCTTGGAACCTAATCTTGAACTACTAAAAACGAACATAAAATTCTAATTTATTTAAAAAATAGAAAGGTCATTTGGCCTTAATAGTTTAAAAAAAAATATTTTGGGCTGCTAATGAGAATATTGTTTTATTTCAAAGTAACTCAAATAACTTGCTATTAATCACATTTTTAGAAAATCTAACACTTGTAAGAAGTAGAGATAACATCAATTCTTCTATTTTACAGAGGGGAAAAAAGCATAAAGATTAACTAATTATCCTAAGGTCTGCATTCCCCCATCCAGAGCCTCCTTGTTGGAATCTTTCCTAATGATGGGAGAGATTCTGAACAAATTCCTATTAAACAACATGAAGAAGTCACAGCCTTTGATTCGGAGTTCTAAAACAGCTGTGTTTTCTCTACAACAGCAAGCAGTATAATTCATACTTCTACAACAAATTTTTTTTTGAAAATTGAAAACGTCAAAAGGTATTGCATTAGGTCTTATATAAGCCATATCTTATGATTTTCTTAATTAATAACATCATCAACTATCATAAATGAACAATGCCCAGTACTTGGGCTTCAGGGAATTATTAATTTTTAATTGTTTAAAATGCAGATTTTAAAATTAATTTAAATTCAATAAACTACAAGTCTCATGAAATTACCAATATATGAAAATGTTCCCTATGGCACGATCTTAGACTGTACTAATCTATAGGCATGAAGAATACCCAGTATGTTTCCTAAAAAAGAAAAGGAGCAGAAGAGAAAAAAAAATCATCAAACCTATTTTAAGCTTTCCAAAGCAAAGTAGGTTGTAAGCTTTTTCAGGACAAAGAATTTGTTCCCCACAGAGCTGAATATTTTATCAGCAGTATTTAGGAAATATATGTTGAATTGATAACTGATAGAAATCTACATATCATATAGTGCTTTATTTCCATTGCTTCCATGGTTTCAAAAATCTGACCTCCCTCCCTCTTCACAACACAAAAAGAGGTTAAAAAAAAGAACCTTAATTGGTCACCAAATTTCCACAATCTTAGTCCCAGAGTCTAGAACAAGTAATAGAAAGTAGTACTGCAGCATATTACTAAGGGAGGTTGTATATTTCTTTCTTTGGAGTGTTTACTAAAAGAAAATTGATCGTTTATAATCTTTCTGGGTTGTCCTTATGTAGATGGATTCTTTGACAGTTATAACTGTTAATGAGATGAATATTTTTTGGTGTATAAAAGGTGAAGTTCTATTTGTCTTGACCCACTGTTAGAGATCCCCTAAGCAAAAAATATTTGTTTCCATTCCAACTCTTTGATAAGTTCTCATTTTCTGAAAGGACTAAACCAAAGGGACAAAACTCAAAGACTAGAGTAGTACCGCCTTGCTGATAAATTTAGAAGATTTATAGAATCATAAAAAGCCACCTTTTAATTACGTTGGTCTATAGACACACAAAGATACTTTTTAGGAGAGAATCAAAAACATAAAAGTTCAACATGTGGAATGAGAGTTATTTAAAAATGCGCCCTTGGTTAAACAGTTTGATTAAGGAAAATAACTAAATTGTACATGAAAATGGTACTACTAACTAACTTCCTTATCTCCTTCACTCCCACCTCTCATATGCAGATTATGGGTAAAGACACATTTGCTTGAGTAGGCATTATCCAGTTTTTTTTAATTTCTTTTCAGAAATCATCCAGTTTTTAATGATAATTACAGATTCATAAACACATAACAAGATTTTAATATACTATTGACATAATCTCTGTTCAACAGTGTATAGACACTAAGAGGATATATAAACAACACAGTGTTTAGGAGTGGGTTCTGGAGTCAGAAAAACCTGGGTTCTAATCCCAGTTCCGCTATTTGTAGCTCTTTAATCTTGAGCAATGTACTTAATATTTCTGGGTCTTAGAGATACCAACCTACAATTACATGAAATAGATTTAATAATAGCACTTACCTCATAGTTTAGTGTAAGGATTAAACTAATTGAGATAATGTATGTAAAGCACCGGGCACTATGCCTGACATATATGATGCATAAATAAATGCTAGTCTTTACTACTGCTAGAGTCAAATCTTGATTAGTCATAATAATGAAAGAGTAATAAAACAAAAAATTCTTGAGGCACTGACACTGAATGCTTTTAAATATAGTCTTTGAATTTATCATCATATTTTTTTAAACTTATACTCAATTTTTACCTGATGTTATGGCAATCCACAAAACTACAAACAAACTAATAAAGCCAAAATATGAGGGACTCGGCTAAAAAATAATTCCTTTCTTAGAATTCTTCCCCATTGGCCAAATGTAAAAAGTCAGCTTTGCTTCTCATGTTACTAAAAACAGCCATCATAAATGAGTTGCCCCTTCTCTCTGAATATATGTCTGTTTAATCTTGGTCTGGATTGGAGGAAGTAATCAAGTATTGGGTTTAAAAGGCCTCTTTGTGAGTTTCAAAGTATAAATGAATATATATTTTTGAAAATAACTTAGAGATTAACTACAGAGATCTAGAACACTCTACCTGATTATGTCTGAGGCTTCATATATTCCAGGGGGAGTACTGACCTTCAAGTTCATTGATCAAAATTCTTCCCCTCAATAGGGTAAATAGTCTTTGAGCTATAGAGGAATTCATTTTATCTTTCTCTCCTAACAGATTACATTTTACTAAACTTCCACAATACATTCTTCTTTACAACCATTTGACTTTTGAGTAACTTTTTAAATGTCAAAGAATCATAAATGATAACTGTGTTTCTCAAGCCTCTTTAAGCTGGGCCAAATTATTCAAAATGTTTGCCATCATTGCTATGAAATTTAGGAAATCAGTTATCAAATAGAGGGCAAGCTGAAGTCACTGATCTTGAGTTCGTACATTTGTCATGTAAAAGCTACCAATTTTCCACTGTTCAGAGCATCCAAAATGCATGTGCAAATAGTCATCTGATGGATAGTTTCTGATTTTGCTCTTCTAAGTGTTTTAGGAATAGCTTTTAACAGCATTCAAATAAACCTTGGAAGCTACAGCAAAGACCAAAGCAAATATCAAATCATTGCTTAATTTATAAATACAGAGACAGAGCAGCAAAAATACTATCATCTAAGATGCAATTACTTGAGAATCTTATAGATAAAGAACTGTGGCTTGTTTTTTTATATCCACATTGTCCAAATGAGGAAAATACTGTGACTAGTGACTCGTGCATTGGTTATCACAAATGTTCATTTTATTCACTTGTTTTTATAATGTGTGCACTGAATCATGACATAGAAGAAAATTACATATATTTAATTTGTTATATGGACTATCCAAGCTGTAACTATTTCATGTTTTAGCAGTTATAAAAGAGTTCATTTTACAAAACTTATTCCATAAATGAAACCCTCAGAAATCATCTATCTACCACAGCCTTAAAATTTGTACACCAAGCACACTTAGTATGCACAGAGACAATGAAATGGAGATCTCTATGAATCTGAGGGAAATAAGTATAGGAAGAAAACTCCCAAACCAGTTAAAACCAAGCTATCATCACTCCAACAATACGGACAATAAAGTCAGTGTTGATTTTTGTTAAAAATTATTGAAATTTAGGAAAGAAGGCACAATGGCATAGATGAGAGAGGCTCTGTTCATCTGCTCTTATGATCACATCAAAATTGTCACAGAAACACGCAGCAAACAGCAAGCAATCGCCTGGGATCTAGATGAACAAGCCCTACAATTAGGGAGAGAAATAAGAAATTATCCTGCAAAGGGAGGATGTAGGAGGGGCAAGGACACAAGACTGCTCGGTTCTGAGCAGCTGAGTGGGACAGAGGCTGCTGCAGCAGCAAGCCAGCAGCTGCAGATGCCTCTTAAAGGAGCCATGTCTGAGAGTGGACTTTCTTGGTGATGGATTTGCTTGCTCTGAGCACCAGTGCTGGCTTAGCTAAACAGGGGTCACCAGGATCTTATAGGAGAACACTGAGTTGTCAAAGTGAGGGCTGAGGGTAGACTTACTCTGTACAAAAGTGCCGACATTATCCAGTGCTCCTCTGTGGAGTCCATTTTTTCTCAGTGTGCAGACTCAGCCCCGCCATAGCTGATACATCATCAAACTGGATAACACAGGTGCCCCAACCAGAGGATTCCCTAAAACTCTGCCTCCCCCAACTCAGGGCCCTACCCAAGCCACATCCAGTTGTGTCCTTGGTGAGTCCTGTGCAACTTGCTAAGCAAGCTCCAAGACCCACACTGGTGGCAGCTGACCTTGGTTTCTGGAATGGCATCTTGAGGCAACTATAAGCACAGCATCTGTGGATTGCTTGCCAAATTTTAGCAGGTGGCCCCAGAGGGACACAGGTTGGGGCTAAACTTGGCCTGCTGCTGAACCTCTCTCAATACTGTGCCTCTGGACACCTACTACATAAAGCCATGCTAATAAGACTGGGAGCCTTAGGAGCTTTCATTAGTATATTGAAACAGACACAGAAAGGCAGCCCAAATGGGAATACAAAGAAACAGAAACCATATGAGAGAACAAAACAGAGATCTAGGAATAATGGAGTCAAGCAATTTAACAGATATAGAATTCAAAACACTGGTTATTAAGATGCTCAATGAACTTAGGAGAACTGTAGATGAATTCAGTGAGAACTTTAACAAGGAGAAGGAAAACCATAAAAATGGAAATGGAAATGGAAATTATAAAAGAGAACCAGTCAGAAGTGAAGAATACATTATGTGAGATGAAGAGTATATTAGAGATATTAGAGAGAATTAACAGAGTGACTGAAGAAGAGAATCAAACCACTGATATAGAGAATGGGGAAGGCCAGGGACACCTAATCAGAATGGCAAGAAAAAAGAAGCCAAGACTATAATAATAATTTAAAGAGTCTTTGGGACAAAATTAAGTGTAAAACATCCATGTAATAGGGGTACCTAAAGGAGAAGAGGGAGAACAAGAACTGAAAAAGCTATTTGAAGAAATAATGATAGAAAACTTCCCTCATATGCTGAAGGAAATAGACATACAACCTGAGGAAGCTCAGAGAATACCAGAAAAAATTAATCCAAAGAGGCCCACACCAAGATATATCATAATTAAAGTGCCAAAGGTTAGATACAGAGAGAGAATCTTAAAAGCAGCAAGAGAAAAGCAGTGAGTTACCTATAAGGAAACACTCATAAGACTGGCAGTTGATTTCTCAAAAGAACTATGCAGGACAGAGGGCCTGGCACAAAATATCCAAAGTGATGAAAACCCAGGATTTACAACCAAGCATACTTTACCCAGCAAAGCTATTATTTAGACTCGAAGAACAAAAAAGAGCTTTCTAGACAAAAATAAACTAAAGGAATTCATCAACACCAAGCCAGTATTACAGGAAATGTTGGAGGGACTTGTTTAAGAAGAAAAAAAAGTGTATCAAAATCATGAATAAAAATGGTCATAGCTACATATCTATCAACAACTACCTCAAATGGAAAAGAAATAAGTTCTCCAACCAAAAGATTGGTTGGCTGAATGAAAACGAGACCCCTACATATGCTGACTACAAGAGACTCACTTCAGATTAAAAGATACACACAGACTAAAAGGAAGGGGATGGAAGAAGGTATTACCTTGATGGGCCTAGTGTGTATAGTGCTAAATGAAGTAAGTCTGATAGAGAAAGACAAATATCACGTGATTTCATGTACATGCAGAATCTACAGAACAAAATAAAAAAAAAATAAAACAAAAATGGAAACAAACTCATAGATACAGAGAACATTTTGAGGGTTACTAGACAGGAAGGGGATTGGGGTGAAAAAGGTCAAAGGAATTAAGAACTACAACTATATTTTATAACAAAATAGTCATGGAGATATAAAGTATAGCATAAGGAAAATAGTCAATGATGTAATAAATACATAAGAGGGAAGAAGAGTACTAGATTTGGTGGGGTGATCACTTGACCTCTAATCACTGTGGTATACAACTGAAACTAATATATTATTGCATGCCAACTATAATTGAAAAAAACTCATGGAATTGTACATTGTAGATATGAAAAACTAATTGTCTATTATATTTCAATATAGCTGGAGGAAAATCAGAAAAAAAGTTATTGAAATTTATTAAGCCATACAAACTCTTTGCTTACTAATTGTTTTTCTATTAAATATGAACTTACAGAGTATTGCAATCTCAAGAAAGAAAGCTATGCTTTATACTACTGCATTACAGTGGGTCAAGACATGTATGAACAGTTCTGAATAGGCAGAAATTACTTCCTATAGACAGACAACTTGGGAATTGCATTCCCACTAAATGATTTCCATAAAATTAAATGGTATTAAGACCTGAATTTTCATACCTTGACCTATAAAAGACCAGTTCCAAAAGTGCACATCTTCTCTTCTGTGTGGGTTTGAGTCATTTATCCCACTTACTGACATTCACCTTTAGACAAACTATCTTCCTCTTTTACAAGAGCTCTTTTTTTTTACCCTATATGTTTATACCCAGACAATTCTTCCATTTAATACTTACTCATTTCCATTCCTCCTAGCTATAAGGTATCACTGAAAGAATGTTTTTCTTGATGGTTAAACACATATTTATTTTGAATCAAACAGCTAGTATTAGATTCAAGCTCTGTGACTAACTAGTTGTGTGACCTTGAGAAAGCTTTTTAACATCTCTGAACCTACATTTCCTTACCTTAAAAATAGATATAATCATAGTGCTTAATTCATAGGACTAGAAATTGACAAGAAAAAATTAGTACCTGACACTTAAATGTTTTTACTATCATTATTATTGTTTCTATTGATAAATCCACTGCAAAAATCAATATACTTGCTTTCATTCTTAAACTTTTGAGAAGCAAGTGCTACTCCTCCATATCGGGGCAGAGTTAAGTACAAGTTTGAAAACTTTTTTCTTTAATCAGGCTATGAGGGAATGGGCATCTTGAAAAAATGACAGAATAAGTAAATATTGTCTTTCAATTATCAAGGATCCTACCCCGCCTGATAAAACATCTAATATTGGTTATTTTATGACAACTATTAGAAAGAATCAGAAAACAAAGATTACCAATTCAAAACCAAAAACTGTCTCTTAAATGTTCTTCAGAAAATTACAATTAGTCACTTATTGGAATATCTCACTTTGTGCAATTGTTGGGTTCCCATTATGCTGTTTGCCACAACATTTCTAAATCATGTCTTAAAAACAACATGACATCAATCTTAAAGGAAAACCCTTAGTATTGCAAACTGAAGTATCCCCATTTACATTATACAGGATCTTTTTCTAAGGTACACTCACTTTATGCTGTTTTAGAAATATTCAAAAGTGCTGTAAGATTATAATAAAACAAGATTTTATTTTGGCAATATGCAGTAGAATTTTGATAGCAGGTTCATCAGAAGTATAATTACTGTAACAACAGACAAATCTCTAATTACACATAAGAACATAAAACTGAAACAAAACACAAAATAGCATAAATATTTCCTATTTTCATACTTTCAAAAATGGAGTCTAAAAATGGACATACTAGAAGACAGTAGTCATTTTTGAGGCTCTTAGAAACTTAAGTTTTAACAAAAAGAGGTACAGTTCTTACTTGAACAGAAATGCTGAAATGAGTTTCATCTTCAATCTGCTTCTGAGGGAGGAGTAGAATCACAAGAAGACAAAGAATAAATAGCAGTATTGAAACTGCTTATCATCCGAAGTAAAACTAACTTCATGATCAGCTCAATCTAATTAAGGGTTTAACTAAGGGTATTAAACTGGCCTTTAAAATTTTACAATCATTATATTGGACTTGAGACTCTGAGTAACTCAAATATTAATTTGAAATAACATAATTAATATATATGGAAAATAATAAGGCAAGCAACTCAAAAAGTGAGATTCGAGAGCAATATAAAATGTTTTCTTTTTTTAACCTAAACTTGCTCTAAAAAAAATTAAGGTTTAGTATTCTATTTCAAAACTGTTTAAACACACTCACACATGGTGGCCAGAGAAAAGTTCAAGGGTCAAGGTTCTTATGATTTCACATAGCCTTCAATTCTACTCCAAACCCTCTTAGGAAATAAATAAATAAAATAAAAACATAGAAAAGATGCTGCTCTAAAGCTCAGAAGAGAGAGGAGGTCCCTACATCCTACAGCCTGAACCCACACATCTGCTCTTGCCACTGTTGGCTTTTCTCTTGAGTTGTTAAAAACAGAAACACTTTCATGTATCGTGGCTAAACACTCAGCTTTCACCTGAATTGATCCTTTTGCTACCCCATAGCTGCTGAAAAATTTTTATTATAAATTAAGAGCATGTGAAGGGGGGAGAGGATGTTCTGCCATTTGAATAAACAGCAACTCCAGTCCGCCACTATACAAGAAGCCACTCTTTAGTTTCCTTTCCATTTCTCAATTTATTTGAAGCAATTAGGAACTGTTATAAGTAAAATTTGAAAGAGAAGAAAAAGTAAAAATAAGGAACAATATGTAATTTTTTTTAAGCCACAACTTTGTATCATTATCCCAACTTCCCCTCCCATTCTGTCTTATTCTAACAGACTCTTTAGGCTGAAGTTAAACACCTTCTCCTACATACCCCCAAAATAACTCTAATTACAGAAGTCTTACTCTCTGAAAATAATCACAATAGCTCAGTAGGCTTCCACTCAATAGTCATCAATTAGAGCATGCTTTACATCCTTCACAGATGTGCATTCCTGCCCCTCACCTGGAGCGCATATGTCAAATGACCCACTCTTGAAACACACAAGTGTGTAATTTTACTTGACTTTTTCATCTATCCCTAATACCACCATCTCTCATCTACCACAATTCCGTAGCTTTCTTTTTCCTTTAAAGAAGAAACGTGACCCTAACGTCCTAAAGCAAAAAAACCACTAACTGCATTTAAAAGGAAATCGGATGCAACAGAGAAAAGAAAGGGAAGTGAGGAGGGGTAGGTGGGTGGGAGAGTCTTCTGAAAGAGAAACTGCCTGACGAACTTCTGCAATTTAACATTTCTGAGGCAGCAGAAGACTGGTGTGTAGGAAAACAATGAAGGTGGGCTCCCCACCCTCCTTACCGCCGTAGAGCCAGAGGAAGACGCAATATACACACGGATCACCATTCTGGTAACAGTGGCTGCAGTTTTCTGGATCCTGCAACTGGCTGGAGAGCGGCTGTAGTAAAAGCTGGAATTGAGCTAGGGGCCCAACAGAGGTTACAAGAGAGGGTGGGGTAAGGTGGAAGGGGAACTCGCCAGAGCCCCGCCTCCTCCCTTGGCTGCTTTCTCTGGGCTCTAAGAGAGCGCTAAAGTCCCAGCCCCAAATCCCGGAAGGCAGAGACTCTTTTGCATCATTTTTATTTTTTTTTTAAATAGTGAATCTCGCATAGCACCGCGAGATCTGTTAAAACCTTTATTTTTGACCATTCCCTCCCCGGGAAGAAGGAGAGGATAAAGAAACAGATAAAGGAAGCATTTAATTTAGTTAGATTAGAATAAAGAGCCTCCTCCCGCGAAGACTAGTTCTGTATAGAACTTCCTGCTCAGAAGTATATACAAATAAGACATCTTCCTTGAACAAAGAAGCTCTTTGTTGAATCCAGACACTAGTAAGAAAGCCCATGCTCTCAAAACGTTGTGCACTTTAAGACTTCTATTGATTATGAAGTGATTCTTGGTGGCAAGAATTCGGCACTGAAGGACTGAGCAATGCCACAGAGGTTTTCAAAAGTTTCAGTTTTCCCTAAACCCAGAAACAGCAGGATTGAATTTCTTTTTTGAGTTTTGCTTTTTGTTAAGATAGGAATCCCGCTTTTATGAGAATTCACAGGAGGACTGATTGTCAAACTCAAGAGTGGAAGGAGGAAATTTCAAACCAAAAAAAAAATTTTTTGGCAATACAGTGTAAGACAGTGAATGATTTTTGCTTTGTTTCATATTGTTTGCTTTTTAACTGAGTTTGGATCCTATGTTGCAGGAGATGTTGAAATGGTGAACATAGATAACAAATGGTTATTTGTAGCTCTAGGGAAAGGAACGAACAATTGATAATGTCCAGAAAGGGACCATATACTTCAGACTAATTTCAAATTACCACATATGTTGAATAAACAGAAATAAAGAACTTGCAAGATTAGTGAAGAGAGGGACAGTCGCCTGTCCTACTTGTTTACTTTTTCTATGCAGTTTGTCCTCCCTGTATATTCTAGTGGGTTTTTTTAACCTTTTTATAGGTTCTATAATTGTAATAGCTTCCTAACTTCCCTGTTCATAGGTCCTCCCTTCTCCAATTTATATGATACATATAACATACTTGAGAGGTGGATATTTTTACATCCGTTTTATAGAAGAAGAAACTGAGACTTGGGAAAATAAATAATTTTCCTAAAGCCATATAGCTAGTAAATTCCAGAGTCTGGACTAAAGAAGTCCAACTCCAGAGGTCACCCTCTTAAACACTGTCTGGAACAGGGAAAGTATTCAATAACTGCTAGCTATTTTTCTTCCTAAAACATCACTTTTATATGGCACTAAAGACAATGAAGGCTGAAATACTTCAGAGAGCTCTCCACTGATTATCAAACCAAACCTAAATTATGTTTCTAAGGAGCTCTCACCATAGTCTGGCCCTACACTATTCATACAGTCTTACTTATTACTCCCCTAAACTAACTTCCCTGCATAACCATTGTTAACTCCCCACTGCAGTCACCATACTTATTCTCATTTTCATGCCTTTGCTCTTACTGTCCTTTTCTTCACTTTTTCCCCACATCCTAGTATCCTTTTGTGCCCTCCCCATCTGCCCAACACTTACCTTTTCTAGACATAACTCAAAATCTTTATAGAAATGATTCAGCAGGGTGATCTAGCCACCCTCATCATTGTCAACATCAGGTTGGCTGTTACTGTGTTTCCTAGCCACCATGACAGGGAAATCTTCCACCAGGTTTGGTGTGGCAAAATGGACATAATTTGCCATATAATAACATGGGCCAACCTCTCATCCCTTAATGGCCACGATGTGTTATATTTGGACCCACAGTATCTTTTGAATTGATGCAAAATTAAAGAGAAAGAAAAACCCTTCTATTTATTCTACATATCTATTTGACAAAATATCTCCAGAGAACTGAATACCAGGATTAGCAATGAGTCCAGTGGGCCTTATCTGGAACTTTGAGAAATGGGAAGATGAATTCTGATGCTTGATTTTTTTAAATACAGATGTATTAATTGAAGTGAAAATTTCCCACAATAAATTTATATATAAACAAAATTTGTTGGTCCTTATTAACAGCACTTGGGATGCATAGAGGAAGTAGTGGGCTTTACCAGTGTTTTTGTCCTAGAAATTAACATTATAGATTATATTAGACTTGCTCCCTACTATATTCAACCATCCATGGAATATATATTCTAGAAGAGTAATTTTTGCTTCATTTTAATCCTTCATAGAGTGGTCCCCAAAACCATTTGTTCATATATATTTTTTATTTTAAATTTTTAAAAGTTAGACAATCACATAGACCATGAAGGCATCGCCTCTCCTCTGCCCGATAACTCTAGCACCCATCTGGCACTATACTCAGCCATTACAATAATATCGGCTATATATCCTATGTTACACTCTTAAATCCCTGTGACTGTTTTTAACTACTAACATGTACTTCTTCATCCCTTCACTTTTTTCATTCAGCCTCCCAACCCCGTTCCCCTCTGGCAATCACCAGTTAGTTTTCTGTGAGTCTTTTTCCATTTAGTTTGTTTGTTTCTTTTGTTCATATAATTTGAAAAGTTAAAATTTGATTAAAGTAAGTTGAATCAAAGAATTTTCAAACAGCATTTGTGACCTATTGCCATAGAAAATCTATTTATTAATCAAATACTAATATTTTTCAAATAATTATAAAATAAGTGCATTTCACGGGCAGAAAACTTGGCAAATATTGCAAAAAAATGACTCACACCCCCAGTATCTGAAGATTTCCACTTTTAATATGTTGGTGTAAGCTTTTCTAGGCCTAGTCAGAGATAGAGAGATGAGGCTGGGTGTGAGGGGTTGGGAGAAGTTGGAGGAAAGGAAGAGAGAGCACATTTATTTTTAAATTTTAGTTATCATGATACATACTATTTTGTAAATGGCTTTTTTTCACTTAGAAAAAAAATATTTTAAGAACTATCCCATGTTAAATAATATGATTTTACAACATTATTTTTCATGACTCTATTTTGTAGATGTACTAAAAGTTATTTAAACTATTCTGTATTATTCAACATATTATTTTCAATTATTCTACATTATAGCTGAAGTATATATTTATCAATAAAGTTTTGCCCACATGTCTAATAATTTCTTCAGAATAAATTCCTAGATGTGGAATTGCTGGCAAGCTGGATAGGCACTCAAACCTACAGCTACAATGTTAAAATTTGGGCCTAGTATTGCCATGGTCTAGAAAAGACTGTTGATTTCATTGAAGAAGCAGCTGATGTTACCCCAGTCCCAAGAGTTTTTCCCCTCTCCTTCCTTGCTGATTTTTCTGATATAAATCTCTAACATCTGATACTTTTCTAAGGTAACAGGTAAATTCTTATAAATACTTCCCTTTCCTGTATTCCTTTTGATGGACCAGATACTCACACTGGTAATGGTGTCAGGTTGAGCACAGAACTACCTAAAATACATATTTTGGTTCCCTGTCCTAAATTTTTGGGCCAACTGCTGAGCTAGAGGGTATTTCAGTGAACTGTATATATAGTGTTGGAATTGAGGTATGAGGCATGCGCATAAGTGAACAGCTAGGATAAGAAGACAACAGAATTGAGGATATCTGTTCACATGAAAGAATGCCATACAGGAATTTAATAAATTCTGGTAGATATGGGTCATGGATGGTGGCATAGGATAAGAACAAGAGGACATCTCCCATTGAAAAAATTTACATCAGGCTTCAATCTTCATGCTTCCCCCCTTCCAAACAATTTTCACTGTATTCACTGGAGGTTCTATTTTATAATGAGAAAACTCTCCTATATCTTCAATCTCTTCTCTGAATGTCCTTTCTACCTCTTTACTTTAACCAATACTTTTTTCTTCAGGGCAGCACTTCTCCTTCTCAAGTAGAGACTGTTTATGCTCTCACATCCCACTCAGAGTTAGGAGACCCCATGTAGGTTATCTTCATTCCCAATGCTAAAAAAGGTCTACCTAGAAGCTTCATTTACTTGTTCAGCAAAGGTTCCCTGGACAAAAGCAGCTCTAATTCATCACTGAGCTCTTTGGAGTTGTACTCCATCCCTTTTTCTTGCTATGGTAAATCTTGGCTTTCTTGTCTAGGACTTTGATGTTTTTAAGATTTTATCTCACATTTTAAAAATTAATTTGTTATTTTTATGGTGACATTAGTCAAGGGAATCCAGTAAGATTCAGCTGTATATTTTTATATTTTTATTTTTACCAATACTATTAATTTTTTAATGGTGATGTAGGTCAATGAAATTTGGTAAGTTTCAGCTGCACATTCTAACAGTAAGGCACATATATATATATATATATATATATATATATATATGTGCCTTACTGTATATATATATATATATATATATATATATATATATATATATATATATGCCTTACTGTGTATATATATATATATATACACACACACACATACATATGTATTTACATTGTGTGTTCCACTCCTCTAGTTATATTTCCTTCTTTCACCACATATTTGCCAATTTTATCCCATCTACCTCTCCCCTCCCCCATTACCCTTACCCTCTGATAACCAATAGTTTATTGTCCATGTCTCTCTGTTTCTTTGCCCTGTTTGTTTGTCAATTTTAGGATTACATTCCACATATAAGTGATATTATGTGTTTTTCAAGTTTTTCTGTCTGGATTATTTCACTTAACATGATTATCTCGAGGTTCATTCATGTTGTCACAAATGGCAGTATTTTGCCCCTTCTTATGGCTGAATAATATTCTATTGCATATATGTACCACAGCTTCTTTATCCAGTCATCTATTGTAGGACACTTTGATTGCTTTCATGTCATGGCCACCGAGAATAAGGCTACTATGAACATTGGTGTGTAAATATCTTTTCTGATGTATGATTTCAAGTCTTTGGAGGTAAATACCAGGTAGAGAGATTGCTGAATTATATAGTAGATTAATTCTTCATTTTTTGAGGAAACTTTATACTGTTTCCCATAGTGGCTGTACCAATCTGCAATCCCATAGGCAGTGTATGAGATTTATTTTCTCTCCACATCCTCACCAACACATGTTATTATTTGTCTTATTAATAGCCATTCTAACGTGTGAGATGGTATCTTATTGTGGTTTTGATTTGCATTTCCCTAATAGCTAGCAATGTTGAGCATCTTTTCACATGTTGGTCATTTGTATGTTTTGTTGGGAGAAGTATCTGTTTAGGTCCTCTGCCCATTTTTGAATTGTACTGTTTGTTTTTTATTGTTATTGAGTTGTATGAATTCTTTGTATATTTTGGATATTTTGGATATTGGGCCCTTATTGGAGGCATTGCTTGCAAATATCTTCTCCCAATTGGATGGTTGTCTCTTTACCTTGTTGATGGTTTCTTTTGCTGCACAGAAGCTTTTTAGTTTAATGTAGTCCCATTCACTTATTTTTGTTTTTACTTCCCTTGCTTTTGAGGTCAAATTCATAATATCCACTTTAAGTACAAAGTCCATGAGTTTAGTTCCTATTCTTTCTTCTATGCATTTTATTGTTTCAGGTCTTATATTCAGGTCTTTAATCCATTTTGAGTTAATTTTGCCATGTGGTTATAGACAATAGTCTCGTTTAATTCTTTTGCAGGTGGCCTTCCAGTTTTCCCAGCACCTTTTGTTAAAGAGAATTTCTTTCTACACTACATGTTTTGGGCCCTTTTATTGAAAATAGTTTACACATGTATACATGGGCTTACTGCTGGACTCTCGATTCTGTAGCATTGGTCTGTTTGTCTGTTTTTCTGCCAATATCATGATGTTTTGATGACTGCTGCTTTGTAGTATAATTTGAAGTAGGGCAGAGTGATGCCTCCAGCCTCGTTCTTTTTTCTCAGTATCCAGAAACTTTCCTGTATTTGCTTATTGTTTCTAGTAGTGTTCTTGTGGAGTGTTTAGGGTTTTCTATACAGAGAATCATGTCGTCTACAAATAGTGACAGTTTACTTCTTTGTTTCCTGTTTTGATGACTTTTATATCTTAATCTTACCTGATTGCACTTTCTAGGACCTCCACTATTATAATGAGCAATAGTGGCGATTGTGGACAGCCTTGCCTTGTTCCTGATCTTAGAGAGAAGTTTTATAGTTTTTTACCATTAAGTATAATGTTGGGTGAGGGTTTGTCATAGATGGCCTTTATTATGTTAAGGTACTTTCCTTCTATACTGATTTTGTTGAATGTTTTGATCATAAATGGATGCTATATCTTGTTGAAGGCTCTTTTTTTGCATCTATTGATATGATCTTATTTCTCTCTCTCTCTCTCTCTCTCTCTCTCTCTCTCTCTCTCTCTCTCTCTCTCTCTCTCTCTCTCTTCACTCCCCCTCTCGGGAACTGTCATTTAAGGATGTTATTTCCTTCTTGACTTTCTGTTTGAATGATCTGTCCATATCCAACAGTGGGGTATTTAGGTCTCCTACTACAATAGTGTTTTGATGTGTTTCTCCCTTTAGTTCTGTTAGTAATTGCTTTATACATTTCGGGGCTCCCTGACGGGGAACATAGATATTAATAAGTGTTATGTCTTCTTGGTTCATGATTCCCTTTATCATTATGAGGTGTCCCTTAGTATCTTCCTTTACCTTTTTTTTAACTTTTGAAGTCTATTTCGTCTGATATTAGTACCGCTACTTCCACTTTCCTCTGAATGTCATTTGCTTGAAATATTATTTTCCACCTTTCACTTCAAGTCTATATGTGTAAAGAATAGTGTGTGTGTGTGTGTGTGTGTGTGTGTGTGTGTATATGCCTAATCTCCATTCCCATTTATGAATTTGGATTAGAATCCTCTCCTTTTCAGTAATTCTTTTCTCAATTTTTCCCTATGTATGCTGAACGTACATTATCATCTTGCTATAGCAATTATCTTCTTATTGTTTAAACTTATAATGTCCTATTCTTAGTAAGGGTTGCACTCCTCTGCTTCTATTTTCCCGATAGTCACCTTACTCCTAATTATATTTCTTTATACCTTTTGGTTTTAGGTGAGCTGACCCTTTTAATATTTCCTATAACACAGGCCTCATAGTGGAGTATTACCTCATTTTTTTTTTTACATCTGGAAAGGTCTTTATTTCTCCTTTATATCTAAAGTAGAGCTTAGCTGGATACATTATTCTCGTCTTGTAGTTCCTTTCATTTAATAATTTGAATATTTGATTCCATTCTTTTCTGAGTTGTAATGTTTGTGCTGAGAAATCTTACAATAATCTAATGGGTTTTTCTTTATAGGTTACTCTCTTTTTTTTTTCTTGATTGACCTGAGAATTCTTTTTTTCATTGATTTTTGATAATTTTAATACAATATATCTTGGAGAATGCCTGTTTGGGTTGAGATATTTGGGTTGTCTATTGACTTCTTGAATTCTAAACTCCACCTCATTCCTTAGATTTGGAAAATTCTTGTCAACTATTTGTCTGAAATGCTTTCTAATCTCCGCTCCTTTTCCTGCCTTGTGTGAATGCCCATTATTCTTGTTTTCTCTACTAATGGTATCAGCTACTTTTTGTATTTCTCTTTCATTATTTTTCATTCTTCAGTTTCTCTCTTCTTTCTTCTGGTTTATTTCCAGTTTTCTGTCTTTGATATCATTGGTCTTTTCTTCCATTTTGTCCACTGTATTTCCCAAACTTGGTATTTCATTTTTCATCTCTTTCAGTGTGCTCTTCATCTCCAGAAGTTATGGTTGGTTCTTTTTTAGGTTTTTAATCTTCTTGCTCAATAATTTATTCTGCTTATCTAGTTGTTTTTTCTAACTTCTGAAATTGATGATATGAATTGTTTTGGATCTCAATGTGTTTTTTCAAAGTGCCATCCTGAATTCTCTGTCATTTAAGTCACATATTTCTCTACCTTTAAGTTTATTTTCTGAATTTTTTTTCTGTGCTGCTCTGTTACCGTGTTTGCTCATGGTGTTTAATGGGCTATTTCTCTGCCTGGGAATTAATGGAATGTATTTTGCTTTTCTTTCAGAAAGATTTATTATATAAAGGTCTCTCTTTAGCTTGTTGCAAAGAAGGCATTTTTGTTGTTGTTGTTGTTTTTGTTTTTTGTTTTTTTTTGTTTCCAGTAGGTGGCATCTAAGCCTCTTGAAACCTTGCTTTAAAGTTTTAAAAATGCCTCTTTTTTTTTCTTATAGATATTAAATCACACTCACTACCCTCAGCGTCAGTACTTGTCAGTTTATAGACAGTTTCTGTAGCGTTTGCTCAGATTCCCCTTGGGTCTCCATGGGTTCTTTCTTGGAGTCCATAGGGGGAAGGACCCTCTGGATTGGGAGATGGGGACTGCAGCTCAGCCTCGTGTTTTGCAACTGCAACTGGTAATAATCAATTGTTGTTTCTCTGCCATCCCCATTTGTCTGCTTTCTTCCCTGATACTTGGGCACTGCCACCAGCTACATGGAGCTCACAACTTTCTCAGACAGGGCTGTTTGTGGAACCCTCCACTCCTTCTCCCATCCCCATCTTCCTGCAGCAAGCTCCAGGTGCTAGAGGAAGCTTTTTTCTTTCTCCCAGTCTACCTCCCGACTCCTGGGTTTCTACTTGTGGTAGCTCTTATGTGCAGATCCCATGCTCAGACATTCTGGTATGAAGTTTGGGTGTTTTTTTGTTGAGTTTTAGATGTTCAACTTATTGTTGTTTCAAGGGAAGAGATCTGGGGACTTCTCTTACTCCTCTATGTTTTTGACATCACTCTAAGAAGATTTTGTAAAGTGTCTTGCTAACATTTTAAATTGCCTTTAGCAAGATGGTTCATCCAGATTGCCTAGTCTACCTTTGCCAGAAGAATCTTTTTTTTTATTTTAAAACTTTTGAGAAAGTAAAAATATTTACCCCACAATATAAAGACTACAGAATCACAATTAAGAAATGTTTAATGAAATATCTACCCAACATTATCATATCAAATTCTTTAAATACTAAATTTAGTATTTATAAAAAATTTATTTTATTTAAAAATATTTGAAGTTTAGGGGTTTTTTTACATGTACAACATGCAGGAAAATCACTGTCAACTATAATTTAATGAATTGCTTGGTGCTGAATAATTTTAAATATGAAAATAAAATTATAAAATCTTAATAGTACTTTTATTTAATATTTATATTTAAATGAGATGGTAGATACATTTTAATTTTTATACTTTGATATACTGTGGAGTAGTGTTTCCAAAACAAAAGTACCTGAGTTGTCAATGGTCTTCAAAGAGACTTGATTGTTAGATTTAATCACCAACAATGTTATTCAATGATGACCTGGTCTCCTCATTTCTGGCTGCTCTAGCAGGTGGGAGACTAGGAATGTAACATTTTTCTTTTATTAGCAAACAAGACATTAACACATAAATGTCTAAATACAGAAAAAAATATGGCACTTCGAAGGACTTACTGTTGTTCTCTCTGGGTGTCAACAGCAAGGGCAATATTTGCAGTGAAATAGAGTAGGTTAAATATCAGAGTGTTGTGCTTAAGAGATAGATCTAAGCCTATCTTACTTACCTGCTACATGGTGATATGCATCAGCAGGAACAAATTTTAGGACTTGGTGCCAAAAGTTATCGTTGAAGTGTTAGGTCCAGAGCTCTGATCTCATCCAAGACATTATGTCCATAGTTGTAGTACCAAGATGGCACCACATACACATAGAAAATAAATGTTCTATGCTCAGAAAAGCAAAACTTAAAGATAAAATTTTTATCAGCTCTGTATAGAATTACAGTGAAGGGATAGAATGTAATTTTATCCATTGTCCCTGAGCAATAACAACAAAAGTTCTCAGGGAACAAAAGGATTCCAAACAAGAGCAATAACTATTCCTAAAAATCTTCTGGCTCATTATTTTGTTGGGTATCATTGATCTTAGAAGAGTAATAAGTCAGCCTGTAAGTTATCATTACAAAGAGATATAATAGAGCTGAGGTATAGGTATTATTTCTTCCCAAAATAGTCCTGCCTTGAGATCTCTTTTACACACAAACACATATACACATACCCCATTATTTACGGAATTAAAAATCTGAAAAGGGCCTTGGAGGTCAATCTAACCACTTAGCTCCCTCTACACCTTAACAATAATAACACCATCAAATGGTCCTCCAGGCATTGCTTGTGAACACTTCCAGTTAGAGTCAACTCATAATTCCTGAGACATCCCCATTCTGTTTTTGGTCAGCTCAAAACTTTAGAAATATTTTTCCGAGGTTCAGCTGAGAATTGTTTCCCTTTGTTTCTTTAATAATAACAATTCAGTTATAAACTCATCTCTATTCTTGTGAAAACCTTTGTAATAGGAGGCTTTCTCTCCTCCAATTTAATATTTCTAGTTTCTCTATCCATTCTTCATATGATATGATATCTAGAGTTCTTTTCTCTAAACATGTTACAGTCAATTTCTCCTTCAAAAGGTGATGCATATAACTAAATTTCATGCTCCAGATATTATGATTATAATCAAATAGAGTATTCTGGGGTTCTCATTATAGACCCTGTGTTTCTTTTATTCCTTCTATTTTGTGGATAATGGTTATCTTATTGAGGTTTTAATTTGCATTTGCCTGATTACCAACCTGTTATTCATTTTTCCAATTTTATTACCTTTTGTATGTTTTATTTTGTAGAATATCTGTTAAGAAATTTTGCTCCTTTTTTGTCTTTCTTCATCTTTATCCCGAATAGCAGCCTCGTGTCCTTTATATGTTTCATAAATAATTTCCTCCAGCCTGAGGCTGGGCTTTTTACTCTTTCAACAGTGTCATTTTATAAACAGTCATTTTTATTTTTAAGTTATATAAATGTATGAATCTTTTTCTTTATGGTTAGTTAGCTTTATGTAAGTGGTTTAAAAAATCTTTCCAGAAAATGTTTTCTTATATCCATATGTAAAAGCTTTATTGTGGTGCTTTTTTACTTTAAGAGCTACAATCCACAGGGAACTGATTTACATGTAAAGTCTGAGATAAGTATCATTTATTTTGCAAATAGATATCTAATTATAGCACCAGCAATTGAAAAAAAAAATTTTTTACTGCTTTGCAATGCTACTTTTGTCAAATATCAAGTGATCATATATGCATGGGTGTCTGTTTCTGGTATTTTTATTATGTTCCATTTTCCTGTTTGTCTATCTTTGTGCCAATACTGTAATATCTTAATTATTATCAATTTTAACATCTTGACATCTGGTACAGCAAGTTTTTCTACTTTGTCCTGACTGTTCATAACCCTTTATATCTTGTTTAAAAAAAAGTTAACATGCTTTTAACTGCAATATGAAAATACAATTGATTATTGTATAGTGAGTGACCTTGTATCTAGAAACTGAAATATCAATGTTAGTTATCTATTTGTATATATTTTAGATTTTATATTTATACAGTAATATCATACAAAAAATAACAGTGCTATTTTTTACAATCTTATACCTATTTATTTTTATTTTCTTATTGCACTGATACCTCCAAAACACTCATTCTTCTTACTATTGCTATGTAATAAACAACTCCAAAACTTAGTGTCATAGGGCCGTGGGTCAAGATGGCAAAGTAGGTAAATACTCTGCTGGTCTCCTCTCAAAACCACATCAAAATTACAACTAAACTACAGAATATCCTCAATTAAGAATCACCTAAAGTCTAGCTAAACAGAAGTCCTACAACTGGGGACACACAGAAGAGGCCACCTTGAGACTAGTAGGAGTGTGGAGATGAGAAACCTGCATGTGGTGGTTGAGAACTGGGAGAAATATCTCAGCTGCAGAGGTTGGCTTGGAAGAACGAGGGGTCCTGGCCCCATACCGGGCTCCAAAACGTGGGCCATCAGTGCTTAGAAAAGGACTCCATAACATCTGGCTATGAAAATCAGCTGGGATTCCATCCAGGCAAAATGAAGGGCTGATGGAAATACAAGTGTCCTCTTAAAGGACCCACGTGCAGACTCGCTCACTCCCAAATGCTCACCCTAAGCTCCAGTGAAGGGACAGCAACTCAAATGGTGCCAAAGACATATGGGGAGAAACATAATTGTGTGACTAAGTGATGAGAATTAGAGAAACACTTTTTCTGTGTTGAGTTCTCCTCCCACACTATCAGAAGGTGATGTCATTTTTCCTATGTTGAGCCCTCCCCACACACAACCTGTAGGAGCAGATGGGTGCCAAATCTGCATCTGCATTAACCCAGTGAAGACAGCTACCCGCATCCTGATGACTCCATGAGACCTTATCTCACCCAAATCACACACTGCTTGAAATACTTTCAGCAGCAGGTAGCTGACCTTGGCCAGGCCTGCAGATTTTCTTTAAAATTCTCAAAGGGCCACAGTCCTCAGACAGGCAATAGCTGGCCTTAGCATACCCTGTGTCCCTTGCTGACTGGCCCCAGACCTGAAACTAGTGGCAGCTAGACTAAGTTTAAAGGGTGGTATCTCTCATACAACTCTAGGCCCAACAGAGGCAACTATAGACCTTGTATCAATTTGTAGCTCCTACCAGGTGGCCTAGGGTCAGGCATAGAAAGTGGCTGACCTTGGCCTGCAGTGGAGTTCCTCCCAGGAGGCTCCAAAAACACACATTCAGTAGCTGTCTTTAGATACAACATATCACCACCCACTTAGCTTCATAAATGGCACACACAAAGGGTGGTCTTGGCAGGCACCAAAGCCACACTGAAATGAATTTGGCTCTGTGGGGTCAACCAATACACAGAAGCTCATATGTGGTGATCTCGGCCAATCATTACAACCTGTCCGTCTGATGGTCAACCCCACCTACTGATGTGCCAACAGCAATCAGGACTCAACTATAATAGGAGGTAACATACTATCCACACATGGGACACTCCTGGAGCTCCCAGCTCTGGTGATCAGAAACACTGCACCACTGGGCCCCACAGAACACCCCATGGCCACTCTGCTGATTATAGGAGACACAGTAGATTTGTTTAATATATAGAAACAAACAGAGAGGTTGCCAAAATGAGGAGACAAAGAAACATGTCCTGAATGAAAGAACAGGAGAAAACCCCAGAAAAATTACTAAACAAAATGGAGGCAAGCAATCTACCAGATAAAAAGTGCAAAACACTAATTATAAGAATACTCAATGAACTTAGGGTAAGAATAGATAAAGTCAGAAATTCAATAACAACAACAAATGAATTTAGAACTAAAAGAGAAAAAAACAAAAAAATAATAAAAGGAAACAGACAAATAGAAATAAATAAATAAATAAATAAATAAATAAATAATACACCGAAGAAAATAACAGAAATTAGATAAAGCAGAGGATCAAATTATCTATTTGGCAGATATGATAACAGAAAAACACTCAGAACAGCACCAAGAAAAAAGAATTTTAAAAATGAAGATAGTTTAAGGGACTTCTGGTACACCATGAAGCATAATAACATTCTCATTATGGAGGTAGCAGAAGGAAATGAGAGAGAACAAGGGTTTAAATACCTATTTAAAGAAACAATAATGGCAAACTTCTTTAACCCAGTGAAGCAAATAGACATACAAGTCCAGGAAATGTAGAGTCTAAAACAAGATGAACCAAAAGAGACTCACAACAACACACATCATAATTGAAATGCTAAAGGTTAAAGATAAAGTAAAAATCTTTTTTAGTAAGTTTATTGGAGTGGCATTGGTGAATAAAATTATATAGGTTTCAAGTGTACAATTCAATAATACATTATCCATGCATTGCACTGTGTGTTCACCACTCAAAGTGAAATCTTCCATTACCATATATTTGGCTCCCTTTACCCTTATGTACCACCCCCATTTCCCCCTTTTCCTCTGGTAACCACCAAATCGTTGTCTGTGTTTATGAGTTTCTGTTTGTTTGTCTTGTTCATTTATTGCTTTCAGTTTTATATCCCACATATGAGTAAAATCATAAGGGTATCAACTTTTTTGTCTAATTCATTTTGCTTAGCATAATTATCTCAAGACTCATCTATGTTGTCACAAATGGCAGTATTTCACCTTTTATTATGGTTGAGTAATATTCCATTATATACATGTACCACATTTTCCTTATCCGAACAGCTATCAAAGGGCACTTTAATGTTTCTATGTCTTGGCCATGGTGAATAATGCTGTATTGAACATAAGGGTGCATACAGGTAAAAGTTTTCAGATTTTTTGAGTAGATACCTGAAGATGGATTTCAGGGCCATACATTAATTATATTCTAAATTTTCAGAAGACTCTCTATACTATTTTCCCAAAGCAATATCAAGGAAAAAAAAATAGTTGGAGGTGTCATGCTACTTGATTTCAATCTATACTACAAGGCTCTAATAATTAAAACAACATGTTACTAGCATAAAAGCACACAAATAGATCAAAAGAACATGATAGAGACCCTAGAAATAAACCTATGTGGTCAATTAGTCTATGACAAAAGGGGAAAGAATATTATGAGGTAAAAACAGTCTATTCAATGAAAGATATTTAAAAAACTGGATAGAGATGCAAGAAAATTAAACTAGACAACCATTTCACACCATATACAAAAAATAAACTCAAAATGAATTAAGGACTTAAGTGTAAAACCTGAAACCATAAAATTCTTTTTTTAACCATAAAATTCTTAGAAGAAAACATAGGTAATAAACATTTTGACATTGCTCTTAGTAATATGTTTTTATATATCTTCTCAGACAAGAAAAACAAAAAAATAAATAAATAAACAAATGGGACCTTAACTTATCAAAGTAAAAAAAAAATTTCCACAGCAAAAGCAACCACCAGCAAATCCAAAAGACAACCTACTGAATAGAAAAAATTATTCACAAATAATACATTCAGTAAGAGATTAATATTTAAAATGTATTTTTAGATTAAAATTTAAAATTATTATGTATATTTTAGATTAATATTTAAAATATTTAATATAAAAAACTCGTACAACTTAACACCAAAGGAGAACAAAAAGAATTCTGGTCAATATGATAAAGTAGGTAAATGCTGTACCCGCCTCCTCTCATTATCACAATTACAACTAAACTACAAAATAGCCTTCATTAGGAGTCATTTGAAGTCTAGCTAAACAGAAATCCTACAACTCGGACATACATAAGAGGGCATGAGACTGGTAGGAGGGGCAGAGACAAGGAACAGGATGGTCTCACACCTGCATGTGGAAGTAGAGAATCAGAAGGGAAATTTTAACTATAGAGGTGACCCCAGAAGAGCAAAGGGTCCATGTCCCACAGCGAACTCCCCAGCCAGGGTTCCAGTGCTGGGAAGAGAAGTCTTCATAACTTCTGGATGTGAAAACCAGCAGATATTGTGACTGAGTGAGATGGAGGGCAGGCTAGAGTCATAGACATTCCCCTTAAGGTGTCTGTGCACTGACTTATTCGCTGTCTGGCTCACTCTCTATGAGCTCTAGCACTGCAGTGGCAGCTTAAAAGATGCCAAGGATATATGGTAAAGAACTGAATTGTCTGGCTTTAGAGAGAGGGCTGGAGGGGCAGCTTTCTCACTTACAGAAGTGCTGGCAGAAGCCATTGTTCTTTTTGTTGTTGTTGAGTCTTCCCTGCTTCTGGCTTGTAGACACAGGCAGCCACCATATCTGAGTCTCCATCAACATGGCTAACACTGGTCATCCCACCTTGGAGGTTCCCTGAGAACCAGCCCCACTCCACTTGCAGACCCACCTAAGCCTCTTTCAGTGGCTTTTTTCATTCAAACAACTTGTCTTGGATCATGCTGTGAACTTTCCTAAAATCTCTCAAAGGTTCACAAAACCCAAACAAGCAGCATCTGGCCTCTGTCTGCCCCATACCTCCTGCTGAGCAGCTTTAAGTCTGGCACTAGTGGGAGCTGGCCTTGCTTCATGGCTTGGACTCTTGAAGCACTTCTGAGCCCAGCACGGGTGTTGGCCATCTGGTGATTGCTTGGTGAAACTTGCCAGGTTTTCCTGGGCAGGACACAGGCTGAGGCTAAACTTAGACAGTGTGGAGCCCATCGCAGGAGGCCTCAGGGCCAGCATTCTTGGTGGTTGGCTTTGAATTGAGCCAGACATCTCCTGGGGCTGCATCCAAGGATGACATACTCAAAGGGCAAACACAGAAGACACCAAGACCTGATAAAGTGAATGATGCTTTGCAGGGTCAGCCCCTCAACAGACTGTTCCCACAACCGATCAGATCAAGAGTCAATACTTCCCACTGACATGAATAAAAGCAACCAAGGCTCAACTAAAACAGGATGGCACACACAACCTATATAAGGAACATGACATACCTGGAGCACCTGATTCAAATGACCATAGAAGACTGCACCACTTGGCCCCACAAGACACAAGACACATACTACATAAGGCCACACTACTAAGACCAGGAGATAGAAGCCCTGCCTAATTCATAGAAAGAAACACAGGGAAACTGTTAAAATGGGGAGACAAAGAAACATGTCCTAAATGAAAGAACAGAGCAAAGCTTCAGAAAAAGAACAAAACAAGATGAAGACAAGCAATCTAACAGATGCAGAGTTCAAAACACTGGTTATAAGATGCTCAAAGGACTTAGGGCAAGAGTAGATGAACTCAGTGAGAACTTAAAGACATAGGAAACATAAAAATGGAGATATAAAACATAAAAAATAAACAGTCATAAATGAAGAATACAATAATTGAAATGAAGACTACATTGAAGGAGCTCAACAGTAGATTTGATGAAGCTGAAGGTTGAATCAGTGATTTGGAAAATAAGATAGCATAAAACACTATATCAGAGCAGCAACATAAAAAAGAATTTTGAAAAATTAGGATGGTTTAACTCTTTTCCCATTGAGAAAATAAACGATGAAGCTCACTGCCAACGTTAATTTAACATCACACGTAGGAATACTGTTTTCTAGAATTTGACTTTTTTAGCAGTCAAGAATTATTATGCTTTATAAATGGAAATACCACTACTAAAAGTAGAATGCTATAAATAGAATGATGTCATTTGTTTCCGAAGACTATTGATATACTAGAGCAATGCAAAAATAATAATACAAATAAAATATTTCATGGAAAACTTTGGTGGTAAGGGTGAAACTCTAATCTGTGAGTTATCTCAGAGTAAATGCTGCTGGTGCAAGTGCCACTGGTGAATATTCTCAGGGTAAATGGGAAATGGGTTAAGCGGCCTTTGGGAGAACATTAAGTGTACCAACATTTGCATCATAGGGTTATCAGAAGAAAGAGGGCAAGACATTGAAAACCTATTTCAAGAAATAATGATGAAAAACTTTCCTAACCTGGTGAAGAAAATAGGCATACAAACCCAGGAAGCACAGAGAGTACCAAGCAAGTTGAACCCAAAGAGACTCACATGAAGACATCATAATAACTCCAAAAGTTGTTCCATATTCCATATGCCAAAGGTTAAGAACAACAAGAGAATCTTAAAAGCAGCAATAGAAAAGCAGTTAGTTACCTATAAGGGAGCACTCATAAGACTGTCAGCTGATTTCTCAACAAAAACTTTGCGGACCAGAAGGTATTGACAGGAAATATTCAAAGTGATAAAAAGCAAGAACCTACAACCAAGAATACTTTATCCAGCAAAGCTATCATTTGGAATTGAAGAAGAGATGAAGAGCTTCCCAGACAAGAAAAAGTTATAGATCATCACCACGAAACCACTATTACAAGAAATGTCAGAGCGAAAATAAGGAGAAGAAAAGAGGATGAAGGAGGAGAAGGAGGTGAAGGAGAAAGAGAAGAAGAAGGAAAAAAAGGTAAAAACTATGAATAATAAAATGGCTATAACTACATATCTAGCAACAATTACTTTAAGTATAAATGTATTAAATGCTCCAATTAAATGATGTGGAAGTGAATGGATAAGAAAACAAGATCTTTATATACGCTGCCTACAAGTGATTCACTTCAGATTGAAAGACATACAGAATAAAAGTAAAGGCTTGAAAAAATGTTTCATAAAAATGGAAACAAAAAAATCTAGGGTAGCAATATTTATACCATACAAAATAGACTTTAAAACAAAGGCTATCATAAGAGACAAAGAAAGACATAGTAATCCCACTTCTGGATATTTATCCAAGTGAACTCAAAAGTTTTTAAGAGATATGTGAATCCAATATGTTAATTGCAGCATTATTTACAATAGCCAAGATATTGGAGCAACCTGGGTGACATCAGCGGATGAATGGGTAAAGAAGAGGTGATACATATATATAATGGCCGATTACTTAACCATAAAGAGAATGAAATCTTGCCATCTGCAACTACATGGATAAACTTAGATGGTGTTGTGTTGAGTGGAGGAAGTCAGAGAAAGATAAACGCCATATGATTTTACTTATATGTTGAATGGAATCTAAAAAAAACAAAATAAACAAAACAGAATTTTTCATCCCAGAAGGCCAGTATATACATTCTTCTCTAAGTTCACATGAAACATTCTCGATGATAGACCATATGTTGGGACACAAAAATAGCTTCAACAAAGTTAAGAAGAATGAAATCATACCAAGCATATTCTCTGACCACAATGCTTTGTAATTGGAAATCAACTGCAATAAATGGGGGGGGGGGATCTGTGGAGATTAAATAACATGCTACTAAATAACAAGTGGGTCAAAGAAGAAAAATAAGATGAGGTCAAAAAGTACATAGAGATCATTGAGGCTTACAATATATATCAGTTTTTTAAAATACAACAAAAGGGGTAAAAAGAGGAAAGTTTACATCATTACACACCTACCTCAAGAAACCAAGAAAATTCTAAAGTACAAATTGATAGTTACAAAATAATCATGGGGTTGCAAAATATAGCATAAGGAATATAATAAAAAATATTGCAATAACTATGTACATTGTCAGATGGTTACTAGATTTATCAGGATGATCATTTTGTAAATTATGTAAATGTCTAAACATCATCTTGTACTCCTCAAACTAATGTAATATTGTATGTTAACTGTAATTTAAAAAAGTTTTTTTTAATATTTAGAAAAAACAAACAACCCAATGCAAAAATGGGCAAAAACCCTTCATAAACATTTCTCTGAAGAGGACATATGAAAAGATGTTCAACATCACTAATTAGCAGAGAAATGCAAATCAAAATCACAACATGATACCACTTCACACCTCTTAGAATGGCTATTACCATTAAATCAATGAAGAACAAGTGTTGGCGAGGATATATAGAAAAGGAACCTTTGTGCACTGTTGGAGGGATTGCAAACTGGTATAGCCGCTGTCAAAAACAATATGAAGATTCTTCACAAAATTAAAATTGGTACTACCTTATGACCCAGCAATTCTACTTCTGAGTATTTATTTAAAGAAATCTAAAACACTATTTTGAAAAGATATATGCTTCTCTATGTTCACTGCAGCATTATTTACAATAACCAAGATACGGAAGAAACTTAAGTGCCCATCAGTAGACAAGTAGATAAAGAGGAAGTAATGGAATATTAGCCATAGAAAAGTACAAAATCTTGCCATTTGTGACAACATGAATTCACCCAGAGGGTATTATGTTAAGTGAAATAAATAAGAAACAGAAAAAACCATATGATTGCACTTACATGTGATATCTATAAAACAAAGTAATCAAAATAGAAGCAGACTCACAGAGAACAAACATGATTTTCAGAGGGGAGTGGATTTGAGAGACTGGGTGAAAAAAGTGAAGGGATTGTAAAATACACATTGATAGTTACAAAACAATCACAAAAGTGTAAAGTGTAGCACAGGGAATATAGTAAATAATATTGCAATAACTGTTTATTCTGCCAGGTGCATACTAGATTTATCAGAGGCATCACTTCGTAAATTATATAAATGTTATATACCTGAAACTAATATACATTGAATATCAAATGTAATTTTAAAAACATAATAAATAATAAACATATTAAAGCACACAGATAAAAGTGTAAATTATTGAATACCTAATAATAAATCTATTTCTTGACATAGGTGGTAGTTACGCAGGTGTGTCTATTTCAATTCATCAATGTATCTATGATTTGTGCACATTTTTGGTAAATATGTATTCTATGTGTTATATACTTCAATAAAATGTTTTTAAATAATAAACTACAGACCTATATATAGCATGAAGTCTTTTTATATTGTTAAAACACAATTTTATATAAAATATAAAATATATATGTATATATAAATAATATACAAAATACATATTCATGTGTATGTGTATATGTGTTATATATATATATATATATATATATATATATATATATATATTCAGAATACATTTAAATACAATCAAGTTAAATAAAACAGAAAACCTAGGAATAATGAACACGGGATTCAGGGTTGATGACTCAAGTGAATGGAATAGTGAGAAAAAATATATAGTTAAATATCAACTTACTCTCAAGGCTTAAATTTCATTTTGGTTGTTGGGTTTGTGCATACTTATTACATTATACAAAATGATTTACTAAATAAATGACTAAAAATAGTCTATGTGTGAGACCAATGAAGAGTAAGTCATAGAAAATGTTTAAAATGAAGCCAATCTGATTCTGTGTTTCTGAGATACAAAATTTTTAAAAATAATTTTAAAATTGTGATGAAAAATATTTGAGGTCAATTTAAAAATGTGGGGGAGGATATATATGTTTTCAAAATTATTTTAAATGTTATACAAACAAAATGTTTAAAGATAACTGATCTTCAAGACATTTTTCCACCTTAGATCAATAAAATCAGTTTTTGAAATGCCTTCTAAAAATTGAAATATAATATGTCTGCTCATTCTTCTTTCTATTATTCTAGTAACTCTATAAAAAACTTAAACTAGAACAATATTTCCAAAACTGTATTTTATAAAGCATTAGTTTGGAGTAATGTTGATAAGTATTACACACACACACACACACACACACACACACACACACACACACACACACACATACACAACCTAATACTTTTATGCTTACATTTGGGAAAGACTGAATACTAGGTTATCCTATTGGAAACATATAATACTCTTTAGTGTTTTAAAATTCTGAAAAGTCTTGCAGTCAATACATGTTTAACTTTGCTTAATCTCATGTTTCCTAGATTTATTTCATCATAGAAATATCTATATTTAGCGGCACTGCCCTATTAACATTCACTATTCTGAGGGACACCAGTTTAAGTAACACTGGTCTACTGGCCTAGCATAATATATTCTTATGCTAATGTTTGTGTGGTGAACCCATACTGACATTTAGTGTTCACCATTTCCTTTTCAAAATAATTTTTAATACATTTAGAATCTTTACTAAAATTTCACTGTGTTATTCAAATAAATTATATGGTATCCTCCTATCATCATTCTCATGGATACTTTTTTATTATTCTTAATAGTACTAATAATCACTCATCTGTTTCATTCACTAATATCCTCATCACTCTGAGAAGTTGTTCCCCATTGCCTCATGGAGCCTGAAAATTGAGATGAATACCATGTGTGAATACCAAATCTATCTTTAAATATTTAGATGAATGCCACTATTATGAAAAAATAGACTGCAAAAAAATAATTCTATTTTTAGACAATCAAACTGCAAATAAATACTTTTGGGGAGGTTATCACATGCCAAGCATTATGTGCAGCTCTATATGGACATTATTTCATCAAATTCTTTATATCAATTCTGTGAAATAGCTATTATAGGTCTATTTGGCATATATAACTAAAGCAAAATATTTAAGTAACTTGCTCAAGGTTATGTAACCAGTAAAGAAGCAATATTTCAAAAGTAAATTTATTTAATGTCGACTGTAATTGAAAAATAAAAATTAAAAATGCAGATTTATTTAATTTTATGTTCTTTTTTATAAACCTAAACCTTTATTTTTTGTCTTTATTGAAATATAATAAACAATTAGTTACTCGTATTTACATTGTACAGTTTAATAAGTTTCTTTCCATTATAGTTGGCATACAATAATATACCAATTTCAGTTATATAGCATAATGATCAGAAATTCACATAACTTTCAAGGTGATCACCCCACTAAATCTAGTATCCCTCTTCCCGCTTATATATTTATTACAACATTATTAACCATCTTTTTCATGCTACACTCCACATCTCCATGTCTATTCCGCAACTATCCATTTGTACGTATTAATCCCATTGCCTTTTTTTGTCACTCCAACCCCCTCCCATCTAGTATCCCTCTAAATATTCTCTGTATCTATGAGTTTATTTCCACTTTCATTGTTGTTGATTTTGTTCTTTAGATTCCACAAGTATGTGAAATCATGCAATATTTGTCTTTTTCTATCTGACCCACTTCATTCAGCGCAATACTGTCTAGGTCCATCAAAGCAATATCTTTTTCCATTCCCTTCCTTTTAGTCTGTGTCTTTTAATCTGAAGTGAGTCTCTTGTAGGCAACATATGTAAGGGTCTTGTTTCCTTATCCATTCAGCCACTATATCTTTTGGTTGGAGCACTTTGTTCTCTTCCATTTGAGGTACTTGTTGATAGGAATGTAGTTATTACTGTTCTCTATTCTTGTTTTGGATACATGTTTTTTTTTTCTTCTTAAAGAAGTCCTTCTAACATTTCCTCTAATACTGGCTTGGTGGTGATAAATTCCTTTAGTTTATTTTTGTCTGGGAAGCTTTTTCTCTGTCCTTCAACTGTAAATGATAACTTTGCTGGATAAAGTATTCTTGGTTGTAGACTCTGGGTCTTCATCCTGTCAAATATTTTGTGCCAAGCTGTTCTGTCCTGCATAGTTTCTTTTGAAAAATCAGCTGCCAGTCTGAAGGGTGAGCACTTGAAGATAACTAACTGCTTTTCTCCTGCTGCTTTTAAGATTTTCTCTTTATATGTAATCTTTGGCATTTTAATTATGATGTGTCTTGGTGTAGGCCTCTTTGGGTTCTTGGTTTTTGGGACTCTCTGAGCTTCCTGGGATTTTGTGTCTATTTCCTTCACAAGGTTAGGGCAGTTTTATATCATTATTTCTTCAAATAGCTCTTTAACATTTTATTTTTCTTCAGGTACCCGCTACGAAACAGATATTTTTACCTGTAATAGTGTCCCATAGACTTCTTAAATTATTATTATAGTCTTGGCTTCTTTTTTTGGTCATTCTGATTGAGTGTCCTTGGCTTTTTCAACTTCTATATAGATCATTTGACTCTCTTCTTTATTCACTTTATTTTATTTAATATACTTCTCAACTCAAATAATGGTTCTTCATTTCTGACTGGTTCCCTTTTATAATTTCCATTTTCATTTTTATGTTTTTTTTATCTCTTTGTTGAAGTTCTCACTGAATTCATCTAATTACCATAAGTTCATTGAGCATCTTTCTGACCAGTGTTTTGAACTCTGCCTCTATTAGATCCATTTCTGGATCCCTGTTCTGTTCTCTCATATGGTTTCTACTTCTTTGTCTTCCCATTTGGCCTGCTTTTCTGTGTCTGTTTCTATGTACTAAGCAAAGCTCCTAAGTTTCCCAGTCTCATTAGTGTAGCTTAGTGTGGTAGGTGTCCAGTGGTGCAGTCCTGAGAGGGGTTCATCTACAGGCAAAATTTAGCTCATCCTGTGCCCCACTGGGGCCACCTATTAAGATTCAGCAAGCAATCCACAGATGTTGTGCTTATAATTGCCTCAAAAGGCCATGCCAGAAACCGAGGCCAGCTGCCAGTGTTGTGAGTCTAGGTGCTGCTCTGTAAGAGACATTTGATTAAGCCAGGACACTCCTAGATGTGGCTTAGGTGGGGTTTTGAGTCAGCAGAGGCAGAGTTTCAGGGAATTATCTGGGCAGAGCAACCTCTGTTATCTAGTTTGATGATATCTTGCCTATGGCGGTGCTGTGTCAACACACTGGGAAGGGGGAGGGCTCAACAGAAGAGCAATGGATACCACCAGCTCTTCTGTACAGAGTCAACCTCGTCCCTCACTCAAACAACTCAGTGTCCCCCTGTAAGTCCCCGGTGCCCCCTGCACAGCCAAACCAGTACTGGTGCTCAAAGCGAGCAGGTCCATCACTGTGAAATTCCACTCTCAGACACGGCTTCTTTAAGAGGTGTGTGCAGCTGCCTGCTGCCCCTGCCACAGACTCTGTCCCACTCAGCCATTAGGAACCAGGCAGCCTCGTGCCCTTGCCCTATTCAATCTCCTCCTGTTGCAGGGTGATTTCTTAGATTTCTCTTTAATCTAAGATCCCAGGTGGTTTTTCCTTGCTGTTTGCTCCTTGTTTCTGTTACATCTTTGATTTGGTAACCAGAGGGATGAACAGAGCCTCAATCATCTATACCATTTTTTTTCTTTCCCTCCTCCTTATGCTGATCATGGTCCATTATTCCTGCTTACATAATGACTCCTCTTCTTGTCTGCAAATCCAGGCAAGGTGACTTAGTTGATAAGCCTGTAACAGTTGAGGACTAGCTGTGCATCTCAATCTCTCTTCCTACATTGTATCTTTATATGGGTTATTTGAACTTCCTCACATTACAGTGGCCTCAGAGCAAACATCATACATGGTGGCTCAGGACTTCTGGTGCCAGAATGAGGACTTGACAGGCAGCCACCAGTGTTTCTTAGTCTGCTAATTTCATGTTCTTAACCATTATGCTATAGTGCCTCCCAGAGGACAAAAACTGTATTTCATTTATATCTTAATATTTCAGAATGCCTAGCATAATAGTTACACAAAAAATATTTTCTGAACAAGTGAATATGGAAATAAATACATTTCAGCTAGGTCAAATGGCTTTCATGCCTTCAAGAATTTATGTTCTCTAGGAAAATATTTCTATCAGTCTTGGAACTTCAATTCCTATTTATTAATGTTGTTCTACCCCACTAGTCTATAGTAATCTGTCTAATGACCATTAATGTCTTTCAAAATTAATTCTTAAAATTCTGGAAACTAAACCAAAAGTAAATTTTAAAAAACAGCTTAATAGATTTATGCATACTCTTTAATAAACTACTGCAGGATGTGTAAGGCCTTCATGGATAAATGCATCAGTGTAATGAAAAAAGATTTTTTTAAAAAGTCTGATTCTTATCTTCCACTAATTAGACTATTATTTTACTAGGGAGTGATCATGTTAGATAGCACTACATATTACAATAGTATTGGCATCATTTGTTAACTTAGAAATTATAGAAAAATTGTTTCTAAATTTTCATGTTTTCTCAGTTCATCATCTTAATTAAATACCTAATGTATCACCAGGTGTTCACCATCTGATAAAGGCAAACAAGACTAAATAAATAATTCTATTATAGGGTAGTGATAAATGCAATAAAAGAAACAAAAGATGCTACAGGAAGAGCTTAATTAAGACAAAGTAGACCTGAAGAAGTTGCCAGGCACCGTGCACATTATGAAAGAGATAGAAATACATTAATATAAGATTTCTACACTTGAAAAGTTCATATCTTTGTAGAAATGACTAACAAGAAACAAAAATTATGGAAGTGACTAAGGAGTGTTATAGAAAACTGCATATAGAAAAGAGCACAGTAAAGGAAAAGACTAAATCTTCTTGAATAAGGTATGCAAGGCTTATTGAAGAGTTAATTTTTTCTTTTAAAAAGTTATGTATTTATATTGCTTTAGATATGTAATATACTCAAATGGTTCAAAAATAGAATAATGAATTAAGGTTTATATTGAGATGTTCCATTATTATCTCCTCCCCAACTGCACCTCTCTCCCCTGTACCCTACAACTAGCTGCTTCTATTAATTCTTGTGGATAATTCCAGTGTTTTTTTATGTAAATATAAGAAAATGAAGATATATGCCATTATTGCTCTATCATTTATTTATTCAAAAGGTATTATACTATAGATACTCTTCCTTTTTTACTGTCTTTCTCTTACCTATATACCCTGGAAATCTTTCCATATGAATATATGTAGAAGTTCTTCATTATTTTTTAAACAGATGTATAGTACTCCATTGTATGGATTTAACATAACTTACTTGTTCTTATAGTTGATTTCTAGTTTTATATCATTGTGATCAGAGAAGATATTTGATATAATTTCAATCTTCTTAAATTCATTGAGACTTGATTTGTGTCCTACCATGTGGTCTATCCTTGAAAATGTTTCATGTGCACTTGAGAAAAATGTATATTTTGCTGCTTTGGGGTAAAATGCTCTGAAAATATCTATTTAAAGTTCATCTGTTCTAGTGTATCATTTAGGTCCCTTGATTCCTTGTTGATTCTTTGCCTGGAAGATCTGTCCATTGGTGTCAATGGGGTGTTAAAGTCTCCTACTATGAGTGCATTACTATTGATCTCTCCCTTTATGTTGGACAATAATTGCTTTACGTGTGTAGATGCTCTTATGTTGGGTGCATATATGTTTACTAGGGTTATGTCCTTTTGATTTATTGAACCCTTTAATATTATGTAATGCCCTTTTTTATCTCTTATTACAGCCTTTGTTTTAAATTCTATTTTATCTGATATAAGTATTGCTACACTGGCTTTTTTTTTTTCATTTCCATTTGGGTGAAATATCTTTTCCCATTCCTTTACTTTCAATCTGTGAATGTCATTTGATCTGAAGTGGATCTCTTGTAGACAGCATATACATGGGTCTTGTTTTCTTATCCATATGGTTACCCTATGTCTTTTGATTGGAGTATTCAATCCGTTTACATTTAAAGTGATTACTGATAGGTACATTGTTACTGTCATTTTATTATTTATATTTGTTATTTCTATTTTCTTTCTTAACCCTTCTCTTTTCACAGAAGACCCTTTAACATTTTTTTTTTGTAATGCTGACTTGTTGGCCATGAATTCCTTAAGCTCTTTTCTATTTTGGAAGCTATTTATCTCACCTTCCATTTTAATTGAAAGCCTTGATGGGTAGAGTATTCGTGGTTGTAGATTCATCTTTTTCATAACTTTGAATATGTCTTGCCATTCTCTTCTAGCCTGCTAAGTTTCCATTGAAAAGTCAGCAGACATTCTTATGGGGGTACACTTGTAAGTAACCAGCTTTCTTTTTCTTGCTGCTTTTAAGATTCTCTCATTGTCTTTGACCTTTAGCATTTTAATTATGATGTGTCTTGGTGTAGGTCTGTTTGAATTCCTCTTGTTTGGAACTCTTTGTGTTTCCTGAACTTGTCTAATTCCTTTTCCAGGTTAGGGAAGTTTTCTATCATTATTTCTTCAATAGAGTCTCAATCATTTGCTCTCTCTTTTCCTCTTCAGGTACTCCTATGATCTGGTTGTTTTTAAGCTTCATGTTATCTCAGAGTACTCTTAAACTCTCCTCATTTTTTTTAAATTCTTTTTTTCTTTTTGTTGTTCTGATTGGGTGTATTCAGCTACCTTGTCTTCCAATTCACTGATTTGATCTTCTGCTTTGTCCAATCTACTGTTGAATCCTTCTAATGTATTTTTCATTTCCGTTATCGTATTCCTCATTACTGTCTGGTTCTTTTTTATGGTTTCTATGTCCCTTTTATGCTCTCATTGTGCTCATCCTTTCTCCACATAAGTTCCTTGAGCATCCTTATAGCCATTATTTTGAACTCTGACTCTGGTAGTTGCTTACCTCCATTTCATTTAGTTTATTTTCTGAAATTTTATTTTATTGTTTCATTTGTGGCATGTTTCTTGGTTTTCTCCTTTTATTAGCCTCTCTGTGTTTGTTTCTGTGTGCCAGGAATATTTGTTTTGTCTCTCAGCTTTAGCCAGATGGTCTAATGTGGAAGGTGTCCTGTGTGGTCCAGTGGCACACTCTTCCTGATCCCTTGTGCCAGGAGCTCTGGAGGTGACCTTTGTGTGGGTTGTGTGTAATCTTCTGTTGTTGCCAAGTCTTTATTGTTGTTAGTAGATCAGTGGGAGTGATTAACATTCAGGCTAATTGTGGGAATTGGCTGTACTCTCAGGATAAGAGTTGTTATGTTATGTGGGGGCTGAACCCACTGAGCAGGATTTACCCTAGCAGGCTTGTGTACTTGTTGCAACCACCCTTTGTGTATATTGCTAGTGAGGAGTTGCTCTGTTGCGGTCTGGTGCCAGCCTCAAGATGCATTGGTTTTGTGGCCCCTTGGGAGGGGCTCCTCCATAGAAGAAGTTCAGCTGCTGCTTTTGATTGCTCAGGGCTACCCGGTGAGAACTACAAAGCAATTGCTGATGTTATTGCTTATGCTGGAAGTGGAAGAGACACCTCTGTAGGTAGCTCTTGGTTATCCTCATTCCCTGACCTATGGAAGTTTAGCAGAGGGAGCAGTGCTCCTCAAGGCCTGATACTGCCTATCAGTTGCCTGTAAGTCTCTGAAACTGGATGAGCCTCTGGGTGATATGCATGTTGAGTGATGCAGGGACCCTGGAACTCTCTTGGGTCTAGTAAGCAAATTTTCCCCTGCCACTGCAGTATTATTTTATGTGTTCACACTGTCTCTGTGGCTCACTGTACAAGTTTCCACTCATAGCAAGGTCAACTTCTGCTCACTCTGGGCCTAAATGAGCTACCACAAAGCAAGGGCAGCTGCCTATCAATGTGCAGTGGGCAATTTGTATACTGGATGGGGCAGGAACTCTGGAAGTTGAGGGCTGTCAGACCAATACAGATCCCTGCAATATCCTTAAGAGACATTGCAGCTCGTACAGGGAGTAGTGATCTGTCAACAACTGTTTTTTTCGAAATGCACTCACTGTGCTAGTCAAAGTCTGTTTCTTGTGCTAACTGCTCAACCTCAGAGCAAAGCAGGGCACAGAGGCTGCTTGTCAATGGGGCTTAGTCATTTTCCATCTTAACTAGATGGCCGAAACCCCTTCCAGTTTCTAGTCAGAGTTATTGGAATCTCCTCTTCCCTGGGCTGGGACCCTGTGCTAGAGAGCCCCCAGATGAGACAGGAAACCCCCTCTCCTTCAGGAGAGCCTCTGCAGCCTCGGTCTCTCTCCTGGTGATCCTCCACCAGCCACAGGTGCAGGTCTAGCCTGATTCATGACTTTGCCCCTTCTACTAACTTCAATGTGGCTCCTTGATATTATCAGATGTAGGCATTATGATCAGCTGGACTGCAGGTGATTCTCCACATTGATTATTTTATTATTTGATTGTAATTTCAATGTGATCCTATGGGGAGGTGAGCCCTGCTTTTACCTAGTCCACCATCTCCCCTTTGAGTATGAGCTTATTTTTTTATATATGGAGACTTTGTACTCATTTTACTCTGAACTATTCATTCTTATCTTTTCCTCATTTTTCTATTGAATTGCTTGTCTTTTTAATATCAATTTCTATGACTGCTTAATAAACTAGAAAGATTAACTCTTGTATGAGATATTAGCTGCAAATATTTTTCCAGCTTTTCATTATTCATATTTTTAAATTATGATATTTTTTGTCATGCAGAAGTGGCTTTTTAATAGTAGTTGACATTATCGATCTTTTCTTTTTTGGTTTCTGAATCTTGAATCATAAAAAGGCCTATCTTTACTTTCCAGATCAGAGAGAAAAAAAAAATGGCATACATGACAGTGTCTCTGTTAATCCCTCTGGCAACCAAATCAAAGTTGTGATGGAAACAAGGATCTGAAGCAAGGAAAAATCACCTGGGATCTAGATGAGCAAGTCATACAACTAGGGAGAAATCCATGAAAACATCCTGCAATGGCAGAAGGTAGGATGGGGTGAGGACGCAAGGCTGCCTGGAATCAAGCGGCTGAGAGAGACAGAGGCTGCAGCAGCAGCAGTGGCAGATGTCTCATGCCTCTTAAAGGGTCTGGGTCCATGAGCAGATTTTTGCAGTGACAGACCTGCTCGCTCTGAGCACCAGTGCAGATTTGGCTGTGTGCAGGGGGCACCAGGGACTTACAGGGAGACATTGTTGGAGGTAGAACCTAGGTGAGACTTGCTCTGCACAGAAGTGCCCGCGGCATCCATCATTCTCTCTTGAGCCCTCCCCATTACCAGTGTGCCGGACACAGCACCACCATGGCCTTGAGTCATCAAACTGGATAAGAGAGATCACTCCGTCCAGAGGATTCCCTGAAACCCTACCTCCCCCAACTCGTGGCCCCACTCAAGTCACATCCAGGTATATGCTCAGCAGGTCAGGTGCTCCTTGCCGAGCAGTGCCTAGACTCACACTGGAGGCAGCTGTTCTCGGTTTCTGCTGTGGCCCTTTGAGGCAACTATAAGCACTGTTTCTGTGGATTGCTTGCTGAATCTTAACAGGTGGCCCTGAAGGGGCAGAGCCTTGGGTTAAATTTGGTCTGCAGCTGAACTCTTCCCAGGACTGTGCTACTGAACACCTACCACACTAAGCCATGCTAATAAGATCGGGAGACTTAGGAGCTTTGCTTAGTGCATGGAAACAGGCACAGAAAGGCAGCCCAAATGTGAATACAAAGAAGCAGAAACCATATGAGAGAACAGAACAGAGATCCAGATATAATGTAGTCAAGTAATCTAAGAGATGCAGAGTTCAAAACACTGGTTATAAAGATGCTCAGTGAACTTTTGGGAAGTGTAGATGAGTTCAGTGAGAACTTCAAAAAAGAGATAAAAAACATAAAAATGAAAATGGAAATTATAAAAGGGTCAGAAATGAAGAACACATTATTTGAGATGAGAAGTATATTAAATAGAATAAACAAAGGAATAAACAAAGTGAATAAAGGAAAGGATCGAATGCCCTATCTAGAGATCAGGAAAGCAAAGGACTCTCAATCAGAATGGGAAGAAAAAAGATACCAAGACAAAAAAAAATAATTTAAGAAACATATGGGACACTAATAAGGGTCCAAATAAATATCTGATTGACATAATTGAAGAAAATCAAGATGTCGAACAACTGTTTAAAGAAATAATGATGAAAAACTTTCCTAGTCTGGTGAAGGAAATGAACATAAAACCTCAGGAAGCTCAGAGAATTCCAAAAATCAGGGATTCAAAGAGGCCACACCAAGACACATCATAATTAAAATGCCAAAGATTAAACACAAAGAAAGAATATTAAAATCAGCAAGAGAAAAACAGATAGTTATTTATAAGGGAACACCCATAAGACTGGTAGCTGATTTCTCAAAAGAAACTATTCAGGACAGAAGAGCTTGGCACAAAATATTCAACAGGATGAAGACCCGGGGTCTACAACCAAGAATAATTTATCTGGCAAAGCTATCATTCACAGTTGAAGGACAGATAAAGAACTTCCCAGATCAAATAATAATAATAATAATAATAATAATAATAATAATAATAAGCTAAAGGAATTTATCACCACCAAGCCAGTATTACAGAAAATCTTGGAGGGAGTTGTTTAAGAAGAAAAAACATATATAAAAAACAGGAATAAAGAATAGTAACAAAGAAATTCCTATCAATAAGTACCTCAACTGGAAAAGAAGTGCTCCAACTAAAAGATAGAGTGGATGAATGGAAAGGAAAGTAAGACCCCTTCATATTGCCTATAAGAGACTCACTTCAGATTAAAAGACATACAGAGACTAAAAGGAATGGGATGGAAAAAGATATTGCTTTGATGGATCTAGAAGGTATTTAAGTCAGACAGAAAGATAAACACTATATGATTTCACATATATATGGAATCTAAGGAATAAAAAGAACAAACTAATCAAAAACAGACTCACAAATATAGTGGACAATTTGGTGACGGGCAGAAGGGATGGGGTTCGGGAGGCTGGGAAAATGAGGTGAAGAGTTAAAGAAGTACAAATTAGTAGCTGATGGATGGTCACAGGAATGGGGAGCACAGCATTAGGAATGCAATTAGCATTAGTATGTTGGCTAGGTAGAAGGTCAGGGGAGGGAGAGAGCAAGTGGGGGGATCTTTTTATGAAATATATATATATATATATATATATATATATATATATATATATAACCAATGTACTGTGTATTTGAAACTAATTAAAATATTTTTTTAAAAAAAGCATTTCTTATTCTTCAGTCATTAAAAGAAATTCACCTGTGTTTTTTCTAGTCCTTTTGTAGCTTTTTTGTTGTTATTTTTAACATTTAGAGTTTGCTTCGATTGTTCAGTGTTCATTATAACAATCTGTTCGCATCTATTTCTTCCTTTGCTTTTTGCTGGAATATTTTAAAACAATTTCTACACATTTTGTTGGTTCACTCTTAAATACTTCAATATGCATATATAACTTATAGAATTTATTTTTCCATATAAGTACTATGCCATTATCAAACCTAACAAAATTAAAAGTATCAAATACCATCTAATATCTTAATATCATCAAATACCCAGGCTACATTAATTTTTTTGTAATTATCTCAAAGATGTCTTTTTACAACCATTTATTTTTCTGTCATCACCATCCAAATAAGATTCACACATTACATTTGGTTATTATGTCTCTTAAGTATGTTTTATTCTACATACCCTGGCTTTCCCCCTCACCTCGCTCCTCATATTATGTATATAGATATTTAAGAAGCAGATGGAGGAGAACCAGAAGAGTGCAGTGTTGCTCTTTAAAACTAGCTTTAGAGTCTCAAATTCTTTCTTGAAAGAAATAGAATTTAAGGAAATAACATTTAGCTTTGCCCAGCATATTTAATTTTATCAAGACATATAATTTATAAAAAGTAATTTATTTTTGATAAATAAAAACTTTACTGCATTAATCTAGAATTTTTCAAATAGTTCCTTGTAAGCATACTTATCAGTTCTTGTTTCATACACTTATTATTATATTTAAAATATTTTCTAATGGCAGGAAAAATAATCTCAGTAATGTATCATAATTTGAGTATAGCATGTACAATGACCCTGAGCAATGTGACCAGACTGTAGTGAGAAAAATCCAAGTGACTTTAGATGAGATGCAGAGAGAGAAAGGCGAGTGCCAAATGATGTAGGGCTTTTGTTTGTTATCCTGAGAACAAAAGTCATTGAAAAGTTTTAATTTTTTAGTGTATATCTTCAACTAAAGCAAATTCTGAATATTTCCATGCTGATTAATTAGCTCACATAAAAAATACACAAGGCAATATAAACTGTTTGTCTCTCATCTACCAATATGTCAGTCAAAACTGAGTAAATTATTTTTCAAGCCTGGAAACATGCCACTACATTTTCATTCACATTTCTACCAATTCCTGAAGTTTTTGCAGAACTAGAACCAAATTTCTACCTGACATATAAAAATTCAGGTTTCAGAAGTTTGTATTTGAAAAGAAAATAAATAAAAGTCGTGAAAAATAGAAAATTTGTACAATCACTACCTTTTCAGATGTTACTTCAATGATGTTCATTTTTCTTCCACTTACTTAAAATGCATGTGCTTTTTTCTGTAATGAAAGCTGCAGTTTCATCACCATTGGTTGGTCCATTTACAAAATCCCACTTTCTCATAAGCAGATCTCCAAACTGCATTTTGTCAATCACTTAATATTCACCAAATGAGATCTAAGTTACTTGTAACACACAAATTGTTAAAGTCAGATTCCCCCTGAGTCACAATAACAATAACAATGTGCTATTCTGGTGAGAGCGTTATATATTTTTTCCATGCTCATTTTAGTCTCTTAAAATCAACCTTCTTGGAAGGCAGCATATTATTGTAGAAGATTGAATTCAGTCAGAACAAGATCACAATCCCAATTCTATAACATATTTGTAATATGTTGCAGCCAACTCACAATCTCACTTTCTCAGCTTTTCCATCTACAAAATAGGAATAATAAAACCTAGCATGCAAAGTTGCTGTGAAAATTGAGTGAGATGGTTTATGTAAAGCATCTGATACACAGTAGATGTTCAACAAAATTGTGAAATTTTATTATGATATTTAATACACTCTTAATGGTAGATTTGGGAGATTTGAGATATATTACTCTTTCTCAGTACATGCTACAACTGAATCTTCATGTAGGATTCAATTATCAGTTCTTGCAAGAATGGAAAATCAAGCAATCTTTTATCTAGGCACTCTGAGCTTGGTTCACAGGTCCAAATTCTCTCATACCAAACAACTCTGGACTTTGTTTGTGGCATTCTTCTTTGGTACAACCAAGGTAATAGAATAAAACTAGCCTATAATCCAGATTTCAAATTACCTCTGCTGTGAATTAGTATCCTTTTTCAAAATGAGCATTTTCCTTTCTGTCTCTAATCCCTTTTACTGTAGAGAAGTAGGCCTCCAGGTACTTTGTGTTTCCTGGAACTTCCTGAGGCCTCTTTTGAGGAGCCACATGTTCAAAAAACACTATTTATTAAAAAGCCTATGGGTATGGGTAGGCAGATTCCCTAGCTTCTAATGACAAACACTGCAGCCTCACCTTCTGACTCGCACTCTATTTCTTATGGAAATCAGACTCAGTCAATTGTTAAGTTTTCCTAAGCAAAAGACATATGCTTCACTCTCCTGCCCTAGTTACAAGTGCTGGGCTTACAGATGTAGAAAAAGCATATTTCTCTAATTCATCTTCAGGCAATAGATCATATTTTTAGACCCTCTACATATTAATTCCACCTCATTGTCTGCCATCTCTTTTTACATAAGTAGTGACCTCAAACTTTAGTCCCACTAGATGCAGTATAAATGTTCACCTGCCATTCATTTTATACTGGACAGGGAGGTCCACTGTATACAACAATATTTATCACCCATCTTGGAGTCCTTGGCACAGCACTTGAGCATTGACACCACTGCTGTTGGCCATAATGATTTTTCATCTGGAAATATCTTGTTTCTCATTTTATCTAGCCACATGATGGGTCAGGTTTACTGAATTTCCATTCTCAACACACATACCAAATTAGGAGTCTGTGGAAAGTCAGGATTCTCAATAAATATTAAAAATGAATGACCTAAAGGTTATTATGTTGAAAAAAGTCAAACAGAGAAAGATAAATACCATATTATTTCACTTATATGCGGAATCTAAGAAATAAAAGAACAAAATAATCAAAAACAGACTCACAAATTTAGTGGACAATTTGGTGACAGACAGAGAGGAGGAGGAGTTGAGGGGCTGGGAGAATGATGTGAAGGATTAAGGAAGTACAAATTAGTAGTTGATAGATAGGGAGCACGGCATAGGGAATGCAGTTAGCATTAATATATTGGCTAGGTGGAAATCCAGAGGAGGGAAGGAGCAACTAGGGGTGTTCTTTTATAATCTATATAAATGTTTATCCAATGTACTGTATTCTTGAAACTAATTAAAATAATTAAATATATTTTTAAATAGGAATGCAGTTGTTATGTGAATTAAATAGTGTAAATAAAGAAATTAGCTCAGCAATTGGCACCGTAACAACAACAACAAAAAGAATTATAAAGAAAGTGGTGGGTTCTTTTTTAGAGTCTTCATTGCTGAGTGCTAAGACTGTCACATTCTGGCTCTTAATCCTTTTGCCTTGTCCTCACTCCCCATTTTCTGGTATGTTCAGCAAAATTAAATCAATTCTTTTAGGTTGTGAACTCCTGAGAATCATGATGGTGTGGTTCTGGATTATTTTTGTGCCCATTTCTTGGACTACTTTGTATAATAGCCTTTATAGAGAGAAGCATTTCTTCCACAAAATCTGTGCAACTGTGATTAGATCCCTTTAATTTTAGGCATAATGGGTAAAAGAACTGGTTTCCAAGAGTCTGCTGCTCCCACATGTTCTGCTGTCTGGTTTAAAAGCAATACGTCTTTGTTCATTAACACTATAGGCTTGTCATCATGGATTGTTTCCAGATAGGCTGCAAAATTTGGACATCTTTTTCAATATACAGAAGTTTCATAGTGGATTTAATATCTTCAGTCACCCTTGGCAAACGAAACAAATGAACATCCAAGTCCAAATAGTTCTACATTTTTTTCTCTTTTAATAGTCATAGTCATTACTAATGCTCTCACAAATATATGCCAATATCATTTGAGGAAAATCAAATGTGTGAAAAAAATTGAATGTTTCTATTTTTTTTTTGCACATAGCAGTCCAGGCATAATACCTGACTGGCTACTTTCAAATTATGTCATTCTTAAAGTAAAATCTTAGTCACCCTAGAATAATGATTTTCAAACTGCAGATCATAGCCTATTAAGTAATGAAATCAAGTCAGTGGATCGCAAACAGCATCTTTATAAAGTGAAGTATAATAGGAAGGAGTGACAAATATAAGAATGAATGACATTTAGAAAAATCATTATTTGGTGCAACTTTTGTTTTGGTTATATATTTATGTGTGTGTACATATATTCTTATGAATAGAGACAGAATTTATTTTATGTTGTGGATAATAGTTAAAAAAATCACCAGTCCTCTTGGCCTGGAAGATCCATTACTCTTAGCTCATCATGCTTTGTATCTGTCCTCACCCCAGTGGTCCTCAACATTTTGGCATTAGAGATCAGTGCTCCTATGAAAAGCTAATGTCCAATGATATGAGATAGAGCCAAGGTAGTTATGCTAGCTCTGGGGAGCGACTTCAAATACAAATGAAGCTTGGTCACCTGCCTCTCACTTGCTGTGCTGCCCAGTTTCTAATAGGCCTTGAACTAGTACTGGTTTGTGGCCTGAGGGTTGGGAAGCCCTGCTCTACCCAATAAATTGAGGCAGCAAGTATTTACATAGGACAACATAGCTGACAGCAACCACAGATATTGTCTGGAGGCAGGTGCAAGTTTTCAGACATGTTTGCTAAAACATAGTACCAGGTACACTGGGAATTCAAAACAGATCTAATTTACTCAATGGCAATAGTTTCCATATCCTATAGGTTAAGAATGTGAGATGGCATATCTTTGCTGCTGATCCTAGCCCTGTAGCATAGATTGCACTCTTTACATTTTAATCTAGGAAAACCACCACCCACTTATGCCCAGTAACATCTAATCTGAAAATGTTATTCTATCCCTTTTCCAGATAAATAATATGTTGGAGACAATGAAGACCAAGGCAGGATATGGCATCCTAGAAGTCAGTACCAGCATCATACAATAATGACTATGTGAGATCTTGTTGCTCATGCAATCTGTTGGCTGAGGCCAAGAATATATGACTCATTGCCTGGATTTCACTGAGGTTCTTCTCTGAGTGAATCTAGTTTTAATAGCATCTTGACAGAACTAGTATTTTTCTAGAAATTTTCAAACTGGCTATACTCAGGTGCCTTAGGACTTTAAGTATCCAGCATCTATGTTCTTCCAGTGCCCTGAAAAAGGCAATGCTGTCATTTAGAACTACCAATACTTCTAGGTAGTTCATGTGATCTGTTGTCTTTTCATTTCATGTTGTGAGGTAGCAGAAACTTTTGTTTTTCTCTGAAGTAGCCTCTTAAACTGATAAAAAATATTTTCCTTGTATCAATTATTGGAATTTTAGGATTCATGTTCTACAAATATAATTGAGCAATTCCCTGGCTTCCTGATAAGCCATACTGTATATTTTATATCTGGTCATAGTAAATGTGATTATGATATTCTGTGCTCATTCAAAATTTTCAGACTTTGTCTTATTACCACAGTAGGTAATGATATGTAAGGAATTATTTGAAATAATCTCATTAGTTTAGAATCCTTTAATATTATTTCTGAGATAGTTAACCTCTGATAAAGCAATCTTCTTCGATCAATGTATATCAAGCAGAGAATTTTGCCACTTTGGATATTTAACAACATCTGAAGACAATTTTGGTTGTCAAAACTATGTGTGTATGGGAGGGATGCTACTGGTATTTAGTAAGTAGAAACCAGGGTTGCTGCTAAATACCATGCAATGTATAGGGTAGCCACCCCTTATCACCACTTAAACATACAATGATTTGGTCCAAAATGTCAATAGAGCTGATGTTACTATTGAAAACTACTGTTCTGACCTTGATATTTAATCCTAATATTTCCTTGAGTCATTCGAAGTTATAGTGAGCCATTCCCTTTATAAACACATTTCATTTACAGAGAGACTATATTATGGTCCTAACCCTGAATTTCTTCTTAACTTCTTATTCTACTTCTCATAACTTTAATAGAGCTCAAACTCAAAATTAAGTTAACTCTGATTATAAATTTGGAATTTCCTAGGATAATAGCCAGGAAAGAGAAATAAAGATTGAAAGTTGTTTTTTGTCTCTATTTGTCTTGAATTCTGATGAACTAGTGTGTATAAGATGAGTAAAGGAAGTTATTTATGGATATATCATCAGTCTGTGGCTGGAAATTATATTCTGGAACTTAAAAAGGCCAAAATTAGGCTCAGTCAATGACATTTATACCACAGAATTATTGATTCAGCTCACCTCAATGTTTAGTATGGGGAAAAGATAATAAGTTCAATTTTAAATATGATGAGCTTGAGCTGTCTGTGAGTCATTTAAACAGTGATGTGAAGCAGGCAATTGAATATATGGAATTGGAGGTAGAAATAAAACTGTGAGCATCATCAGTTTATAGATGACAATTGAAGCCATAGGAGTGGATTACAAAAACTAAGGAAATAATATAGATTTAGAAAAGAGAGTAGTACATAACTGAACTCTTAAGCAACTCCAACATTTGATGTTATATAAAGGACCAATTCAGATACAATATTTCCCACTACAGCAGGCTGTCAGATAAAATGGGAATTGGATTTAATTATTCAATAAAATTTATATTAAGCACTTATATTAAGAAACTATTGTAAGCACTTGGATATATTAGTAAACAAACTTGACAAAAATCCCAGACCTTAGGTGAGTTTATCGTATAGTAAGTTTCTTTATAACGAAATAAGGATTCCCAAGGTCTTCTCTGTTATAAAGCCTCTATTTCTCTGAGAACTTCAATCTATCACATTCAATATTAGAACGAAATACTAGTTGCTACCTTATTATCCCCTTTTCTCCACTCCAGCATCTTCGTTCAGAGTTGCATGTAACTTTATAGCTTTCCTATAAATTTGTTGGTTGTTTCGAACAAATGAAATAGATAATACATAAATCCATAAATTAGAGAGACATTGACCTTGGGCTAAAGGAAAGAGAAAGAATGTTACATAACAAGAAATGAGAGGCATTCATAATAAAAAAATCACATTATAATTCCAAGTTAAGATAAGTAGACAAAGAAATCTCAGTTCTAGAATTGACAAAATATAACAAAGATGAAACAACATAGCTACACAATATTGGAGAGAGTCAGGGTAAAGAGATGGGCCCGGTTTTAAAATGCCAGCATGCATTAGGAAAGAAAGAATTAGCAGGAATGGAGATAAACTCAAATAATAATCTTTCTGATTCTGTATCTTTGTTCTTATTTATCTCAGACTAAGTTTTACTCCCATCAGGCAGCAAATGGATATGATTAGACCACATAATAAATGCATTGAACTAAATTTTGATGATAAAACTTTAAATTTTCTCAGCATTTTTGAAATACCCCTGTTATTGTAAAAGAGGGGAATCACTGATAGAAAGAGCCCAGTAACAACGATAGCTTTTCTTTGTTGTTTCTCCTTAAAATAACATTAGTACTGTAGGGCCTCTATCTTTTTTCTGTTCATCTCTGATATTTTATATCAACCAAAGAGCCACTTTTAAACAAATATGGCAATCTAGAGCCTTATTGTGGCAACTCAAAGACACAAAATAATTTCAGTTCCTAATGATTTTTTTTCTTTTTTTTCAATACCCATGGCTGCTGGTAAATTGAAATCTGCACAATATCTTGTCTAGGATATAAGAAGGATATTAATGTATCAATCATTGAATCTTAGATGTAGAAATCACAACAACATCTGTGGGTTAGAAACTTTTTCATACTATGCTTTCCTTCTTCCTACCCTGTATAGATTATGATACATACCTCTTAGCCTTATACCCACATGTCACTGCTGTAGTGAGACCATGTTACTTATGAGAAAGAGATTTATCCCTCATGTGAGTTAAGAGACTAGAAAGGTTGATGAAGACTAACCTGTCTGGTATATTTAATGTATTCCACAGATATATCTCTCTGACAAACTCCTAATCCAAGCAGTAATGAGTTTTCCATAGCAACACTATCCAGGATAAAATTTAAAAAAATACATCTTTAAAAGTCTAGTGGATTTCCTCAACCAGAACATTCTACCTGTCTGGTTAGTACCTGGTTTAAGAATGAAGAGTACTGGCTATCAGGCCCTGTTCCCATTACTATTGCTATTTAACAAACCACTTGAACTTAATGGCATATAACAAATGACTTATTATGCACATATATTCTAGAGGTTAGGAATTGGGAAAGGATACATCAAAGATGGATTGTCTCTGCTCCACAGTGTCTGAGGTCTCAGCTGGGAAGAATCAAAGGCTGAGGTATAACATCATCTGGAGCCTTACACACTTCAATGTTTTGGCAATTGATGCTGACTGTCAGCTCTGATCTCAGGTGGGACTGCCAGCTAGAACATGTACCCTCTTCATGTAGCTGCTTAGACTTCATCACAGCATGGTGGTTGGGTTCCAAGAGTCACAAAATAGAAACTCTATCACTTTTTAAGTTCTGGCCTTGAAAGTCACATAGTATCACTTGTGCCATAGTTACAAACCCACTCACATTGAATGGGAAGAAATGTAACTACCAGCTCTGATGGAAGAAATATCAAAGTCACATTTTAAGAACATGTGGTATGAAAAAAAATGTTATAGTCAACTTTAGAAAAAATAATGTCACAGTCTGCCCACTGGCAACATTGAACATCCTTCCCACATGAAAAATACACTGATTCTCTGCCTTCAAATCTAAGCTCACTTGAAAATGGTTTAACTATGAGATCTCATTTCTCTAAATCAGGTCCAGGTATAGATGAAGATCCTTAGATTTGGTTCTCTGGGTGCGGTTCCTTGAGTATAATATCTTCATTTAAAGATAGGAACAGTAAATTTACAGGAAAACTAAAGTCATAAATTATCTGCTAGACATACCCAATATATAATTTGTGTGCAAGCCAAACATGCCACTATGGACACTGATGGAAATGAGAGGGACGGGGAATGGAAAAAAATGTAGCAATCACTGTTCCACAACAATTCTACAATCCAGCAGGTGAGGAAAACATGGTGGAGTGAAAGACATCCTCAGGTCTCTCTCCTTGAAACAACAGTAAGCTGAACATCTAAAACTCAACCCAAAACATCCAAACTGCACACCAGCACATCTAAGCGTGAGATCTACATATAAGAGCTACCATAGGTCAGAACACTGAGTATCGGGTGGTGGACTGGGAGAAATAAAGAAGCTGCCTTTTGCAGCTGCCAGAGCTCCTTGCAGGAGGAGAGAGGGGGTGAAGGTGCGGTGGCTACCCTGATAAGCCTGCCTGGAAGTGCAAGAACTTCTAGCAGCTGGCAGCAGATCCCAGTCATCAGGGCAGAAAGCAGAGAAGCGGGACAACCACAGAGAAACAACAATTGAATTTCACCTCCCAGTTGCAAAACCGAGGCTGAGCCACAGCCTCCAACTCCAAACCCAGAGGGCCCCTCACTCCATATACTCCAAGACCAATCACCGCAGAGCTCCAGGGGCATCTGAGCAAATGCTACCGAAACTGTTCCTAACACTGACAGGGACTAAAACTAAGATTAGAAAATGTGATTAAATATCTATAAGAAAAAAAAAGACATTTAGGTTTTATATAAAGCATGGATACAAGAGGCTTAGATGCCACCTACCAGAAACCAAAAGAAAAGAACCTTCTTTGTAGCAGAATAAAGAGAGGACTTTATATAATAAATCTTTCTGGAAAAATGACAGACTGTACTTCCATTAATGCCCAGGTGGAGAAATAGTCCATTAAACACCATGAACAACCAAGGTGACAAGGCATCTCAGAAAGAAAGATAAAACTCTCCAGAAAATAAGCTTACAGTCATAGAATTATGCAACTTATATGACAGAGAATTCAGAATGGTACTTCTGAAAAAAATCAGTGAGATCCAAAACAACTCAAATCAACAATTTCAGGATTTGTAAAAAACAACCAGATGAGCAGAGCAAGGAGATTGAAATCCTCAAAAGGATCTAAATAGAACTCGTGGAGATGAAGAACGCACTTGAAGAGCTGAAAAATGAAATAGCAAGCTTGGGAAACAGAATCGAACAAATGGAGGGAAGAGTCAGTGATATTGAAGACAGAAATCTAGAAATAAATCAGAAGAAAGAAGAGAGAAACCAAAGAATAAAAAAAAGAGAAATACAAGAACTAGCTGATGCCATTAGGAGAGGAACATAAGAATTATGGGCATTACCAAATTGAAGAAAAGGAGCCGGGACTAGAAAGCATTTTCAGACAAATAGTTGATGAGAATTTCCCAAATTGAAGGAATGAATTGGAGCTTGGAATTCAAGAAGTCAACAGAACACCCAATTATCTCAACCCAAAAAAGCCTTCACCAAGACACATTGTATTAAAGTTATCAAAAATCAAAGACAAAAACAGAATTCTCAAGGCAGCCAGAGAAAAGAAGACAATAAAATATAAAGGAAAACCCATTAGATCATCCTCAGACTTCTCAGCACAAACCTTACAAGCCAGAAAGAAATGGGATCAAATATTCAAACTATTAAGTGAAAAGAACTACCAGCCTAGAATAATGTACCCAGCTAAGCTCTTCTTTAGATATGAAGGAAAAATTGAGACCTTTTCAACATACAAAAATTGAGGGAATTCTCTACTATGAGGCCTACACTACAGGAAATACTGAAAGGTGTCAGCTCATCTAAAACAAAATAACAAAACAAAAAAATACATAATTATGAGTAAAGTGACTATCAGAAAAATAAAAGCAGTGGAGTACAACCCTTACTAAGAACAGGGCATGATAAGCTTAATTAATAAGAAGAGAATTGCTATAGCAAGACAGTTATGAACATTCAGCATACATGAGGACAAATTGAGATTACAATGACTGAAAAGTGGATTTGGGACACAGCAAAGTGGTCATAAGAGGAAAGTTCATATCATTCCAGGCCTATCTCCAAATATAAGAATGAGCCCAAATAAACAACCTAATTCGTCATCATAAAAAATCAGAAAACGAAGAACAAATGAGGTCTAAAGTCAGCAGAAGAAAAGAAATCATCAAAATAAGAGCAGAAAACAATGAAATTGAAAACAGAAAAAATAATAAAAAAAATAAATACATCAAGGAGCTATTTCTTTAAGAAGGTTAATAAAATTGACAAACCCTTGGCTAGAGTCACTAAAGAAAAAAGGAAAAGAACACAAATAAAATCAGGGATGAAAGAGGGAAAATTACAACTGACATCACAGAAATACAAAGGATCATGAAAGAATACTATGAAAAAAATATATAATAACAAATTTAATAACCTAGAAGAAATGGACCAGTACTTAGAAAAATACAATCTTCCTAGACTGAATCAAAAAGATCTAGAAAATCTAAATAGAATGATTAGCAGTATGAAAATTGAAACAATCGCCAAAATTCTATGAAAAAGGTAAAAGTCTAGGACCAGATGGCTTCACCAGTGAATTCTACTAAACATTACAGGAGGTTTAATACCTATTCTCCTCAAACTCTTCCATAAAATTGAAGAGGAGGCAATACTACCCAACACATTTTATGAGGCCAATGTCACCCTGATAACAAAGCCTGGCAGAGATAACACACACACACACACACACACACACACACACACACACACACACACTTCAGACCGATATCTCTCATGAATACAGATGCAAAAATACTAAATAAGATACTAGCGAACTGAATACAGCAACATATTAAAAAGATTATATAGCACGATCAAGTGGGCTTCATCCCAGAGGCACAGGGATGGTTCAACATACGCAAATCCATTAACATGATACACCACATGCACAAATTAAAAAGTAAGATTCATATGATCATGTCAATAGATTAAAAAAAAGCCTTTGACAAGATATAGCATCCATTTACGATGAAAACAAAATTGGTAAAGGAAAGTACTTTAACATAATAAAGGCCATCTATGACAAACTCTCAGCCAACATTATACTTAATGCTGAAAAACTAAAACCTTTCCCTCTAAGATCAAAAACAAAGCAAGGCTGTCCACTATCACCACTGTTATTCTGTGGGGTTGAAAAATTACTGTTTGGCTTTCACCCATGGGAACATAGACTGTCACCAATAGGAACATAACATTCTAACAATAAGCTTTCTGCTTCTGTACCCCCGCTTGCACACCCGACCTGTGGGTCGACAGGTAGTGAATAGAAGAAAAATAGACCTTTGTATTCAGACAGAATGAAGAATGGGATTTTGGGCTTAAAACCCCTGTACCTCTACATTTCGGGGTTGCTTAATTTAGGGTCTGCATACTCCTGGTAGATCCAGCTGGCCAAATAAATAGCATGTTTTCTATAACTTACTGAGTTCTGGTGGTCCATGTGTCTCTTGAGGGCTGGTGGCTACAACATCTGGAGGCCCCAGCGAGATCTCAGGGAATGGCCCTGGGATCTAAGACCCGACCAGCCTCTGAGGTGGTTGCTGTCCCTGTTATGGATTCAAAGGGGTGGCCAACCTGAGACGTTCCAGGGCCCTTGAATGCCATGACAGGGTTAATGTAATCATCAAGGACGCAACATTCAGGACACGTTCCTTGTTCCTGGAACCGAAAGGAATCTGGAATATCCAAGACCTCGGCATCTGGATACATGATACCTTTCTGTTTCTGTTGACCGGTCATTGGGGGTCTGTGGAGAAACTAGATGCAGTCATATCTCCTGGACCATGACCAGGCCATGGGATGCCGCCTCCTGTGCCCTGTTGTCGGGTTCTTTTTATTGTCTCTGGTCTTGTCTAGGTTGTAGGTGGCGGACTTCCCTGGGTCAACCTACATCTCAGTAATTGTTCTTGTCTGAGTGTCTGTTTTGTGTTTTGTGTTGTCTGCACAAGCGATGGGGGGAAGCCCGAGTTCACAGAAGACACCCTTGGGGTGTCTCCTGTGACATTTCAAAGAAAGGTTTGTAGAAGGAGCTAACTATGGCATAAAGTTTTCTCCAGGCAGCCTAAGAACATTGTGTAAAGTTGAGTGGCTGTCTTTTGATGTAAACTGGCCTCCTGAGGGTTCTTTTGACAGGGGTTTAATGAGGAGTGTTTGGAAGATTGTCACGGGAGATCCGGGACATCCTGATCAGTTTCCCTACATTGATCAATAGTTAAACCTTGTTCAGAATCACCCCTCCTTGGCTCTTTTGGTGTGCCCTTTCTCTGGAGGCACAAGTTTTAGTTGTAGGTACCCCGAAACATGCAGCAACTGTATCTCCAAGACAGCCCAGTACCTCAGTCCTCCAATCTCCACCAGAGAATAGTGACCTTCCCCCACTCTATAATCCAGGAAAACAGAGGCCAAATAGCACTGCCTCACCTCCTCAGACATGGGTAGGTAACCCCTATGGGCCTCCTGCTCCTGCTCTGGGTGGGGCACCAGCCAATACCACCACTCCAGCCATTCACCCCTTGCAAGAAGCACCACTCCAAGGGCATCACACAGACAGGCCCTTTATGGTTTACGTGCCTTTCTCGACTATACAACTGGAAGCCATAGAATCTACCTTCCTCTGAGAAACCCCAGGCATTAATGGGACTCTGAAAAAGTGTCTTTCAGACTCACTGCCTCACCTGGGACGATTACCAACAGCTTTTAATTATCCCCTTGACCTCAGAAGAGCACAGATGCATTCGGACTAAAACACAAAAGATAGCTGTGGGAGGGAGGAAAGATGAGGAAGCAAGGGAACAGATTGAGGAGGAATTTCTCTCCACCTGCCCAGACTGAGGATACAATTCTCAGGCAGGGAGAACGGCATTAGATCAGTACCACCAGATTCTAATTGGGGGAATTAGGATGGCTGCTTGTCAGCCAACTAATCTTTCTAAGGTAACTGAAGTTATAAAGGGAAGAACCTCAGGAATCCCCTGGAGCATTTCTTGAATGAGGTGTACCAGGTATACACCCCTATAGATCCTGAGGCCCCTGAATACCAGCAAGCAATTAATATAGTCTTTGCTACTCAGGCAGCCCCTGATATCTGAAGTAAATTATAAAAATTAGGTTTCGCAGGGATGAACCTGTACCAACTTGTTGAGATAGCCCAGAAGGCATTCAGCAACAAGAAGGCACCAGATGACCCCAAACATATGGCTAAAATCCAAAGCTACTGTCATCAACCTAGCCAATCTGTTGCCAGACCCAGACTCCGAGACCCCCGTTCATGACTGGACAGATTTCACTGATGCTGTGTGTTCTTCGGGGCCAGACCTCAAAGACTCCCCTCTGCCTGAGGCTGATGAAGTTCTTTTCATGGATGGGAGCAGCTTCATGCAGGAAGGAAGGAGGTATGCTGGGGCAGCGGTCATAACTCTAACTGGCACCATCCAGTCACAGGCTTTTCCCCATAGGACTTCTAATCAAAAGGAAGAACTCATTGCCCTCACTGAGGCACTAAGATGGGGAAAGGATAAGGCAGTCATAATATACATTGACAGCCAATACACCTTTGCCACTGCACATGTACACTGAGCCATCTATAAGGAAAGAGGGTTTCTGACTTCAGCTGGGAAGGACATTAAGAAGAAGGAGAAAATCTTAGCCTTACTTGAAGTCATATAGATACCTAAGGCTCTTGCTATTGTTTTTTGTAAAGGGCACCAGAAAGGAAATAGTCCTGAGGCTGTGGAAAACCGACGAGTCAATGCAGAGACAAGAACAGTGGCCACAGGGCCAGTGGGGCCCCCACCACATCTACTGACTATTGTCCCTTACCTAGAACTGCCTCTGTCTCCAACCTATACAACAGAAGAGAACATATATTTTCAAGACAAGGGAGCCACTAAGAACCAACAGGGGTGGTGGATGACCCCAGATAGAAAAATCAGGCTCTCACGGGACCTTGTTAGGAGTCTCCTCTACCAGCTATACCAGACCACACACTTAGGGCAAACTAAGATGTTCCAGAAGGGAGAAGAACCGCAGAGGAGATTGCCTCACAATGCCCAGTTTATGCCCAAGTTAAACCAAAGAAGAGTAAGATAGAAGAACCTAGGCATAGGGAAAGAGGAACTTATCCGGGGGACCATCTGGAAGTCAATTTCGCTGAGGTAACCCCGACTATGGGGGGCTACAAATATTTACTTGTTTTTATAGAGACATTTTCAGGATGGGTAGAGGCCTTCTCCACCAGGGAAGAAACTGCCTTAGTAATTACTAAGAAATTACAACAAGAAATTCTCCCTCAATTTGATCTCCCTGGAACTTTAGGGTCGGATGACGGGCCAGCCTTCATAGCAAAGGTATCACAGCAATTGGCTAGCTACCTAAATTTGCAATTAAAACTCCACTGTGCCTACTGCTCCAAAGTTTGGGCAGTAGACCAAATGAATCAGACCCTAAAAGAGATATTAGTCAAGTTAGGATTAGAAACTGGTGGGACCTGGGTAGAACTTCTCCCCTTTGCTCTTCTCTGAGCCAGGTGTACTCCATATATTAATGGATTCACCCCATTTGAAATTTTCTTTGGAAAACCCCCACCTTTAGTACGTAAAATAGAAGATGAGGAAAAGGCAGAACTGCATAACCTTATCTTACTTAAGTCTTTACAGGCCTTTCAAAGTATACAGAAAGAGATTTGGTCCTAGGTTCATGTTGTCCACTCAGCTCCAGAGAACAGACTTCCCCACCAGTTTCAGCCTGGGGACTCTGTGTAGATCCAGAAGTTCACTTCCAAAGGACTAGAACCCAAATAGAAAGGACCTTTCACTGTCTACCTGACAACGCCCACTACAGTTAAAGTAGACGGCACCCCATCATGAATTCATCACTCCCATGTGAAGGCAGCACGAGAGTGGACAGCTCAGGAAGATGGGCCTTTAAGACTAAGACTCAAACATACATAAATCTAACCCTCTGTTTCTTCTTTTTTCCTCTTTAGCCCAGGCATTCGACCAGCCACAACCAAAACCAGAAGGAGCATTAATAACTTTGCTAACGATAATACACAAGGTCTTAAATAAGACCACCCCAGACATAGGACAAGATTGCTGGTTGTACCTAAACGCAAAACTCCCTTCCTATGTCAGGGTAGGAACTCCCCTAAACTTAACTTAGCTCAGCAGGCTAGAACTTCAAGTTGATTCACTAGCAGAAGTAGTCCTTCAGAATAGAAGAAATTTAAATTTATTATTCTTAGAACAAGATAGATTATGTATGGCTCTAAGTGAAATCTGTTGCTTCTGTGCCAATAACTGGAAAAATTAGAAAAAGTTTACAACTAATACAGAGAAACTTAGATGCCAGGGGAAAACAGAGACTAAAATCAAGTAACTGGTTTCATAGGATGTTCAGTTGGTCACCATGGCTAACAACCCTTCTATCTGCTGTAGCTGGACCTTTAATCCTCCCCCTCCTCTTGTTAACTTTTAGCTCATGTTTCCTCAATTTCTTGTTTACATATATAAGGAAAAAATAATTCTATTAAACTTTTAGTATTACAAAAAAGAGGCTATGAGAAAATTATGCATGAAGAGTCAAGGATTTGATATTCCGCTAAGGCCAGTGGGGAATGTGCTGGCTGGAAAATTACTGTTTGGCTTTCACCCATGGGAACATAGGCTGTCACCCATAGGGACATAACATTCTAACAATAAACTGTCTGCTTCTGTACCCTGGCTTGCACATCAGACCTGTGGATCGACAGGTAGTGAACAGAAGAAAAAAAATAGACCTTTGTGTTCAGATAGAATGAAGAATGGGATTTTGGGCTTAAAAACCCTGTACCTATATATTTCAGGGCTGCTTAATTTGGGGTCTGTGTACCCCTGGCAGACCCAGCTGGCTAAATAAATAGCATGTTTCCTATAACTCACTGAGTTCTGGTGGTCTGTGTGTCTCTCGGGGACTGGCGGCTACAACAATTCAATATAACATTGGAGGTCCTAGCAAGTGCAATCAGGAAAGAGAAAGATATAAAAGGCATTCAAATAGGAAACAAAGAAATAAAACTGTCACTATTTGTGGATGATATGATTCTCTATATAGAAAACCCTAAAGACTCCACAAAAACACTTCTAGAAACATAAGAAAATACAGTAACATCTCTGGATACAAATAGCATTTTTATACTGTAATAATGAAGCATCAGAAAAAGAAGTGGAAAATAATTTTTTTTGCAATTGCAGCAAAAAGAATAAAATGCTTCAAAATTAATCCAATGAAACATGTGAAGGACCTATATAACGAACTACAAGACCATATTAAAATAAATCAAAGAAGATACAAAGAAATGGAAAGATATTCCATGTTCTTGGATTGGAAGAATCAACATAGTTAAAATGACCATATTACCTAAAGCATATACAGATTGAATGCAATCCCCATCAAAATCACATCAGCATTTTCTAAAGAAACAGAACAAAAAATCATCATATCTGTATGTAAGCACAAAAAAAATCCCATATTGCCAAAGCCATACTGAGAAAAAAGAATGAGACTGGAGGCACCACTCCGCCTAACTTCAAATTATACTATAAAGTAACAGTAATCAAAACGACGTGGTATTGGCAGCAGCACACACACACACACACACAGAATCCAGTGGAGCAGAATCGAAAGTTCAGAAATAAACCCATATTTATATGAGCAAATAATTTTTGACAAAATAAGCCAAAAACATACAGTGGAGAAAGGAAAGCCTCTTCAATAAATGGTGTTGGAAAAATTGGAAGGCTGCCTACAAAAAATAATGAAACTATACTGCTGTCTATCACCACACACCAAAATTAACTCAAAATGAATTAAGGACCTGAATATAAGACCAGAATCAATAAAATACATAGAAAAAAACATAAAACTAAGATCAAGGACCTTGGATTTAAAAAGAATTTTATGAATTCGACCTCAAAGGCAAGGGAAGTAAAAGCAAAAATAAATAAATGGAACTACATCAAACTAAAAAAACTTCTGTTCAGTAAAAGAAATTGTCAACAAGGTAAAGAGACGATCATCTGAATTTGGAAAATATATTTGCAAGCAATGCCTATGATAAGGGGCTAATATCCAAAATATAGAAAGAACTCACATGACTCAACAACAACAGAAAAACAAACAATCCAATTTAAAAAAAGAGGCCAGAGGACCTGAACAGACACTTCTCCCTAGAGGACATACAATCGGCCAAAAAATATATGAAAAGATGCTCAATATCTTGCTATTTGCATTTCTCTAAGATGCTATTAGGGAAATGCAACTTAAAACCACAATGAGATGACATATCACACCTGTTAGAATAGCTATAATCAACAGAACAAGTAGTAACAAATGTTGGAGCAGATACAGAGAAAAAGAAATCCTCATACACTGCTGGTGAGACTGCAAATTAGTACAGCCACTATGGAAAACAGTATGGAGGTTCCTCAAAAAACTAAGAATTGATCTATCAATATCTAGCAATATCTCTACTGGGTATTTACCCCAAAGACTTGAAAACCCATATTCCAAAAGATATTTGCACACAGATGTTCATAGCAGCACTATTCACAGTGGCCAAGACATGGAAGCAACCAAAGTGTCCTACAATAGATTATTGGCTAAAGAAGCAGTGATACATATATACAATGGAATATTACTCAGCCATAAGAAGACATGAAATATTGCCATTTGCGTCAACATGGATGGATCTCGAAATAGTCATGCTAAGCCAAGTAAGCCAGACTTAAAAAGTTGAAAATCACATGATATCACTTATATGTGGGCTATAAACCTAAAAGCAACAAATGAACAGGACAAACGGAGATTCATGGACATGGACAATGGACTAGTGTTTACCAGAGTGTAAGGAGTGAGGGAGGAGAGATGAGGTAGACAGGGTAAAGGGGGTCAAAAAAAGGTTTTGTGGGAGGATGAAATGGACAAAGGGGATCAAATATGTGGTAGCTGAAGGAAATATGTGGACTGTGGGTGGTAATCACACAATAGAATAAATAGATGTCAAATTATAATGTACACCTGAAAATTGTATTAATCAATGTTACCCCAATAAACTTTTAAAAATAATAAAATAAATAAAATAAAATAAATAAAATAGAATAAGAAATGCAAATACCTAGGCCTCAACCCAGACCTAAGGAATCAGACTTACCTAGGGCCTAGGCACTCCTTTTTTAACAAGCTCCCTGGATGATCTATATGCATGTTTAATTTTGAGAAGCACTGATCTAGAGAAGCAGAATTATAGTATCCTCATAGGAGTGTCTCAGATAATTATGTAGTCCAGAAAAGGGTTTGGTACACTTCCTTTTAAAGGGGTTCACATAGTGAATATTTTAGGCTTTGTGGGCCACATAGTCTTTGTCACAAGTAATCATTCTGCCATTTAAGTGTAAAAGCAACCATGGACAATAAGTTAACAAACAAATATGGCTGTATTCCAATAAAACTTTATTTACTAAAAACAAACACAAAAAACCAACAATTCTGAAATCTAGATTTAGACATATTTCCAAGTCCTTCTTTTGTCCTACTGCTTGGAAGATTCTCTCACTCCTTATTCTACCTTCTGGCCACTTGGTTCCACCTCTTAGCCATTTTTTTATTTCATAAAAATAGTAGTTCGTGTTTACATCTGAGTAGTTTTCTCAACCTGCTTCCTTTTATAGTAGTCTAGGAGTTCAAAAAACTTCAGTTTCTACTATTTCTTTCCCTTTTAGTTCAAGCTTATACAATCCTGATACAATTCCTTGAAAAACTCTATGGGCTTTCTGCATACTTATTTAGAATTTATTCCATTAGTCAAAAGACATAACCAGAAGAGATTTCTCTGACTTCGGCCTCTGGTGAGACTGCTCTAGCTAATTATCTTAAAGTTCTTAAAAGTCCTATTGTTTAGCAAAAAGAATATGTAAAATATGTCCTTAAGATCCTTAGAAAACCTTTGTCTGAAAGATTCTAGGAGGAGCTGCCTTACATCTTTTTGAGGTTTTTTAACAAAATATTTTACAATCCCAATCTTGTTTCGATCTTTGTTCTGAAACCCTTTCTAATTTGAGAATCACAGTCTGGAGAGGCGGGAAAAGAAAATAGTATTATTTTCAAACCCAGTAAGTCCTAGATTCTTTACAATAAAAGTTAATTCTTTAGCTCACATATTCAGTGAGAATAAAGTAGGAGTCATTTTTAATATTTTGCCTGTATATCTCTATATACACATAGATCTAGGTGTATTTATTATTTTCCATATTACCATAAAGAGACATTGCTGCCTTTTTTCTACTGTGGAATAAGAGTTTCTTTTTCTTCATCTGCTGCCTGGTCCTAAAGACAATGACACACATTTTTAGGTTTTGTTATAGTAGCATCCCACTTACAGATACAAACATCTACTCCAGTTAACTCTTGACGAGTAATAAATCATCCCAAATTTAAAGGCACAAAGCAACAAACATTTTATTACACTCACAAATTTTTTGGATTAAGAATTTGTAAGGACACAACAAGGATATCTTTTTTTTTTTTTTTTGGTTAAAAAATGTCTAAGGCCCCAGCTGGAGATACTCAAAGACTGGGAAATGGGATCACTTGAAGATTTATTCATTCACATATCTGGAAGTAGGGTCTTAGATGAGGCTGTTGGCCAAAACTTCAACACATAGCTTCCCCATGTGGCTACTTGGAGACTTCTTTTAATTTAGAGAGATTACCTTGAGGACACCCATCATCATGTGTCAGTCATTACAACTTGGAATACTCAAATCATTCAAAAAGCACAGTTCATCTCTGATGTATTAAACACTCTTCTGGTAGCAATTTAAGTATAGAACACAAATGTGACGAGTAATCAAAACTTCTGGATGAACACATTGTCATGCAAGCCTGGATTATATAAAGCAGCAGAAGCCACTTAACCCTAAGAGATCCTCCACCATGGAAACATTGTAGCCATCTATTGGTAGTTAGAAATGTAACTGATCAAATATGAATAACTGGTAGCTCATTACACATAGCCTTGTGTGAGAGACCCTGTGAAAGACACCAAAGTTCTAGACTGAACTGGGAACCGATCATACAGAATGATTGGTTGAAGATGTCAAATCAAAAACTCTTCACAGTTATATGCTTCTGGATATTACCAGATAGTCTTCCTGAAACGCTGGTAATGCATTTCATGGAATTTCCATTGATCTTGTGTCTTTAATAATGCCCTTCAACAAATCACAAATATCTCTGAATCTAGGGACACTTAATGAGTCCCAAAGCTAAGATAGCTTTATCAAGGTTGGTATAATATTGAGAATTGAGATCATGTTGTAATACAATTTTGTATTGGCCTACTTCACCTGGTATTTTAATAGGAACATTTTTTTTCCTGTAATTGCATTGTCTTCATAACTGGGAATATTAATTTCAATAGTTCCCATTCATTCCTTCAAGGTTATTTTGCATTAAATATATTTGAATGACAAGAACAATACTAAAGTATACCAACAAATTATATCTACATTTCAAATTTCAGAAATGAATATTGTGTAAGGATATGTTTTGAAGCAAAGAAAAAGTGCTTTTTAATTCATATATTATAAGTTGTACCTTTATCATATATATACTTTTTTAACTATTAAAAACAGATAGAATTTCACAGGTGAGTTAAATAGTAACCAAAAGAGCAAAAATTACCTTGGAATTTTTGCTTATGAACTTGACTGTGAATACTTCCTTTGACACAGGTCACCCTTGGTTTACCCCATAATCCAAGACCCTCTGGCTATCATTCCTCCTGGACTCTCCACAGCCTAAAGTGTAGTACATGACCATCATATTATAAAATCCATAGCTCCAGAAGCACTACATATATGGACTAGATGAATTGAACTATTGGCTCTGTAAGCACAAGTCTTACTCCTATATATCAGGACACCACATCTGCATAATTGTCCAAGAATTTACTACCTTTTACAATTTTCTTTATCTAGGTACATTGATGGAATTCCTTACATAACTCCACAGACACTCAGGCTTCATACTTCAGAGCAAGGTAGAACATTTTAGATATCCTGTTGATGGAAGAGATATACGAATGTAATTCTGCACATTCAAAAGGTTACTCTCTGTGCCAGACCTACGTTAGATTAGTATTAGCACTGTAGATGGTATGTGACTTTCTGCTTCTGAAGAGATGCCAATACTTCTGGAGCAGAAAGCAATTACTGTGCAAGAGTCCTAGTTGCTGGGGAAAAAAAATGTACTGTGGAATGATGTTGCCCTCAAACATGACATTCCAAAGAAAGGATTTCCACATTTTTTCTGTGAACAATTGATTTAGATAGCCAAGGCTAGCTAGTAGCCTGGACCTATGTGTATAGCTGAAAGGCTACCTGGACACTTGGACTTATTTTCTAACCATCCTGGTTCAGTCTAGCACCAGCCATGACTGAATTAATGCAACAGCATTAAATATTTTACTAAAGAAATATCAGCTGCTTTATGTTTATGTTCTGGGCACACAAGCAAGAAATTTTGCAGCTACTGAATTATGATACCCTATTTATTCACTTACTGAATAAGTCATTATTAAGGACTTGCTATTATATAGGTACTTGAGTACAGTGGTGAGAATATCAGACAAAATTTTTTGCTTTATGAGACTTTTCTTTTAGAGTGGAAGACAGAAAGTAAACAAAATAAATAAGTAAATAAAATAGTATGCTAGAAAGAAATAAGTGCTGAGAGGTAAATAGCAAGAAAAAGGTGATAAGGAGATTTCTTTTAAATGTGATCTCAGGGAAGGTCTCCCTGAGAAAGCAACATTTAGCCAGATACTGGAAGAAGCTAAAGCAGGAAAACATGTAGCTATCTGAGAAGAAGACCTCTACATAGAGGAAACCAGAACTGAAATATTAACTCTGCTTTAAACTTTAAGTTGAGAGCACAACCATTGTGATTAAATAACAAATGAATCAGCATGATGTTAGCTGTTACTGAGATGTGTTAGCCCTTCTTTACTTCTGGCCATACTCTGACCTACTGTGATAAAGAACACATTCAGATAGTACAAATATCTACTTCCAATATTACATTGGAGGCAAACTTATTGCAGAAGGATACTAGCCATTCAACAACTACCTTGACCATTTAATTCCTGAAAAAAATGGCATTGCATACTCTAAAGGAAGGGTCAACAAATAACAGTTTATGAGTCAAATCCAATCCTCTGTTTTTATAATTGAAATTTTAGTTGAGATAATTTATAGATTCCCAAGAAATTGTAAGACACAATACAAAGAGATCTCTTGTACTCTTTACCTCTTTACTCAGTTTTTCCAATTGACAACTCCTTTCAAAACTATATGTGTGTGTGTGTGTGTGTGTGTGTGTGTGTGTGTGTGTGTGTGTGTATAATTATGAAGTTCTGGGAAAGATGGCACAGTAAGAAAATGCTATTTGTCTCCTCTCATGACCATATTAAGACAATAATTAAATTATATAACAATCAAAATGGAGAACTATCTGAAGACTAACTGAACAGAAATCCTGTAACTAAGGATATAAAGGAGAGTTTATTTAAAAACTGTTAGGAAGGGTAGCAACGTAAAACAAGAAGACCCCACACTCATGTGTGGCAGGGGAGCCTTAAGAGAGATATCTTATCTGCATATGTCCCTCTGCAGAAGACTGAAGGGCCCCAGTTCCACACCAGGGATCCCCAGTCCAGGGTTTCAATGTCAGTAAGAGTAGTTCTCACAACATCTGACTATGAAAATCAGCAGGAATTCAATTTCACAGGATAAGATAGAAGTCTGCTGGGAAACCAGACTTCCTCTAAAAGGATCCACACAAAGACTCACTTGCTCACAGGCATTCATCCTGAGTTCTTGCAGAAGGAAAGAGACAGTGACTTGGGATGCACCAGAGACATACAGAAAAATACTGAGTAGTGTAACTTTAGGATGAAGGCTGAAAGGATAGCCGTCTTTATCCCTATGTCGAGCCTAACACCCATGTAGCTTACAGGTGGGTGTCATCTTTCATGTGTTGAACCCTTCATCCACACACCCAAATCTGAATCTACATTGGCCTGGTAACTCCCTGGAACTCTGCCCAACCCAATTTATGCACCACTGAAGGCACTTTTGGAAGCTTGGAAACCAGCCTTGCCCCATGCTATAGTCTTTCTTAAACTATAGGGGTCTGCAGGCTCAAAGCAGGGAAGACTTGCATCAGTGGGTTCTGAGACTTTTATTAGTAGCCCCAGGCTCAACACTAGCACCAAATATGAATCTGCATTAACCTGGGGAATAACACTTTCCCAACCCTGGTGACTCTCTGGGACCCCACGTCACCCAATTTGTTTATTGCCCAAGGCTGTTTTAGTGACTTATAAGCAGCTTCCAGGTGGCTTCAGGCCTTAGTGTGCCCTGAGGATTTGGCTGAGCTGCCTAAGGTCCAGTACTAGCCAGCCAACTGCAGTTTGCACCATGGCCTCTCCCAAATGCCCCCAGATCTAGCATAGGCAGTGGCCAACTGGATAATTTTGTAGCTCCTACCAGGTAGCCCTTAGTCAGTCCCAGGCAGCAGCTGACCTTGGCCAGCATGGGAGCACATCTCAAGAGTCCCCAGGACAAACATACCCAGAGACTGGCTTTAGACTACAACAGAGTACTACCTGATGAGGCCCACAAGTGGCACTACTAAAGAGTGGTCACAACAAGCACATGAGCCCACTGAGGCTAATCTCACTCTGTGGGGTCAGCCCACACACAGCAGCTCAGACTCTGTGAGCATGGCTAGTTCTCACAATCAGTCATTATGAGAGTCAATTCCACCTACTGACTTGTCAACTGCAATGAAGGCTAAACTAAAACAGGAGATCACACACAACTCACACAAGGATCACTCCTGGAGAACCCACTTCAGGCGACCATGAAGATTGTGCCATTGAGATACAAAGGGCTCTTGCTGCATAAAGCTACCTGGGCCAAGACTGAGATATATAGCAGATCTGCCTAGTGCATAGAAACAAACAGAGAAAAAGCAGCAAAAATGAAGAAACAAAGAAGCATACCCCGCCCACAAAAGGAGGAAACTCCAGAAAAATAAATAAATTAATCAAATTCGAGTAATCTACCAAATACAAAGTTCAAAAAATTCGTTATAAAAATGCTCAAGGAATGCAGTGAGAATTTCAAAAAAGAGATAAGGAGCATAAAAAAGAACATAAAAATCATAAAAAAGAGCAAGTCAGAAATGAAAAATACAATAACTGCAATGAAAAATATATTAGAAGGAATCAAAAACAGATTAGATGAAGCAGAGGATTGAATCAGTAGTTTGGAATACAAGGTAAGAAAAAATGTCTAATTGAAACAGCAAAAAATTTAGGATAGTTTAAGGTGCCACTATGACAACATTAAATGTAACAATATTTACATCTTAGGGGTATCAGAGGAGAAGAGAGAGAACAAGAGATTGAGAATTTATTTGAAGAAATAACAATGGAAAACTTCCCTAACCTGGCAAAGGAAACAGACATACAAGTATAGAAAGCACAGTCTCAAACTAGATGAACCCAAACAGGCTCACATCAAGATATGTCATATTAAAAATAGCAAAGATTAAATACAAGAGAGAAGCCTAAAAGCAACAAAAGAAAAGCAGCTGTTTATTTAAAAGGGAGTTCTCATAAGACTGTCAGCTAAAACTTTGTAAGCAAGGAGGAAATTATTTGAAATATGCACAATGATAAAAAGTAAAAACCTTCAACCAAGACTACCCTACTCAGCAAGAGTATTATTTAAAATTGATGGAAAGATAAGAGTTTTCCAGACAAGAAAAGGCTAAAAAACTCATCACCACCAAACTGTTATTACAAGAAATGTTGAAGGTACTTCTTTAAGAAGAGAAAAAAGAATAAATATGAATTAATAAAATGGCAATAACTACATACCTATCAATTCTCACTTTAAATGTAAATGGATTAAATGCTCCAATCAAAAGACAAAGGATAGCTGAATGAATAAGAAAATAATACTCATACATATGTTGTCAACAAGAGACCCATTTCAGATAGAAAGACTCACAAAGGCTGAAAATGAAAGGATGGGAAAAGTTATTTCATGCAAATGAAGACAAAAAGTCTGGGGTAGCAATACTTATGTCATACAAAATAAGGGAGTAAAAGGACATTACATGATGATAAAAATACCAATTCAACAAGGCAATATAATCATAGTAAACATTTATACACACAACATAAGAGCACCTAAATATATAAAGCAAATTATGACCAACATAAAGGGAGAGATTTACAGTGATGCAATCATAGTAGGAGAATTTAATACCCCCATTGACACCAATGGACAGACCTTCCAGAAGGAAAATAAACAGAGGTAACAGTGGCCTGAAATGATACACTATACCAGATAGATGTAACTGATATTTTAGAGCATGTCATGCCAAAGTATCAGAATATACATTCTTTTCAATTGTACAACATTTTCCAAAGTAGATCAAATGTTAGGCCTCAAAACAAGTCTTAGTAAATTTAAGAAGATTAAAATCATATCATGCATCTTCTCTGACTAAAATAGAATGAAATTAGACATCAATTATAAGCAAACAACAATAACTGGAAAACACACAAACACAAGAATACTAAATAATATGTTACTAAACAATGAATGGTTTAACAATGAGATCAAGAAAGAAATCAAAATATATCTTGAAACAAATAAAAACAAAAACACAATAACCCCTAATCTATGGAACACTCTCACTGCTTTTATTCAACATAGTATTGGAGGTCCTAGCCACAGCAATAAGACAAGAAAAATAAATGGCATCCAAATAATGAAGGAAGAAGTAAAACTTTCATAATTTGCAGATGACAAGATACTATATATAAAGAACCCTAAAGATTCCACTAAAAAAAAAAACATTAGAACTGATCAATGAATTCAGAAAAGTAACAAGATACAAAATTAATGCTCAGAAAATGGTTTCATTTTTATACATCATTAATACTCAGAAATTGGTTTCATTTTTATACATCAATAATTTATCATAAAGACAAATTAAGAAAATAATATCGTTTACAATTGTATAAAAAATATTTAGTAATAAATTTAACCAATGAGGTAAAATACCTATAGTTTAAAAAAATTATAAGACATTGAAAAAGGAAATTGAAGGAGATACAAATAAATAAAAGCATATACCATGCTCATGGATGGGAAAAATTAACATTGTTTAAATGTCCATAGATCCAAAGCAATCTATAAATTCAAAGCAATTCTTATCAAAATACCAATGCCATTTTTCACTGTACTACGACAAATGATTCCAAATTAATATGGAATGACAGAAGACGCAAAGTAGCAACCATAATCTTGAGAAAGACGAACAAAGGTGGAGATATCATACTACCTAATATTAAACTATACTACAAGGCTATAGTAATCAAAACAGCACAGTACTGGCACAAAAACAGACACATAGATCAATGGAATATAATAGGTAGCCCAAAAATAAATCTGTGCCTAAATGTTAATTAATCTGTGACAAAGAAGGCAAGAATATACAATGGGTTAAAGACAGTCTATTCAATAAATGGTGTTAAAAAAAACTCCACATATACATGCAAAAGCTGAAACTAGACCACCATCTTACACCTTATAGAAAAATAAACTCAAAATGGGTCAAAGACTTAAATGTGAGACCCAAAACCACAAAACTCCTGAAAGAAAACATAAACAGTAAACTCTGACATTGTCCTTATTAATATTTTTTTCTGATATATTTCCTCAGACAAAGGAAATGAAAGAAAAAATAAACAAATGGACTACATCAAACTAAAAAGTTGTTGCACAGCAGAACAAATCATCAACAAAAAGTAAGACAACTTATTGAATGACAGAAGATATTTGCCTATGATATATCTGATAAGGGGTTAATTACCACAATTTATAAAGAACTCAAACCACTCAACACACACTATAAAAATAATTTAAAAATGGGCAGAGGACCTGAACAGATATTTTTCCAAAGAGAACATACAGATGGTCAATATACATATGAAAAGATGCTCAATGTCACTATTCATTAGAGAAATGCAAATTAAAACTACAATGGGGTATCACCTATTAGAATGGCTATCATCAATAAATCAACAAACAACAAGTGTTGATGAGAATGTGGATAAAAGAGAACTCTTGTGCACTCTTAGTGAGAATGGACATTGGTGCAGCCACTATAGAAAATAGTATAAAGTGTCCTCAAAAAGTTAAAAATCAAACTACCTTTTGACTTTGCTATTCTACTTCTGGGTATTTACCAAAGAAATCTGAAACACTAATTTAAAAAGATATATGCACCTTTATGTTTATTTCTTCATTATTTATGATATATTTACAGTAGCCAAGATATAAAATGTGTCCATCAATAGATGATTGGATAGAGAAGTTGTGGTGCATACAAAGAATAAAATATAACTTGGCCATAAAAAAATTAAATCTTACCATATGAGACAACATGGATGGACTTAGAGAATATTATTCTGATTGAAATAAGTTTGACAGAGAAATACAAATACCATGGGATCTCACTTATATATATGCAATATAAAGAATAAAGTAAACTAACAAACAAAACCAAAATAAACTCAAAGATACAGAGAACAAACTGATTGTTGCTATATAGGAGCAGGGTTAGGGACTAGATGAAAAAGGTGAAGAGATTAAGAAATACCAAAATGAAAAGGGTGAAGAGATTAAGAAGTACCAATTGGTAGTTGCAAAATAGTCATGGGTATGTGAAGTATAGCATAGGAAATACAGTGAATAATATTGTAATAAATATGTATAGTGCCAAGTGAATACTATTCAAGGGGATCATTTTGTGAATCATATAAATGTCTAATTGCTATGCTATACACATGAAACTAACATCATATAATATTTTATGTCAACTGTAATTGCAAAATAAAAAATTCAATTAAAATTTAAAAATAAAAATAAAATATGTCATTTAAAAGATTAATAGGAGTACTTGTGATAAAAATAGATGCATGACTTTTGGGGGGAAACTTATAAAACTTTACTGAAGAATATTAATAAAAAGCTAAAAACAAAAACAAAAATTAAAATAGAACTACTAGATGATTCAACAATTCCACTTCTGTGTATATATTTGAAAAAATTGAAATCAAGATCTCAAAGAGATTTCTGTACTACCATGTTTATTGCAGCATTATTCACAATATCCTAGAAACAACCCAAATATCCATCAGTAGATAGATGAATAAATAAAATGTGGTAAAAAAAATAGTGCAGGTGCTAGAGGCTTTGTACATTTCTTCTTGTGACCACACCAAAATTGTGATGAAAAGATGGAACAAACAGCAAGCAGAGTCATCTGGGGTCTGGATGAACACAAGCCTTACAACTAAGGAGAGAAATAAGAAATCACCCTGCAATGATAGGAGGTAGGAGGGGGCAGACACACTAGCCTGTTGGGTCAGGAGCAGCTGAATGGGACAGAGGACACGGCAGCCACAGCCATTTCTCTTAAAGGGGCCATGATCATGACCGGACCTTTGCAATGATGGATTTGCTTGCTCTGAGCATTATCTCTTGGTCAGCAGCTTGGGGGGCACCAGGGACTTACAGGGGGATGCTGAGTTGCCAGAATGAGGGCAGGGAGGCTAAGCTCTCTCCCAGGCAGAAGTGCTGGTAGTAGCCATTGTTCTTCTGTTGAGCCCTTTTCCCTCCCAGTGTACAGACAAAGTTGCTGCCATAGCTGAGATGTCATCCAACTAGATAACAGAGGTCGCTCATCCCAGAAGATTCACTGAAACTCCAACCGCCCCAACTCATAGCCTTACTCAAGTCACCTCTAGTTGCATACTGTGTGAGCCCTGTGCAACTTGCTAAGCAAGCTCCAAGACCCACACTGGTGGCAGCTGACCTTGGTTTCTGACTTGGCTTCTTGAGGCAACTATAAGCTCAGTATCTGTGAATTGCTTGCTAATCTTAACAGGTGGCCCTGGAGGGACACAGGCTTGGGATACATTTGGCCTGCTGCTAAACCCCTCTCAGGACTGTGCCACTGAACACCTACCACACAAAGCCACACCTATAAAACCAAGAGACTTAGGAGCTTTTATTAGTAAATAGAAACAGATACAGAAAGGCAGCCAATATGGGAAGACAAAGAAACAGAACACATGGGAAAGAACAGAACAGAGATCCAGAAATAATGGAGTCAAGCAAACTAACAGATACAGAGTTCAAAACACTAGTTATAAAGATGCTCAGTGAACATAGGGGAAGTGTAAATAAACTCAGTAAGAACTTTAACAAAGAGATAAAAAAAACAAAAATGGAAATGGAACTTAAAAAAGGGAACCAGTTAGAAATACATTATCTTGGAATACATTATCTGAGATGAAGAGTATATTAGAGTGAATCAGCAGAGTGGATGAAGAGTATCAAACCACCAATATAGAGGATGGGGAAGCCAAGGACAACCAATTAGAATGGCAAGAAAAAAAGTAAAGGATATAATAATAATTTAAGGGGTGTTTGAGACAAAATTAAATGTAAAAACATCCATGTTATAGGGGTACCTGAAGGAAGAGAGGGAGAATAGGGAGTTGAAAGCTTTTTGAAGAAATGATGGAAAACTTTCCTGATCTGATTAAAGAAATAGACATACAGACTCAGAAAGCTCAGAGAGTCCCAAGAAAGAGGAACTCAAAGGGGCCCACACCAAGACACATCATAATTAAAATGCCAAAGATTAAATATATAGAGAGAATCTTAAAAGCAAAATATAAAGCAGTGAATTACCTACACGGGAACACCCATAAGACTAGCAGCTGATTTCTCAAAATAAACTTTGTAGGACAGAAGGGCTTGGCACAAAATATTCCAAGTGATGAAAACCCAGGATCTACAACCAAGAATACTTTACCCAGCAAAGATATCATTTAGAGTCAAAGGACAGATAAAGAGTTTCCCAGACAAAAATAAGCTAAAGGAATTCATCATTATAACACAGGAAATGTTGGAGAGAACTTCTTTAAAAAAAAGACATGTATCAAAAACATGAATAAAGAATGGTAATAACTAGTCTACGGCCATGGCACCCTGAACATGCCTGATTTCATCTGATCTCAGAACCTAAGCGGGGTTGGGAAGGTTAGTACTTGGATGGGAGACCACCTAAAAATACCAGGTGCTGTAGGCATAAAAAAGAAGAATGGTAATAACTACATTCCTCTCAACAATTATCTCAAATGGAAAAGAATTAAGTGCTCCAACCGAAAGATAGAGTGGCTGAATGAATGTGAAAACAAGCCCCCTACATATGCTGCCTATAAGAGACTCATTGCAGATTAAAAAACACACACAGACTAAAAGAAAGGGAATGGAATAAGATATGACCTTGATGGACCTAGAGAGTATTGCTCTGAATGAAGTAAGTCAGATAGAAAAAGACAAATACCACATGGGTTCATGTACATACAGAATCTAAAGAACAAAATAAACAATAATAACATCAAAAATGAAAACAAACTCATTGATACATAGAATATTTTGAGGGCTTCTAGAATCGAGGGGGGATTTGGGAGAGAAGGTGAAGAAAAGCAAATGGATTTAGAAATACAAATGGATAATTACAAAATATTAATGGAGATGTAAAGTGTAGCATAAGAAAAATAGTCAACAATGTTGTAATAAATATGTAAGGGGAAAGAGGGCTACTAGATTTAGTGGGGTGATCACTTGAGCTCTAATTACTATACTGTACAACTGAAACTAATATATTATTTTATGCCAAATATAATTGAAAAAACTCATTGAATTGTATAATGTAAATATGAGCAACTAATTGTCTATTATATTTTTATAAAGCTGGAGAAAAAAGGGAGAAATTTGGACATAGATATACACACAGGGAGAACACCATGTGAAAATGAAGACAGAAGTAATGGTGATGCTTCTATAAGCCAAGAAACACCAAAGTTGCCAGCAAACCACCAAAACTTTGGGAAAGGCCTGGAATTGATCCTTCCTCACAGCCCTCAGAAGGAACCAACCTTATCTATACTTTGATATTGGACTTCTGGACTCCAAAACTGTGAGATAATAAATTTCTGTTGTTTACAAATAATAAAATAAGTAAAATGTGGTAAATACATACTATAGAATATTATTCAGACTTAAAAAAAGAAATATTCCCATATGTAACTGGAAGTATAAAACTGAAAGACATTATATTTTAATGAGGTAAATGAGACACAGAAGGACAAATACAGTATGATTGCATCTTTAGGAGCTATCTAAAGTAGTCAAACTCATAGACATAGATAGTGAAATGGTGCTCACCTGGGCCTGGAGGGAGGGAGAAATGGGGAGTTGCTATTCAACAGGTATAAAGTTTCAGTTTTGCAAATGAGTAAGTTTTAGAGATCTATCATACATCATTGTGCCTATAGTTAACAATACTGTATTGAGTAATTAAAAATTTGTGAAGAGAGTAGGCTTCATGTTAAGTGTTCTTACAACAACAACAATAATAATAGCTGTTAGTTAATTAATGGAGAGGAGGGAACCCAGCCTCTTGTTTAATCTCTGAACAGCAGGGGAAGGTTCTTTAATGAGTAAACCATTTGGAGAAATGGCTGTGTGGGGAGTGTCTCATGCAGTATTGCCACTCAGCAAAATGCCCACAACTATTAAAAAGTTCATTTTGTTTACATCCTCAACATAACACATTTTATATGACAAAAAAATAATAAATGAAGCAAAAACTCTTAAAACACTACACCTCCTAAAATAAATAAATAAATAAATAAATAAATAAATAAATAAATAAATATAAATAAATAAATAAATAAATAAATAAATATATATATATATATATATATATATATATATATATATATTACAATAGCACAACCAAGATACTGACATGATATAATCAACTGATCTTATTCCTAATTCTCCATACTTTTCTGTATTCATTAATTGATGTGTATTAGTGTATTTATTAAGTTCTATGAAGTTTTATCATGTGTATAGTTTCTTGTATCCCCAACCAGGTCTAGATACAGAACAATTCCATCACCACAAGATCTCTTGTGTTGTATTTCTATACCTACATCCAATCTCCTCCCCACCCCTTACATTGACCCTAAAATGTTGTCACTTAAAGAAAGTTATATAACCAAAATAATAAATTATGTAACTTTTTGGGTTTGGTGTTTTTCACTAATATTAATTCCCTGTGGATTCATTCAGGTTGTTGCATATATCAATACTTCATTCTATTACATTACTGCATTGTATTACATAATATAGTTGTTCCGCAGTTTAACTATTAATACATTCAAGGACATCTGAGTTTTTATAGTTTTTATCAAGAATAAAGCTGCAATTAACATTTCTGTACAGGTTTATGCATCAACATTAATTTTATTTTTTTTCTGGGAAAAATGTCCTGGAGAGCAATTTCTGAGTTGTAGCTTAATTAGATATTTACTTTTGTAAGAAACTGCAAAATTTGTTTTCCAGAGCTGCTGTACCATTTTACATTACCGCCAGCAATTTATAAGCAATCCAGTTTTTCCATATTCTCACCAAAATTTTCTAGCATGACTATTTTTTTTATTTTAACTGTTCTTATAGATGTATATTGATATCTTCTTGTGGTTTAATTTTAATTTCTCTGGTGGCTAATAATACTGAACACTATTTGCCATCTGGGTATCTTTTTTGGTAAAATGACTTTTCATTTATTTTACCCAATTCTTAATTCTTCTTAAACAGCAAATGAATTGTGGTTTTATTTTGTTGTTGTTGTTGTTGTTGTTAAGGCTTTAGAGTTATTTATATGTACTAGACCTTAGTCAGATATGTGATTTGAAAATATTTTCTCTGTTTATAGCATGTCTTTTCATTTTCCTCATAGCATTTTTCACAGATCATGGTTTTGGTGTCAAACATTAGAACTTTTTGTCTTGCCCTAGATCCTAAAGGTATTTTATTTTTTTACTAAAAGTTTTTAGTTTTATGTTTCACACTCAAGTTCATAATCCATTCTGAGTTAATGTTTAAATAAGGTATGAGGTTAAAATAAAAGTTTATTTTATAGCCTATGGCTATGCAGCTATTCCAGGACCATTTGTTGAAAAAACTATCTTTCCTTCATTGACTTGTTTTTGCATCTTTGTCAAAAATCAGTTGACTATATTCATTAATCTTTATGTCTACTCCCCTGCCAATAACACACTTACAGTTTTAATTAAATTTTAGAAGAAGCTTGCATATGTCTATAAAAACTTGGAATTCTAACGGGAATTGCAGTAAATCTAAATATAAATTTGTGGCAAATTGACACTTTTACTATATTGTTTTCCATTCTATGAGCATAGTATGTCTTTCCATTTATTTAGTTTTTTAAATTTCTTTCATCAGCATATTCTAATTTTAAGCATATAAAACCTGTACATATTCTGTTAAGTGTATACTTAAATATTTAATTTTATTTGCAACAACTATAAATGATTTTGTGCTTTTAATTTTGGTTTTCACCTGTTCATTTTAGTATATAGAAATGTATTTGGCTTTTATATGTTGATCTTGTATGTTAAATCTTGCTGAACTCACTTATTAGTGGCAGTTTTATTCTTTTTTTTCCAATCTGGGTGCCTTTCATTTCTTTGTCTTGCCTTATTGTGCTGGCCAGAACTTCCTGTAAAATGTTGAGAAAGAGTAGTCACAGTAAACAATCTTCCCAATCTTAGGGGAAAAGCATGAAGTCTTTCACCATTAAGTATAATGTTAGCTCAAGGACTTTTGTAGATTTTTTTAAATCAAGTTGAGTTAAATTCCTTCTTGCTAACTGGTTGAGGATTTTTGTCATCAATAAGTGTTGAATTTTGTCAAATGTGTCTTCTGGGTATTTGACATAATCAGATGATTTTATTTCTCAGCCTATTGATACAGTGGATCACTTTAATTGACTTTCAAATGTTGAATGGGTCTTGCATACCTAGACTAAATCACACTTGGTCATGGTGTGTAAATCTTTTTATACATTGTTGCATTCAGATATTTTATTGAAGATTTTTACATCTAAGTTCATGAGAGATATTTGTCTGTAGTCATTCTATTTTATACTATCTCTGTCTATTTGGGGTAGCAACATCATATTAGCCTCAAAAGTTAGTTGGGAAGTATTTCTTCTTTGAATTTTTGGAAGAAGTTGTATAGAACTGATGCTGATTATTACTTAATATTTGATAGAAAGGACTATTTCATATTGGTTGTGGTTAGTATTTTGTAGTTTTCATTTCATACCAGTTCATTTCTTTTAATTTGTGCAATTTATGAAAGTAAAGTTGTTCATGGTCTTCTTTTACTATCTTTTCAATAGGTAGATAACCTGTAGTTATCTCCTGCTTTATTCTAATATTGGTGATTTGTGTCTTTTCTATTATTATTTTTGACAGTCTTGCTAGAGGTTTATCAATTTTAATTTTTTTTAGAGAATCAGCCTTTTATTTCATTGATTGTCCTCTAATACTTTATTTTCAATTTCATTGATATATCATCTTATTTTTATGATTTCATTCCTTCTGCATGCTTTGGGTTTATATTACTCTTCCTTTTCTAGTTTCTTGAAGAACTTAGATTATTGACATGAGATCACTCTTCTCATTTATTAGAAGCATTTAGGGCTATGAATTTCTCAGTATTTCCTTAACTGCATCCCCTGTGTTTTAATATTTTTATTTTCACCTAGTTTCATTAATTTAAAAAAAAATTCTAGAGAGTTTCTCTGAGATTATGTAGAAGTGTGTTGTTTAATGTTCAAGTATTGGGACATTTTCCTGTGGCCTTTCTGTTATTGACTCCTAATTTGATTTCATTACAGTGAGAGAAAATATCTGTATAATTTTAATTCTTTTATATTTGTTGAGATTTGCCTTATGGCCCTGGATAAAGTTTATCTTGATGAATATTCAATGGGTTTTGAAATAATGTGATTTCCACTTTTGGGTGGAGTGCTCAATATATATCGATTAGATCCTGTTGATTGATTATATTTGCATTTCTTTTTAAAACATTTTTATTAAAATATAGCTAACAAAATATTATATCAGTTTCAGGTTTATACCACAGTTATTAAACATTTATATACTTAAAGAATTGATCACCATGATAAAAGTCCATCAACCCCTTGACACTGTACACCACATCCCCATGATTATATAGTTCATTTCTATAACCTTAATTATTTTTCTCTTTAGCAGTTTTATTAGTTACTAAGAGTGGTATGTTAAAAACCCCAACGATACTTGTGGGCTTGACTCTTTCTTCCTTCAACTCAGTTTTTGCTTCATGTATTTGTTTTAAAGCTCTATTGTTTAATGCATAAACATTTAGGATTATTTGTCTTTCTAGATTAATCCTTTTCTCATTATTAAATAAATGTCTTACTGTCTCTAGTAATGTTCTCTGTTCTGAGGTCTACTTTATTGGATATTAATATAGTAACACTTGCTTTCTAAAATTAACATTTGCATGGTATATCAGTTTCCACTCTTTTAGTTTCAACCAACTCATGTCATTGAATTTGAAGTAAGTTTCTTTTTTATTAAATTTATTGGGATGACATTGGTTAATAAAATTATATAGATTTCAAGTGTACAATTCTATAATACATCTTTCATATATTGCATTGTGTGTTATGTTTGAATTTGAAGTAAGTTTCTTGTTAACAGCATATAATTGGGTTATTTTTTTAATCTACTCTGACAATCTGTCTTTTGATTGATGTACTTAGACCATTAATATTTAATGTTATTATGGATATGTTAGAGCTTAAGTCTGCCATTTTATGATTGTTTTCTATTTGTTACCTGTGGTTGTCATTCCTCTGTTTCTCTTTCCTTGACTTCCTGTTTATTATTTGAATATTTTTCAAGATTCTATTTATAGTGTTTTTGAGTGTATATTCACATAGTTTTCATAGATGTTGCTCTGGGCATTGCAATATACATATGTGATATCACAGTCTTAGTTTCAATATCTCACCACTTTGATTTGTGGAAACTATACTTTCACTGAGGTCCCTTTACTTTCCCCACTTTTTAAATGTCATTGTCTTGAATATTTGACGGCATTATAATTTTTTGTTTCAATCATAAAACATGCTTTGTAAAACTAACGAGGAAAGAGATAATCTATTGTATGCACCTATATTTCCTTTTTACATTTTTATTAAGATATCACTCAAACACCATATAATTTACTCATTTAAAGTGTATAACTCAATATTTTTTTAGTATAAAATAGTTGTGCAACAATCATCACAATCAATTTTAGGATTTTTTTCCTCTAGAAAGAAACACTGTACCCATTAGCAATCACTATTTTTCAAAATTCCATCCACCCATGCCAAACCCAGGCAACTGCCAGTACAATCATTTCCTGTCTCTATAGATTTGTCTTTTCTGGATATTTTACATAAATAAAATTAAATTACATGTCATCTTTTTATCACTGACTTCTTCCAATTAATATAATGTTTTTAAGGTTCATCCATGTTGAGGAATGCATCACTATCTCATTTTTTTTCTATTGCTGAACAATATTTCATTATATAGATATACCACATTTTACTTATCTATTTAACAGTTGGTGGACATTTGGGTTCTATTTGTTGGCTATAATGAATAATGCTGTTATGAACATTTATGTACAAGTTTTTGTGTGACTATATAGTTTTATTTCTCTTTGGTAGGTATCTAGGAATGGGATTGCTGAGTCATATCAGATCTGTTCCTCATTTTTAAGTTGGGTTATTTATCTTTTTATTATTGATCTACAAGAGTTCCTTACATATTCTGAATAAAATCTCTCACCAGATAAATAATTTGCAAATATTTTCTCTCATTGTGTAGGCTGTCTATTCACTTTCTTTATGATAGTTTGCAACACGAAATAATTTAATTTTGATGAAGTTCAATTTATCTGTTTTTCTTTTGTTACTTGTTCTTTTGGTGTCATATCTAAGAAAAATTGCCTAAACCAATGTCATAAATATTTATTCCTATGTTTTATTCTAAATATACTATTGTTTTACCTCTCATATTCAGGTATATGATGTATTTTGAGGGAATTTTTGTATGGCATAAACATGGAGTCCAACTTCATTTATTTACATGTGGGTACTTACTCTTCAGTGTCATTTGTTCAAAACACATTTTTTCCCTATTGAAACTTCTTTGCACTCTTGTCAAAAATCAGTTACTCACTTAGGTAATGAATATTTTTTGGAATTTCAATTTGATTCCATTGATTTGTATGTTCATTCTTAAGCACTGTGTTAAGGAATACTGCTTTGTAATAAGTTTTGAAATTGGAGACTGTGAGTCTTCCAACTTTATTCTTCTTTTCTAACATTACTTTGGTTATTCTAGGTTCCTACATGAATTTAGGGATTATGTTAAATGTGCATGTCAATTGAAGTGTCAGTTTGGAGAGAATGTGTGATTTCTAATTGATACATGCACTCTTATTTAAGTGATTTAAATATTCTAAAGTTAATTATGGTGATGGTTCCACAACTATGAATATGCAAATAAAATGAATTGTACACTTTAAATGTGTGAATTTTATGATATGTGAATTATATCTCAATAAAGCGGCTTATTGAAACAATACATAAATCTAATGGTAAAATTTGGAATTTGTTCATAACAAATTTAAAATATTAAAGAAGCCAAATATGAAAGCCAAAACTCACTGCAACATTCAAGTTCAATACAAAATAAAATGATGGTATTCAAACTCAATGTGAAGGTCCTAAACTGGTTGTAATCAGTTCTTGTAACCAAAGAGCACAATAACACAACTGAGAAATGGCAGTACAACACATAGCATGATTTCCAGCAGGCTAAAGTTCAATATTTTGTCAGCTGCTATGTCTATATTAGACAAATTTTATAATATGCATAAACACTTTGTTTTTTTTTTTAGTGTCACTCTTGTTTGCCAGATGTAAATCTATTTATAGATTTGTCATCAATAGATTCATTTTTTTTGGTATTCAGTGAAAACAAACAGGTATTTGTTTATGCTCATTATATGTAACACAATTTTAATGGAAATCTAACTTACTTAAATCACTTTATATTTAAGATATTAATTGGAATATTGAAGTGAATTGACAACAAAAACAATAAACAATTATCAAGTTGAAAAGTTAATGGTCTTAGTTTTCATATGTCAGTGAAATTATGCAGTATATAAATAATGGTATCCATGCCAACTCCACATTTTATGTAAAGAAGCTGATTTATTCCATAGATTGGATGGCTGATTCATACTGGCCCTTGCTTGCCTAAAATGGTAGTTGGTCAAGATCAAATTTTCTATTTTGGCTGGGCACTAATGTAGTCCTCCTCATTTCCAGTACAGTCTCTTTGCATTGGTTTACCTGGCTGTACTCAAGGCAGAGTCTACATCTCTTTAGTCAAACAAGAAAAAAGAAATGTTAGCTATGCAGTACTTTTTAAGAAATACATAGTCCAAATGGTCATTGAATTGTCCAGCTACATAAAAAAATAAAACCAGGCAGCTGCACTGAGCCCTAGGAACAATACTAATGCCTTTAATAGAAGAATCCTTCTCAAAGGGTGAACAAGTGCCCCACTAAATAATTTTTGGGGGATACATTGGCAAGTATTCCAATAGTTATATATTTATTTTATGTGTATTACAAAAATTAAATAATAGGCACAAGTTGGTATTTTAACAAATATTACTTCTTTAGGATGAGTAAAGATATATAGAATAGTAATTCTGTACATGAAATGCCCATTTCTCTTCTTTTGTAATTTTCTCCTCAGTAATGCTGTTCTAGACCTCCTCACTGTCAGATAGTGCTAGTTGCTTCTTACTCTGATACCCATACTATTTTGCACATATCTTGATTATACTACAACTCAGATTACATTATAATTTTTGTAGGCATACCTATCTCTGTACTAGATTGTGAGTTCCTCAAGAATCAGTCAAATCTTTGTATTGTCAGTGCCCAATGCAGTGACTAGGCCATGGAAAGTGCTCAATGAATATTTATGAAATGAATGAAGGTGAGTTACAACTATTGCCAGGATAATTACATTTTACAATCATAGATGTAGTAACTATTTCACAGTTGGAGGCAAGATGGCACTGTGTCTCAGGGAGAACTGAAAATTTCAAACTGTAAGACAGGAAAACAAACATAATTAATTCTCTATCTAAATAATTACTTTAGCAATATTTTTATTCTGAGTTTTCTTATAATGATAGATTTCTGAATTCAGATTCAAAGCAGAATTACTAGATTAAATTACAGGTATTTTCACTCTCATTATATGTTGAAAGAACTGAAATGTAATTAAAAGAGCACAGGCTCTATACTCAAACTCATCTGAGTTTGAATTCTGGCTCATCAATTTCTAGTTATATCACCTCTAAACTGAGAATCAAAGATAATTTTCATAAAGCCTAAATAGTATCTGGCATACAGTAAGCTTCTAATAAGTGATAGTTGTTATTATTAATTTAATCTGGAGAAGAGAAGAGAATATCTTACTAATAATCTCCAAGTAGTGACTCTCTGAAGATTTGACCTTCCCCAAAAAATATAAAGAAGTGCAGTTCTCCCTCTTATCTTGCTTCCATTTCTACACCAATCCCTCATTATAGCATTGTGATCATTATGTTTCCATCTTATGCCAAGCACCAATCTAAAGCAACTGGTCTTTCTCCCTGAATGTCATGGTATAGATCTTCCCTATATGAGGAAATATATCACTTTCTAATTCACACTTTCTTGGTGGCAAGTAGATAATTCTTTATAATTAAAAAGCTTTTTCTTCCTATTTCTACTGGGTTAGACTAAATCACAATACTGTAAAGCAAGGAAAGTACTTAATTAAGCAGAGAAGGTGACAATGAGACTGTGTATTTTGTTGGAAAAATTAAAGGCTAAAAGTTGAAGTAAGAGACCTGATTGCTATTCTCAACTTTGCTAATAACTTACTTAGAATATTAGGTGAGTTTCCTCATTGTTCTAGGCCTCAACGTCCTCACTTATATATGATTAGCTAATGCAGAGACAATTCACTCATATTTAAAATAAAATTATATCCCCACTCACTCCTTAAAAGAATAAGTCCAGAGAACTGAACAAATATTTAACTATAAAAGTGAAACTATATCATTTATAAAAAGAAATGTGAATGGATGTGTTTATAATTTTGAAATGATTCATCTCACACCTGTTAAAATAGCTATAATCAACAAGACAAGTAATAACAAATGCTGAAGAGGATGTGGAGAAAAAGGAACCCTCATACACTGCTGGTGGGACTGCAAATTGGTACAGCCAGTATGAAAAACAGTATTGAAGTTCCTCAAAAAACTAATAATTGATCTACCATATGATCCAGCAATCCCTCTACTGAGTATTTACCCCAAAGACTTGAAAACTGATATCTGAAAAGATATTTGCACACTGCCGATGTTCATAGCAGCATTATTCACTGTGGCTAGGACATGGAAGCAACTGAAGTGTTCCACAATAGGTGATTAGCTGCAAAATAAGCCAGACAGAAAAAGTTGAAAATCACATGATATCACTTATATGTGGGATATAAACCTAAAAGCAGCAGATGAACAGGACAACTAGAGACTCATGGACATGGATAATGGACTAGTGGTTACCAAAGTGGGTGGGGAGGGAAGAGGACGGAGGTAGATGGGATAAAATAGGTCAAATATGTGGTGACAGAAAAAATCTAACTATGGGAGGGGAACACACAATGCAATATATATACTCCTTACTGTTAAATTGTACATCTGAAATTTACTGGACTTTATTAATTAATGTCACCAAAAAATAAAATTAATTATAAAAATGATATAATTTTGAAATGGGGAAGTTTTTTTTTAAACTTCCAGTTGCTTTTGTTCTAAAAAAAAAAATAGAACCAAGAAATCAAAAGAAAAAGTGATAAAAGTACATAAGAACTTAAAACTTCTGTCTGGAAAAATATACTAATATTAAAAAAATCTCAAAAGATAGAGATATAGGGGAAAAATGGCGTAGATGATGGAGGATCTATTCATTCCTCTGCCAACCAAATAAAAGATGTGATGGAAACAAGGAGCAGCAGCAAGGAAAAATCACCTGGGATCTAGATGAACAAGCCATAGAAATAGGGAAAAATACAAGAAATCACCCTGTAATGGTAGAAGGTAAGATGGAGCGAGGATTCAGGGCTGCCAGGTCTCAGGCAGCTGAATGAGATGGAGGCTGTGGCAGCGACGGACACCTCTTAAAGGGGCCACATCCGCAGGAAGATTTTCCCGGTGATAGACCTGCTCACTCTGAGTGACAGTGCTGATTCAGCTGCACCCAGGGGGCACCAGGGACTTACAGAGAGACATTGTCAGAGTGAGGTCCTAGGTGAGACTCGCTCTATACAGATGTGCCAGCAGTATCCATGGTTACCTGTTGAGCCCTCCCGCATACCAGTGCCTGGACACAGTGCTGCCTTCCCTGAGACATCATCTGACTGGATAACAGAGGTTGCTCCACCCAGAGAATTCTCTGAAACCCCACCTCTTTCAACTCATGGCCCCACCCAAGCCACATCCAGGTGTATTCTTGGCAAGTCAGTTGCTCCTTGCTGAGCAGCGTTTAGACTTACACTGGAGGCAGCTGTCCTCAGTTTCTGGTGTGGCCTTTTGAGACAACTATAAGCACAATATCTACAGATTGCTTGCTGAATCTTAACAGGTGGCCTTGGAGAGATAGAGGCTTGGGCTAAGTTTGGCCTACAGCTGAACCCCTCAGGACTGTGTCACTGGACAATCACCTACTTCATAAATCTACATTAATAAGATCTGGAGACTTAGGAGCTTTGCTTAGTACATAGAAACAGACATGGAAAGGCAGCCAAAATGAGAAGACAAAGAAGCAGAAACCATATGAGAGAACAGAACAGAGAGCCAGATTTAATGTAGTCAAGTAACCCAGCAGAGTTCAAAACACTGGTTATAAAGATGCTTAATGAACGTTTGGAATGGGTAGAGAACTTTAACAAAGAGATAAAAAACAACCCCCATAAAAATCAAAATGGAAATTATAAAAGAAAACCAGTCTAAAATAAAGAACACATCTGAGATGAAAGTATATTAAATGGAATAAACAAAGGATTAAACAAGGTGAATGAAGAAAAGGATCAAATCTAGAGGACAGGAAAGCCAAAAACATGCAAGCAAAATGGCAAGAGATAAGATGCCAAGACTATAAAAATAACTTAAGGAACATATGGAACACTATTTAGAGTCCAAATATCCATCTGATCGGCTTAACTGAAGAAAATCAAAATATTGAACAGCTGTTTGAAAAAATACTAATGGAAAACTTCCCTAACCTGGTGAATGAAATAGACATAGAACTCCAGGAAGCTCAGAGAATTCCAAAAATCATGAAGATAATTTTTTCTAATCAATCCTCAATTGATGGACAGTTGAACTACACCAAAAAACCGATCTATCTTTTCTTGAAAATGAGCTCTACTCTCATTTAGGCAGTATGAAGTATTTTATCAACTTTTAATTATTTTTAAGAAATTATTCTTATAAGGGTAACCAGCATTAATGAACTTTCTAAAGAGAGAGAAGAAACCTGGATTATTAAGGTAAATTAAAATATAAAAAGTCAAAATATAACTGCTTTAAACTAAAGATGCTAAGTCTTAGCATACCATAATATTCATGCAATTATTTTTTAATTAAGATTTTAAAAATCTTATATTTTATGCAAAAACATAGATAATAATCATAATGAAAACATAAACTAAGTTCAATGCATAGCACTTATAAATTTAAGGGAACCATAAGTCTATGAGAAATTTAAAAACTCTTGAAGTGAATGAGGACCCCTACTGGAAGTTGGAAATTTTCAAATAACTTTTAGCCAATGAGAAAGCACATCTACAATTTTGTTTGAAAACTCTTCTGGCAAAAGAAAGAGGAAAGCATGGGCAAGTACTTGGTACATTGTAATAGTTTCCTCTATTAAAGTCTGAAAGCCTAAAAATATGATTCTTTTAAATTAATACTTTAAAAGTAGCTATAAATTTTGCACTTAAAAACATAAAATTGGATTATATCCCTTTTTCTTCCAAACAGCAGCCCCATTTATTTTCTACCATTGAGAACATATACGAAAACCTTCATATTAAAAATCACTCATTAATTCATTATTTTATTAGTCTCAGGTCTGCTGTGAATAAACATAGAATATTGGGAAGCTTTGGGTACTCAGGATTATAGTTTTTCCATAGTTTCATCTAAGTACTGTCATTGATCTAAGGAAATTTCTCAAATCAATCTTAAAGAAAGTTCAAAAGATAAGTTCATTGATGTATTTGGCTCACAGTAGACTTAGCATTTATTTTCCCCTCTAAAAATGCCAACAAACAATATATTTAAAACACAGTATTTTAATTATATGCTAGAAGTCTTGCATTATTATTTGCTAACAATAGTAAGTAGTTTTTTTGATATTTTTCATTTTTGATAACTAATGGGGATAATAATGATAATGTATTAGGCCAAAATTAAAAATAATGTAATAGAGAAAAGAAAATATTAAAATCAATCAGTATTTTTGAGATCCTATTGCATATGAAGCAGTGTATATAGAATAAATTTTAATAATACGTCATATATATCATTTTTAACTATGCTTATACAGGATATATGAAAACCACTTTCATCTTAGCTGCCTAGCATCCCTTTTTACATAAACACATAATCTTAATATTTTCTTTTAGATACTCCATCTCAAATATGTTTATTTTGGTGTCTTTCCTGTATAATTTTTCATATCATCCTGTGTCATTTCCCAATGGTTACTAAATGGATATGCTACAGCTCCTGTAAATTTTGAGAGTGGGAGTAGGCATACTTAATATCCAGGGGAAATTTAAAAGTCTTGTGGAGAATTATTTGACAATCAACTTTCACAATCATTAATAAATAATCTAAAAAGAAATAAGCCAATGCAATTTTAGAGAAAAATGAACCAATAAAAGTTTCACTTTGACAATTATACAAAAATTAAAACTTTACTAAGAATAATTTATCAATTAAAAATAGTTTTTAAAATTAGTAAATTCTTGACCTCAAATGCAAGGGAAATAAAAACAAAAATAAACGAATGGGACTATAGCAAATTAAATAGCTTCTGCACAGCAAAAGAAACTGTCAACAAGATAAAGAGACAACCATCCGATTGGAAAAATATATTTGCAAGCAATGTCTCTGATGAAGGCCTAATATCTAAAATATACAAAGAACTCATAAAACTCTACAACAACAACAACAACAAATGATCTAATCAAAAAATGGGCAGAAGACCTGAACAGACAATTCTCCCTAGAGGTCATACAAAAGGGCAAATTACATTTAAAAAGATGCTCAACATTGCTATCTATTAGGGAAATGCAAATCAAAACCAAAATGAGATATCATCTCACACCTGTTAGAATAACTATAATCAACAGGACAAGTAATAACAAATGTTGGAGAGGATGTGGAGAAAAAATAACCTTTGTACACTGCTGGTGGGACTGCAAATTGGTACAACCACTATGGAAAACAGTGTGGAGGTTCCTCAGAAAACTATGAACTGATCTACCATGTGATCCAGCAATCCCTCTAATGGGTATTTACCCCAAAGATTTGAAAACCCGTATCCAAAAAGACATTTTCACCTCAATGTTTATAGCAGCATTATTTACAGTGGCCAGGACATGGAAACAATTGAAGTGTCCTATGATAGATGATTAGCTGAAGAAGCGGTGGTACATATATACAATGGAATATTACTCAGCCATAAGAAGAGATGAAATACTGCCATTTGTGAAAACATGGATGGACCTCAAGATAATCATGCCAGACAGAAGAAGTTGAAAAATGCATTATATCACTTATATATGGGTTATAAACCTAAAAGCAACAAATGAACAGGACAAACAGAGACTCATGGACATGAATAAGAGATTAGTGATTAGAAATTAGAGGGAGGAGATAGATTGGATAAAGGGGGTCAAATATGTGGTAATAAAAAGAGATATAACTATGGGAGGTAAACACAATGTAAATGCCTTAATGTTAAAGTGTATTGTTGAAACTTATCGGATTTTGTTAACCAAGGTCACCATAAAAAATAATTAATTAATTAATTAAAAATAAATAAAATAAAGATATTAAATTATGTAGAAGTTATGTAATGTAATGTGCTGAGAAAATAGGCAAGAGGAACTAAGTATATAAAATTTCAAATAACTAAAGTTGTAGGACTGAGTGGTTGGGGAGATAGTGAAAAATATCAAACTTTTTGTGTCATATGAGTGGTACAATTTAATTCTATATTATAAAGAGAAGGTAGGATCTTTTAGGGCTGAAATGATATTTGACTGGGGTAGGAATAATTTTGTAGATATTTGATAGGTAAAGATATTAGAGAATGGGACTGCAGTCAGTGGCAATAATATAGCAAAGGCAAAGAGCCTTAGGGCAGGTTGATTTGTACAAAACACCACTCTGGTTAATGGTTGAAAAGAACATGAGGTTGGAGGGTGAGATGAGGAATTAGAGAAATGTTTCACATGGTAAATTTCCTTATGCATGTATGGCTATTTTTTTCAATCTGATAAATAAGTCACTGTCACTACAGTTTAGACTGTGTGGAAGAAAAACTGACCAAAAAAGAAAATTACTAGCAAACTTGAGAGGAGTCTTAGAGCTTACCAACCTGTACAATTTGGCTTTGCCTCCAAACTAAGTTTTACCTCCCAAGGCTCCTCATGCTTGTTTCAATCCACTTGGGCTAGGCATTCTGTTCCCTGAACAAGTACAGTTTCCCTGCCTCTGCATTTACTATAAGTATATCCAACAGTTAAAAAGCAGGTCAAATAGCACTTCTTCAACAAAAGCCTTCTCCAATGATCTCAGTCCTAATTGACAGTCCCCTTCTATTTTACAATTGAACTTAGATTGCACCACTTACATGATACAAGCAACTTTGATTTATAAATACGTATGCATTTGTTTGCTCTACCCTACAAATTAACTAAATATTTTAAGGAAGAAACTATGTAATGCATCTTTCATACCACAGGGTTTTGCATTTTCATAAGCTACTCTATGAAAAAAATCTAACTCACAAAACAATGTGAAATACATGTTTGTTGAATGAATGCATTCCTATGTTGACACATTTTAATTCCTTTCTTCTCTTTATCATTACAACGTAATCCTTATATTGAATCCAATTTTTACACTTATCTTTTAACTCTTAGAAAATAAAATGATTAAAACACATCTAGTTCCACCCAAATAATATCTTCACCAAAGGGTAAAAAGACCATTTAGAAATTATCCTAATAACTGTGGGGAACAGGAAGTAATTAAAATGTCTTTTTGATTTACCTATGCGAATCAGAATGAAATATAAGATTGGAAGAGGGAAATTGAGCTGCAGTCTTATACTACCTGATCTGTTTAACTTCATACTGTAGATGTTGGGGAAGATTGGGTAAAAATAAAAATGATGTTTTTTTTTTTCTTAGGCCGTATTTTAGTTTGAAGTATTTTTGAAGATTCGGTATTCTGTAGCAGCTATGGATATTTATTTTTTAAACTGATGATTCCAATTTTTAATCCACATGAACATGAATGGAATTTTTCCTTTAAGTAACTTTTCACAAGGTTAATTTCTTTCTTTTTTTTTTTTTTTTTGATAAGCCTTCCAGAATAGGGACTTAGGGTGTTATTGAAGCACTTTTAAACCCAATTACCTTTTACAACAACTGAAGCAAGGCAGGGTGAGAAAAGACTTCAGGGACTTGGATTCTCCATTTTACCCATAATTATCCTAAAGTATTTTATTTGTCAATTCTCAACCACAACTCACACAACTTTAGAGTCTCAGGAAATAACTTTGGAAGGCAGACAGAAGCCTCTTTCAGAATAGAAAATGACTTAGAGATGGTTAGGACTAGATCGATGCTAGGGAGGCACTCTCCTTAGGCATAAAATATAAAAAGGGTGTTCCAAAAATCAGTAATGAAGATAAATATTTAATGCACCATTTTATTTTATTTGTTTGTATTTATTTGTATTTATTTATTTATTTATTTTATTATGGTGACATTGGTTAATGAAATCCATTAAGTTTCAGTGTACAATTTAACAGTAAAGCATATATGTATATTGCATTGTGTGTTCACCATCCATAGTTAATTCACTATTTTAAAGATGTAAATTAATGCAAAAAGTCCATGATTGATAAAAATCAAAATTTTAACTAATGACAAGATCCTACCCTGCACTTGAATGACTCACCTCAACTGCTTCACTTTAATCTCCTAAGTTTTTGGCACATCCCTAAATATTGTGTTAGAGTTGAGTGCCTTAATCACCTTATCCTAGCCCAGACTTTGAGTCTTGAACACTTTCACGTATGAATCTGAGTCCCTTCATTAAATGCCACCTTTAGATTCAAAATCCATTGTATCAGCACTTTTCCTCTGGATAGACCTTTGTTATTACAAACTTCACCCAGGGTCCCATCAAATTCTTGGTGGACTTTCACTAAGTGGGATAACAGTTTTTATCATGTGTCCCTGCCTTCAGGGATCTCTTACTCTTCCAGCTCCCAGTTTTGTTGTTAATCTTTACTTGCGGGAGACAGGGCAGTTTGTCACCATCTTTGTGCCAGGATCACAATTCTGCTTCACTCTTTTCGAATGAGTACTCCTCTCAGTTGAATAGAAAGATAGGAGTTTACACTCAACCGGGTCTCAAAAGGACCTCCCCCCAACCCTTCGGGAAGAAGTAAAAGTGAGAAATTTGGGAGAAAGAAAAATAAAGATCAAGACAATTCCGGCTTTCTCTTTGTTCTTAACACTTGAGCACTTTGCTTCTACTAAGTTCGCGTGCTCCTCCACACTAACCCGGGTTAGAGCCAGCAGCGTAGAAGGGCTTCAGGCAACTCCATGGGCCGCGCCCCCTGGACTGATCACCTCCCCTTATTGGCCTGAGAGCCTGTCACTCTAACCTGGCTCCCACTACAGCTAACCATTCACATAGTTTCGTTGCGCCTTGGTGTGTTTAATGTTGCCAATACACGAGATTTTTTTGGTGGGGGATAGTAGAGGCGAGTACAGGTCGTGCTGCAGTTAGTTCATTGAAAACTCAGTTGCTCTCCGAGCGGTCGTGCGGAGACTGCTTCGTTGTTGTTGTTTGTCCTGCTGTCTGTTAATATATCTCCTGTAGAGAGCTGCAACAATGCCCAAAAGAAAGGTAAGTGTTGGGAAGATAGAAGGGGGATTAGAGACTGAGGTACGTATTTTCTAATCGGCAGAGATTTTTTTAAAGCCATTTTAGCTTGTAGTTCAGTTTTGAGATGTACTGAGTGGAAATGGAGGGAAGGGCAAAGACCAGTCTCACATGCAACTAGTAGTTCACTTTTGACTTGTTTTGTTAGGTGAAAGAATCACTTAAGAGATGTCTCCACGCTGAATTACAAACAGCCATAGTGCTGTGCTGTCGCTTCCTACCCCACCTCTCTTCCTACTAGGGTAACCACACTTCCAGGCACCGGTTTCCTCCCCAGCCTCTGGCTTTTCTCTGGGAATAGTCCCATTTGGGGGAACGAAGCCATGGCTTTCTCCCATATTTGCCTTTGTTCTTCCCGTTTTCTTTTTCCATTACCCGGCTTCCCTCCTCCACTTCTTGTCATGCCAGATGGCTATGCAATGGTAAGCCTGTGCCATTAGGCGGCGCAGACTTCAAACTGTCCTAGAGAAGAGAGAGATTCACCGCTGTAATTAGCAACTCTAGGGCTAAGGGATCTGGGTTCTCCCAGATTTCTGTCTAAACGTAAGAGAACTGCATCAGATAAACTATTATTGATGTTGAGATAGCGTGGATTTGTCCACTTTAGATATGCAGAATTGATCTGAGCTATTCAAGGGCTACAGGTCTCCTACAAACCCTCACTTCAAAATTCCTGGCTCCCCTCTTGGAAGGGAAATAAATTCACACTCGGTGTTCATTTTGGTGGGACAGGAGATCCCTTAGCAGTGAAACGGAACGTTGTTTCATGCTTGATAAAATTGTAAAACACTGTGATAATGTAAGGCATTATGATTATTTTTGCTATTATTTGTATTTATCCATTCGCCTTCCCTAATTCTAGAACATGGGCATAAGATCGAAATTCTCCTGTGCTATGCGGCTATGGTATGAATCGTGCAATAGGTTGATAATTCCCAGACTAGAGGGCTGCTCAGGCACGGAAAGAAATGGTTTCTGATCACCATCCCCCTTACTGAGATTCCCGCCATCGCATTTTTCTAGTGTTGTGCAATAGATCTTGCTATTTTACAGAGCTGACAGCAACCTTGCAGCAGGTAGTGGCGGGAAGTTTTAAAAACGCGGCTGGCTCTTCAGAATAACGCATTGACGTTGTAACAAAGAGCCCCCCAAAAGCATTGTGGGGGTTGTAGTTCTTGTATGTAGAACTTGGAGGGGAAGATAGTCCAGAGTCTCTAGAGAGGGTCAGATAAGCACAACTGCATCTTAAACGTAAAGGAAAACGGAAATTACATGAAGCTGCCCCTTCATTCTGCCCGCCCCCACACATTTTTGGCTTTAACACTGGCTACAGCAGGTGGATATTAAAATTTAAAACGTTTGTTTTTAGGAGATAAAATGTATATAAAAGGATGAAATTGATTGTCATTTGTGTAAACTTAGGTTTTGAGAATGCATTTGCATCTTGGTATGTAATTGCACATTAGTAGACAGCAGTATGTAGTATGCTACTAGGAAATAACTTGCGGCTGTTTGAACGGGAATCCAAGAAAAAGTCATAAGCAGTTATATTGCAACTGTAATCCATAGGCAATATTTTCTTATCTATGTGTTTATATCGATGACCTTATTTCTGTATGGTTTTCTCTTCTGTATAGGCTGCAGGTCAAGGTGATATGAGGCAGGAGGTGAGTTTCTTTAGTTTTAAAGAATGCCCCCCCCACACACAAATTAACTCATTTATAAACTTGAGGCTGATAAACAGCTAAAACATAGATTCAGGTTAGTATATTTTACTGTGTGATTACCGATATGGTATGCCAGTGACCTCTCCCAGAAATATAGTAGGTATTGAAAATTCCAACCTTCTTGGAATTTATGACCTTATTGTGCTTGTTAAGATATAGAGAGAGCTTCTTTTAAGCAAAATAACTTTGCTTTGTCAGTTTACAAGAAGGAGCTATATTTTCATTTCTAAATATGCTCTTTGTTACTAACCATTGTGTTCACTTAGCCTAGCAATTGAAATTTAATTGGGGATTTATTTTTCCTTAGCTATATGAGAACTCTAGAGTAGGGAAAAATCAGAACTTATATTTTATAATCTAGTTCATAATTGCTACTTTAATGACAATATTTATGTAGTGTTACTCTAAAAATTTTCACAATATAAAAATTCTAGTTTTATGTATCCATAGTTCTCTTAACTGATAATTTTCTTTCACTTGTAGCCAAAGAGAAGATCAGCAAGGCTATCTGCTGTAAGTAGTCTTTTTTAAAAAGCTGCCCATGTATTGTAAAATATAATTAAAAAATTCAGGTAATCCTAGACAATACTATATTTAATACAAGATTTATGTTTAACGTTTTAAGAAAAAAATGTTCACACCAAGTAAATGTTTTTCTTTTCTTAGTGCTCAGTTTGAACTGCACCCATTTATTTTAAGAGGACGAATTTCACTGTTAGTGATCTTTCTTCAGTTATGATTTCTTCACTTTTTTTCCCCTATGACTTCTGTTTTTTTGATGCAGATGCCTGTACCCCTTATGCCGGAGTTGAAGCCTAAAAGAACATCAACTCCAAGGGTAAATATTCAGTTCTAAATGTTGAGATAAAATTGCTTTTCTTCAGAAATAAATTACTGAAAGGCATACAGCTGATCATTTTCCTTTATTTACTATTCAGTTCGTAATATATTATACTATATCATACATATAATCTCTTTGAGTAGGGAATATTAATTCATGTTCTGTGATTGTTCACTGTGTTTTGGCATTTTTATTAGAAAGAGACAAAACAAAATTTTAGCTGGATAGACCCATAAAATGTACATGCCTTTGACATCATATAGTCACAATACCCATATTCCTGGGAAAACAAAAGGTGTACACTGTAATAACCAAAGTAGTGCTTTATTATTATTATTAATTGCATGTTGTGATTTTTTGTGTGAGAAAACCTTTTTTTATTATTTATTACTTATTTATTTTTTAACTTTTTAAAAGTTAAGTTTATTGGGGTAACATTGGTTAATACAATTATATAATTTTCAGGTGTGCATTATAATTTCACATCTGTATATTCTATTGTGTGTTTACCACCCAAAGTCCAATTTCCTTCAGCTATCATATTTGACCCCATTTACCCTGTTTACCTTCCCCCTCCTCACTTACCCATTATCCTCTGGTAACCACTAGTCTATAGTCCATGCCCATGAGTCTCTGTTTGTTTGTCCAGTTCTTTTGTTGCTTTTAGGTTTATATCCCACATATAAGTGATATCATGTGATTTTCAACTTTTTCTGTCTGGTTTATTTCGCTTAGCATGACTATCTCAAGGACAATCCATGTTGTCACAATGGCAGTATTTCATCTCTTCTTATGGCTGAGTATTATATGTATCACAGCTTCTTTACACAATCATCTATTGTAGGACACTTCAATTGTTTCCATGTCCTGGCCGCTTTGAATAATGCTGCTATGAACATCGTTGTGCAAATATCTTTTTGGATATGTATTTTGAAGTCTTTGGGGTAAATACCCAGTAGCGGGATTGCTGGATCATATGGTAGATCAGTTCTTAGTTTTTTGAGGAACTTCCATACTGTTTTCCATAGTGGCTGTACCAATCTGCAGTCCCACCAGCAGTGTATGAGGGCTTCTTTTTCTCTGCATCCTCTCCAACATTTGTTATTACTTGTCCTGTTGATTATAGCTATTCTGATATAGGTGTGAGATGGTATCTCATTTTGGTTTTGATTTGCATTTCCTTAATAGCTAGCGATGTTGAGCATCTTTTCATATATTTGTTGGCTATTTGTATGTCCTCTAGGAAGAAGTGTCTGTTCAAGTCCTCTGCCCATTTTTTGATTGAATCATTTGCATTTTTGTTGTTATTGAGTCATATGAGTTCTTTGTATATTTTGGATTATTAAGTAATGCTTTTTAATAATAGTAGTAACTAAAATTTGATAATACCTTTAGTTTGCAAAGTGCTTTCACATACATTATTTTTAATGGGCAAAATTGATTTCATATAGACTCTATGCTCTAATTTAAAATAGACATTAGAAATAGAAATAGCCTCAATATTAAATTCACTTTTCCCATACTTATATTTATTTATGTGTATGTGTGTAAATATAATGTCATTTTATTTCTTTTTTTAAATTTCTTTGAGGTATGATTGATGTTTTAAGGATTGGTTTAGTTCTGAAAATCATAAAAGTTTAAAGCTATCAGAAACATTAGAGTCATCTAATCCCATCATTTTATGGTTGAAGAAACTCTAAATGTGTTAAAGAAGAATGCGATGAAAATGCTGAAAATGGAGAAACTAAAATTATAGAATTATCTTACAATATTAACAGATTTGTCCATTTGAAAGTTTAACAATGGGTGCAAGTGAAAGAAATCTTATTTGCCTTGTAGTTCAAACTTTGAGAAGTGTTAAATAAGTAGTAGTTCTATAATGTCTTAGTCTTTTCAGGATACTATAACAAAATACCACAAACTGGATGGTTTATAAGAAATTATTTCTCACAGTCTGAAGGCTGGGAAGTTCAAGAATAAGTTGACAGCATTTTTGTGACTGATTTATAGATGGTAGTCCTCTCTCTATGTCCTGACATGATGGTAGGAGCTAGAGAGCTCTCTGGGGCTCCTTTCATAAGGACATTAATCTCATTCATGAGGACGCTATCCCCACAACCTAATAACCTCCCATAAGACCTACCTCCAACTACCATCACATGCTGGATTAGGTTTCATCATATGAACTTTGGGGTACACAAACATGCAGTATGCAGCATGTAGTATAATGGTATCTAAGGGGAAAAGAAAAAAACAAATTTAAAAATGAGATTTATAGGTATGAGTAGTGGTAGCAGTGGCTTAGCCTTGCTATTAATAGAACAATGTCATTGATCATGACTTAATACTAATATAATGACTCTTCTTATTAAATACAGACTAGTTCTGTATTCCTTCTGTCAGCACATGTGGATTATTTGTAAATCCTTTCCCCAAATTATATGATCTGTACACTTCCCTGCCTCACAGATTGAAAAATAAATCATTATGTAAATGTTTCTAATAAATCTTGTTTTGTATATTTAATGCATACCACATTTTAAAGTATTATAGTAAAACACTGAAAATGGGATAAAAAGCCAAAGCACAAACCAAACCTGTGCATATAGGGAATATATTTTTTAAATGATCCTATGATATATTATAAAATACATGAAAAGTAGCTTTTTACAAAAGAAAACTACATCTCACCATTATAGAAACATAATGTATTATTTCTTCAAAAAAATGTACTTTTTGTTTACCTAAATGGTACTCATTGAGAATTGCTAATATAGAATATATGTCATTTTTCTGTATTTACTCTGTTTCTTCATATTTGTAATGAAAATTATATAAATAAATTTTTGTGAATTTATTGTTTATGTTTTTTTGGAGATATTTAATTAATTTTATTTCTTATCATTTTTTTCCTTATGATGTGATATTCACGAGGCCTTTTCCATAGGAAAACTACTCTTTTTTTTTGTAAAGGAAGTGTTATTATTTTCATAAAATAAACATAATCCTGTCTAAATATTTAGGGGAAACAATTATAAATTTAAAAATACAATCTTTTTTTCTCTATCTATATATAGGTGCTAACTCCTAAAAAAGAACCTGAGGAAATAAAAGAAGAAAAAATAGAAGATGTCGCAGAAGAGGGAGGAGAAAAGAAAGAAGTGGTAGTAGCAGAAGAAAAAAATGAAAAAGAATATCAGAAAGGAGATGGAGAAGATCAAAACAAGGAAGAAGAGAAAGGAAAAGATGGAAAAGGGGATGAAGATAGAAAAAAGAAAGAAGATGGAAAAGAGGAAGAAGACCCAAAAAAGAATGGAGATGAAAAAAGTGGTGATGATGTAAAAGGGGAAGAAAATGGCAAAGAAGAAGAAGACCAAAAAGAGAAAGGAGATGAAAAAGAGGGTGAAGATGGAAAGGGGAAAGGAGAAGATGGCAAAGAATCTGAAGATGAAAAAGATAAAGGAGAAGATGAAAGACAGGGAAAAGACAGAAATGAGAAAGGATATGAAAAAGTTGATGAAGATGGAAAAGAGGAGAAAAGTAGAAATGATGATGAAGATGGAAAAAAGAATGAAAGTGGAAATAAGGAGGAAGATGGAAAAGAAAAAGAAGAAAATGAAAAAGAGGATAAAGATGGAAAAGAGGAAAAAGGAAAACAGGAATAAGATGGAAAAGGAGATGGGAAAGATGGAAGTGATAGAAAGGAAGATGAAAATAAAGCAGAAGTTGAAAAAGTAGCCAAAAATAAAGAGGTCAAAAAAGAAGAAGAGTCTCAGAGTATCATTTAAAACTTCCCTATATAGTTTCAATAATTTGGTAATATGTACCTCCATGTTGTAATGTTAATAGAGATGAATATTTTATCAAATATTTTATAAAAACAGCTTTTCTTTAGTATCAACTGAATTTCAGAATATCTTCATACTGATCATTAGCCACAAAGTTACTAACATGAAACCTTTATCTATAAGTATTATGATTATAATAGTAGAATATGTAGAAAAAATATACTTTCAATTTTGTGTAAGTTATGTGTTATTTTTTTTTAATTTTAATTTTACTCTTATATATGATAAGCTGGTAAAGTGGAAAGATCCTAAAAGAAAATAGTTTCTTCAAATGTTCTTGGATTCTCTAAGTTGCTTTTATAAAGAAGGTGAATTATTTTCATGTAATGCTAAGAGTTAGAATTATCTTTCCCAAAAATTACTGGATTATTATTTTGAAAAAAAATAAAAATTGTAATTTCATTTTTAAAAGAAATGCAAATATTTATTTTAGAAAGGAAGTTCTGATTATGTATGTCTACAAATTTTTACTGGAATTATCATAATAAAAAGTATCTTCAAAGATGATTGCAGTTTGTTATATCTCCAAAAATATAGTTAATGAAATATTATAATGCTTGATTTTTATTGTGATATTTGTGAAAACATTTACTTTTTTTTGCACTGCGATAAAATTAACAGCATAAAACTTATCATTTTAACTATTTCAAAGTATAAAATTCTTTGGATTTTAGTATATTCACAATGTTGTACAACCTCCACTGTCTAATTCCAGGCTATCCCTCCATACACACACTGGTCTCTGGCAACCACTAATTTACTTTCTGTCTCTAAGGATTTGCCTATTCTGGATATTTCAGATGAATGAAATCAGTAATATGTGATATTTTTGTATCTGGCTTCTTTCCCTGGGTATATTGTTTTCAGTTTTATCCATATTGTAGTATGTATCATTACTTCACTCCCTTTTATGGCTGAATAATATATTGCATCAATATATTACATTGTTGATGGACATCTGTGTTGTTTCCATGTTTTGTCAACTATGAATAATACTGCTATGAACATTCATATACACGTATTTTTTTTTGCGTGCATGTATGTTTTCATTTCTCCTGGGTATATACCTGGGAGTGGTTCATATGGTAATTATGTGTATAATTTTTTGAGAAATTTCCAGACCGTTAGGCAAGTGGCTTCAGCATTTTATATTCTCACTAACAATGTATGAGGGTTCTAATTTTTCCAAGTCCTTGTCAACACTAGTTATTGTCTATATTTATTATAGCCATCCTAATGGTGGATTTGGAGGTTATCAAAAATCATTGTGATTTTTATTTTAATTTTTCTAATGAAGTTGAGCATCTCTTGTGCTTAGTGGCTGTATATATGCTTTGGAGAAATATCTAACTTCTTTGCTCATATTTTTAGGTTGTCTTTTTAGTATGAAGTTGTAAGACATGTATACATTTTGGATATAAATCTCTATTACCAGATATAATGATTTGAAAACATTATCTCTCATTCTATGGGTGTTTTTTCATATTTTGATAAAGTCTTTTGATGCACAAACATTTTAAATTTTGATTAAGTCCAATTTATCTACTTTTTATTTTGGTGGCATATCTAAGAATCTGGTACCAATTCCAAGAGCACCAAGATGTACACCCATGTAAATGGTTTTATAGTTTTATTTTTTATATTTAAGTCTTTGATATGTTTGGGGTTAAATTTTGTATATGTTGTGAAGTAGGGGTCCAACTTTATTCATTTACATGTGGCTATCCATTTGTCTAAGTGCCATTTCTTGAAAAAACTTTCTCCATTGGATAATCTGGGTGCTCTTCAAAAATCAGTAGACCACAGATGTTTAGGTTTATTTCTGGACTCAATTCTATACCATTGAACCATATATCTGTTTCTATGTCAGTACCACACTTTGATTACTAAAGCATTGTGTAAGTTTTGACTTTTGTATTATGTGTCTTCCAACTTTATTCTTAGCTATTTAGGGTTCCTTACAATTCTACATTAGTTTTATGATCAGCTTGTTCATTTCTACAAAAAAGAAAAAGAAAAGACAGTTGGAGTTTTAATAAGGACCACAATAAATAGACAGATAAATTTGGGGAACATTGCCGTATTAACAAAATCATCTTCCAATCTACAAACAACAGATGTCTTTTTATATTTAGGGTGTCTTTAATTTCTTTTAAAACTATTTTGTAGTTCTTATGTACAAGTCTTGCACTTTCTTGATTAAATTTATTCTTAAGTATTTTATTCTTTCTGACACTATAAATGAATTTTTTATCTCCATTTTGGATTGTTTGTTGCCAGTGTATAGAAATACAATTGATTTTTTATTATTGGTCTTTTATCCTGTCATTTTGCTTCACTTATTTATTAGATTTAATAGGTAGTTTATGGGTTCTTTAGAGTTTTCTATTTATGTTTATGTCATCTGCAAGTAGATTGTTTTGTTTTTCTTTCTAATTTAAATACCTTAGCCTATTTCTTTTTTCTTACCTAATTTTCCTGGCTTTAAAATGGATTCAGATATGTTAAGACAAAACAAGAAAATACACAGATTCAGAAATTCAGCTTTCAAAGCCTTGAATTTTTTTTTTTTTTTGCCAAGCCCTGAAAAATTTTATACCTTCACTCAAAACTTGCTACTATAATCAAAATCAATGTGAAAGGACTGGTGAAACTGCTAGATACCTTGCCTGGATCCCTCATTTCCTAGCCATATTCTGCAACCACAGAAAATGTACTGTTATAACTCCCAACACAGAAACTGCTCTTTTGAGCACCTTAACCCCCTTCATTGTCGAGGCTAAAATAAAAGTAACAATCCTGATTTCCTCTTTAAAAACACATTCCAAGTGATAAAAAGAACTGTGGTAATGAGTAATCTTAACTTTTCATGTGAAATTCTTTCCGATACATAAAAAAGTTATTCACTTTCACCTTACATTATTTTAACTATATGATAAAGCATTCATATAGCAATGCCATCGTATACTATAGAAGAGTCATTCCTTAACACCATGATACTAAAATAAATTTCCCCCCATGTCTCACATTGTTTTATTTCTTTATGTTTTAACTAGATCTTATTTCCCCTTTGCCATAAAAACTTTGGTTCACATAATTTCTCTTCTAAAAGGCTCAATAGTAGTAAGATATGAAGGGAGGTATATAGTATGGGACTGTGCTGATTTATAGAGGCAGCACACCATCAATGAGTGAAAATGGATATAAATTGTAAATCTACTGTAGCAGAACACTCTTTACTAAAGATGTGGAAAAATAGACAAATGTATAAAAAAATATTCAGGAAACCCCACATAAAAGTTCAAGAAGTACACTTGGAATTTCTATAGTAATATAAAGCATCTTTTGTTAACTCATTAGCAACACACGTTTTTGGTAATATATAATACTGATTCATCACAATAATTGATTTTATGAGTATACAGTGCTGAAATTTTAATCTAAAATTTTCTGTTGTGACTTTAAAGTGAATTTGGCTTGTGTCAGCATGCCTCAGAATAAAAATAAATGGAAATAACCTTTGAAATTGTAATTAGATGAAAAAGCATAATTTAGTCTATTGCTGTACCTTGAGAAAAAGAATAACTACACAAATCTTCAATGCCATATCTGCTGCATAAAGCAAGGCCTACCCTTTATGTTTACTCCTAATAATATTTAATATGTTTCATGCTTTTCATGCTGAACATTATTAATTCTTCTTTTTTAAAAAAACATGTTTTGTATGATACAAGCAAAAGGAGACATAGAGCAAGTGCATGTCAGACTTGGACTCTAATTTCATAAACCATAATATTATAAGAATTATTGATGACTTACTGAGATCACATAGATAAATATTGACATCATCTTAAAAATAAGGTTATGAAAATCTTAAACAATAATATTTTGGTCCTAAAATAATTATTTTTATTCAAAATATCATTGCAGCAATCTTCTAAAACTAAGAAACAGGACTGTGGAACAAGTTGGTTAACATACAAGGAATAAAGAAAAACTCCACCAAATCAGCTGCAGTTTACAGCTTCCTGCACAAAAAATTAAGTTAAATCTAAACTATGATGGTAAGTAAATGAATTGTGTGAAGATACTTTTCTAGAATACAGAAAAGGTTTTTAAATGTGATATTTACACAATAGATATTATTTTTATCTTAAAATACATAGATTTAAGACTTTTCATTAATAATGATTCGTTTCATGAATACAATATAGTCTTTCAGATCATGTTAATTTCCAATGAGAAATAACAAGTCACTCACTCACCAATGTTACAATTTAGATTATTTAATCAATAAATATTTATTGAGTATTTACTATGTTTCAGTTAGGTACTGGTATTACATCTGTGAAGAAAATAGGGATGTTCCTTGCCCTCATAGATCTTATAGTCTAGCAGAGGAAACCAAAATATTTATTTTAATCACATAAGTAATCATTAATTACAACTTTTGTTAATGCTATAGAAGAGTTGTAAGGTAGCTAAAAGACGGTATGACAGAGACCTGGGAGAAGTTCGCACTTGTGAGTGGTTAGAAGTTAAAATTTTCATATAATGTGTCTGTCTAATCCATTTTGCCAAGACATATGGGTTGGTTAAACTAAGGTAAGAGGTTCTCACTTGAAGTTTCCCATGCAATTATAGGCACACAGTGACTGGGATTGGAGTTACCTACAAGCTCAACTGAGCAGATATTTAAGATGGCTTCTTCAATAAACTGTCTAGCATTTTAGCTTGTTCAGCTTGTATGGTTTTCCACATGGCTAGACATTTTTTTTTATTATCATTAAAAGTATGGTGGTTTCAGGGTAGTCCAAATTCTTACAAGGTGGCTGATAACTGGTGGTTGGCTTACTCTGGAATGTGTATTTCAAAAGACCCAGGCACAAGTTGCAAGGCTTCTTATGACCCAGCCTGGGAAACTGTATTACTTCTACCACATTTTTTTTGGTCAGAAAGAAGGTCAGCCCAAATGTAAGAGAAGAAAATAGACAAAGACATGAATACAGGGAGGCATGATTCATTAAGAAGACATCTTTAGAGATTAACCACCATAATGCTCCATTTTCTTTATTCTGTTTCCAGAATTCCTACATAGATGTTGGACCTTCTGGACTGATCCTTTATTTAAAATAAATCTTTCTATTTTATTTTGCTTCTCTCTTTTCTTTCTTTCTTTTTTTTCTGGGATATACTTTTATATGTATATATGTTCATCAAAATGTCTATGGAATTTTATATTTATTTTTAATTTCCATGAACTCTTTCTTGTTCTATACTTTTCCATTTTTTCATGTCATGCTGTTCTTATCTCTTGATGTAACATTTTCTCACCTCTATTCCCTGGTATCAATTTCACAAGTTTGCTGCTATTTTTAATTTGTTTGTTTTAAGTTTTCTTCTGTTCTCTGGATTGCCATATTTCCTGCAAGGTCCTCTTCTCCCCTCCCCATCTCTAGTGCTTGGTTTACTATCCGCCTTTAATCTTACAGTCTTGCCTTAAATGCCTGGTGATTTTAGACATTTAACACTCATATTTAAGAATGAGACACTAAAAAAGCTGGTTGAGTGGAGGAAGTCAATTAATGGCACCATGAGATGATTTGTAGGAATCTGGCCATTTCGTGAGCTGGATCTACCAATGTCATTCTATATGGGCCTTATCTATTTAGCTAGTGAGTTTCTCTAGAGAGGAATCATGCAAACTCCTGTCTGAACGTATAAGCTTTACTACAGAAAATCTGAAGTCCAAATAAAAAAGTGGCACTGTAGGTATCTGTATTAGTCAGGGCTCTCCAGGAAAACAAAAGCAATAGGAGATTAGATAGATAAATAGAGAAATAGATAGATGATAGATAGATCATAGATAGATAGATACATAGATATATAGATACATAGATAGATACATAGATACATAGATACATAGATACATAGATGATAGATAATGAGTAGATAGATAATGGATAGGTATACTGATAGACATATAGGTAGATAGATTTATTATAAGGAATTGAGTCACATAATTTTGGAAACCAACAAGTCTAAATCTGTAGTGTAAATTGGCAGACTCAAAAACTAGGAGAGTTGATGTTACAGTTCCAGTATGAAGGGTAGGCAACCTAGAGAACCAGGAAAACCAATGGTTCAGATGAAGGCAGTCAGCTAGATAATCTCCTCTTAAAAAGACTGGTCTTTTTATTCTATTTAGGCTTTCAGCTGATTGGATTAGGCCCACCCACATTACAGGTAGCAATCTTCTTACTCAAAGTTACAGATTTAAATGTTAATCTCATCCAAAAATTCCCTCTAAGCTGACATGTAAAACCATTACAGTCATACTGATTAATATGTACACTTTTAATTAATTCTCCATGATGTTTTCAAAAAGCACCTTACCTCTGTACCTAGTTGTACCTGGTATCACTGAATCCAGAGCCCTTTTGTTTCAAAGTCTCTGGTGACTAAATTTCTAGCCTTGACCAATAGAATGTGGCAGAAGTGATTTTGAGTCAGTTCTGGGTCTAAACTTAAAATAGTGTTTCTCAAATTCAGCACTACTAACATTTGAGTTTAAATAATTATTTGCCGAATGAGGCTGACCTGTGCATTATTAGACATTTAGCAGCATCCCCGGCCCCTACTAGCTAGATGCCAGTTGCATGCTCACCTCATTTGTGACAACTAAAAATGTCTTCAGACATGGCCAAATATTCCCTGGTTTAGGGGCAAAATACCCCCAGTTGAGAACCACTGATTTTAAAAGATTAGTGCCTTCAGCTTTCTAATTATTAGAATATTCACCTTTGGAATGTGTGTTTTGGGGAAATCCAACCTCCACATGAGAAGTCTGATTACCCTGAGTTGTGTATGGAGAAAAATGACTCTGTATGGAGAAAAATGAGGAATCCTATGTATGGAAGCTAGTATGATTACTAGCTGACCCTGAGGAATTTTAACCGTTACAGCTGAGGTGCCAAACATGTAGATGAAGAAGCCATTTCAGATGGTCAGCCAGTAAAATTTTCAAATGACTCTGGCCTCCACCACCATTTGACTGTAATCCAAGTGAGAGCAACACAGATGATACCTGTTAATTCACAGCATTTTGAGACAATAATACATTTTTATCTTATGTCATTATGTTTTGGGGTTATTTATTACAACATGATAAGTAAATGGAACATAAATTATCAAGAAAATAATGCAAAAAAATTTTTGGGACTCAAGTACCTAAACTTCTACATTTAATAGTATATATTAGTGCCCAGTACAGTGAATTAAAAGGGAAAATGTCAAAAAACATCATGTGGAAGTTTTAGAACATTAAGTATTAAAAGAATAGCTTAAAAGCTTACAATTCTCAGTCTCGTACTCATTCTCCTTCTCTAATCTCTCAAATGCTGCACATATACTTCATATAAATAAGCTTATATACAAAGGAGAAGAAATAAGAATGACAAAGCCTTCTCAACAACACTGGAAGCTTGAAGACAATAAATTATGACTTCAAAATTATTAAATAAAAGTAATTTACAACCTAGAATCTATATCTACACAATTTACCAATCAAATATGAGAGTAAAATAAGAACATTTTCATATATGAAAAGCCTCAAATATTTTATCTCCTATGCACTCTCTCAGAAAGATAATATATGAATATTCTTTAATTATGTCAAGTTTGGAGATTATGTTTTATTTTTTAATGAAGTGTTACTTTGTATATATGGAAATTATTTTATATTACCACTGTCTTAGAAAGAATTAGGATGAGTACAGGCCAATAGAAACATGGGAGCAGCTTCTACGATAACTGTCAACAATTCTCCTAGGTTTGGGTTATCTGAGATAATCAGAATTCTTAAACTGCTTTGATATGCATTAATTAAGGTCAGAAGAAAATGCCTCTTGGTTTTTTCTATTTTTATTTCAGAATATAAAGAATGAGCTCTCCCATAACAGGTATGTGTATGGGAAGCCAGTGCAGATACAAGAACTAAAAGAATAACAAACAAATAGAGCTAAAGCATTTGTCAGAGCATATCTGGAAGCATTCTTGCATCTGGCCACCATGCCATATCAGATTAATACTGATTCCCCAAGGCAACAATATAAAAGATAGCTTGACAAAGAAAAAATGTGTTTTCACAAGTAACTAAATATATTTCATATTTACAAAAAGCTCTTAGAGGAAGACAAAAATCTTCAACATCCAGTCAAACATGGAAAAGAACTGGGAACATGGGAAAAGACTAGCTCAGAGCAAAGGATAGCCCTAGAACAGTTCTAATCATAGTCATTTCATAATTATGATTGCAGTAACAACTCTTATTTATTAATATCACAGAAAAGATACAAAAGCAAATTAATAGTTCCAAAGATATTACATTCTGATGTAGCCTTTTCACTTCTAATATTGTCTACCCATGAAGCATATCATAAAGATGGAGGAAGAAGGATCTACACGTTCAATGGGAACTTTAAGATTGTAAGGCCTCATTAATGAGAGTTTCAGAATCTTAGTGAAAATATTAGAAGGTATTACTCAAAATAGAAGATAGATAATTTTATGATTAATACTGAAACAAATTAAAGTTTTAATGAATAAATCTAATTGAGCATAAATAGTGCAAGGATTCACTTGGATACAAGCATAGTGAATAAGCTCCGTGATCAGATGATAAATCAAAATGTGCAAGTATTAAAAGAAAATGCTTTGTGGGAGCATTGTAAAAATCCATGCCAAGATGGTGGAGTGGATAAACACTGTGGTTGCCTCCTCTCACAATGACATCAAAATTACAACTAACCTACAAAACAACTATCAATGAGAATCACTTGAAGTCTAGATGAACAGAAGTCCTATAATTAAGGCTATACAAATGAAGTGACATGGAGACTGGTAGGAGGGGTGGAGATGTGAAGCAAGTTGGCCACACACTCGCATGTGGCAGTTGAGCATTAGAAGTAATATCTTAACAGCGGAGGTCACTCCAGAGGAGCAAGTGGTTCCAACTTGACACCAAGCTCCCCAACATAGAGCACCAGGGCCAGAAAGAGAAGTCCCCATGACATTTGGCTGTGAAACCAGTGGAGCTTGTGGCTGAGTTAGATGGAGGTTGCTGAAGTCTCAGATATTCCTGTTGAAGGACCTGTGGACACACTCACTGACAGACTCACTCACTCACTCTGAGCCCGATGCTGGGGCAGCATCTCAAAAGGTGCCAGGGACATTTGGGGAGGAACTGAATTGTCTGGCTTCAGGGCAAGAGTGAAAGGGGCAATTTACTCCCAGACAGAAATAGTGCCAGAGAACACTGTTCCTTTGTTGATCTCTTCCCTTTCCCAGACTCCAGAGGGCACCGTATCTGAGTCTCCATCAACCTGGCTAACACCAGTAGCCAACTCTAGTGATTTTCTGAGATCGTACCCCACCCAACTTGCAAGCCCACCAAAGTCACTTCCAGTGGCTTTTTCATACAAACGGTTTGTCTTGGCTCATGCTGTGGATTTTTCTAAAATCTTTTAAAGGTATCAAAAAAAGCAGCATCTGGCTACATACCTCTTGCTGAAGAGCTCCAAGCCTGGCACTAATGGTAGCAGGCCTCAATTTTTAACTTAGCCTCTCCCAGACAGACTCAAGGCCAACATGGTGGATGTCTGCAGATTGCTTTGTAACTCATACCAGATGACCCTATGCAGGGCACAGGCAGTGGTTGAACTGGGCCTATAGTGGAGCCCCCTCCAGGAGCCCTGGGGCTGGCACATCCAGTGGCCACTTTAAACTTATTCAGAACACTACCCAACAGCCTCCACAAACAACACATCGAAAGGGTCGACTCAGTAGGCACAAGTGCCTAGCTAAAATGAGTCCTGCTCCACAGGGTCAGCCACTACACAAAGCTTCTCCACTGTAGTCACTAGTCAATCCTCACAATAAATCAACCTGAGAGTCAATTCTTCCCACAGATAGAAAAACAGCAACCAAGGATTGACTATAACAGGAGGGCAAACACAACCCACACAAGAGACACAAACCTGGACTACCTGGGTCAGGTGACCAGGGAGACTGCACCACTGGGCTCCATAGAACACCTACTACTTAAGGCCACTCTACTAAGACCAGGACACATAGCAATTATACCTAATACATAGAAACAAACAAAATGAGCAGCCAAAATTTTGAGACGAAAAAAGGAACCAAATGAAAGAACAGAACAAAGCTTCAGAAACAGAACTAAATAAAATGCAGACAAGTAATTTACTAGATGCAAAGTTCAAAACACTGGTTATAAAGATGATCATTGATCTCAGTGAGAACTTCAACAAAGAGATAGGAAACATAAAAATAGAGATAGAAAACATTTTTAAAAAGTCAGAAATAAAGAATGCAATAACTGAAATAGAGAATACATTAGAGAGAATCAAGAGTAGAGTAAACTAAATCAGAGATTTGGAGGATAAGGTAGCAGAAACACCCAATCAAAACAATAACAAAGAAAAGAATCCCCTAAAATGAGGATAGTTTAAGGGGCCTCTGAGAAAACATCAAGTGTAACAACAATTGCATCATAGGGGTACCAGAAGAAAGAGAGAGAGAGAGAGAGAGAGAGAGAGAGAGAGAGAGCAGGAAATTTAAAACCTATTTGAAAAACTAATGACAAAAAACTTCCTTATTCAGCAAAAGAAATAGATATGTAAGTCTAGAAAGTGCAGAGTCCTAAACATGATTAACTGAAAGAGGTCCACGCCGAGAAACATCATCATAAAAATATCAAAGGTTAAAAACAAAGAAAGAATCTTAAAAGTAGCAAGAGAAAATAGTTAGATGCTTACGAGGGAACTCCCATAAGATTGTCAGCTGATTTCTTAACAGAAACTTTGTAGGCCAGAAGAAATTGGCATAGAATATTCAAAGTAATGAAAAGTAAGAACCTACAACCAAGATTACCCAACAAAGCTATCATTTACATTTAAAGGACAGATAAAGATCATCCCAGGCAAAAAAAAAAAAAAAAAAAAAAAAAAGCTAAAGGAGTTCATTACCACCAGATCAATATTATAAGAAATGTTAAAGGATCTTCTTTAAGAAGAAGGAAAAAAAGATTTAAAAATACTACTAATAAAATGGCAATAACTATTTATCTACCAAAATTAATTTAAATGTAAATTGATTAAATGCTTGATAAAAAGTCATAGGGTGATTGAATGAATAAGAAAATAAGACTCTTACATAGGCTGCCTACAGAAGACTCACTTCAGTTGGAAAGACTCATACAGACAGAAGTTAAAGGGATGAAAACAAGTGAAAAAAAAATAAGCTGAGGTAGAAATGCTTAAAACAGCCAAAAAAGACAAAGAAGGGCCAAGTAATCCTACTTCTGGGTATTTATCCAGAGAAATTCAAAATACTACTGCAAAGGGGTATTTGCATTCATATGTTTATTGCAGCATTATTTATAACAGCTAAGGCATAGAGGCAACCTGGGTGTCCATTAGTGAATGAATGGATAAAAAAGAAATTACATATATACAATGGAATACTACTCAACCATAAAATTGAATGGAATCTAGCCATCTGCATAACATGGATGGAGTTAGAAAATATTGTACTGAGTGGAGTAAGTCAGACAAAAAAAATGTCATATGATTTCACTGATATGTGGAATCTAGGGAACAGGATAAACAAGCAAACAACAAAAAACGTGTGTAGATAAAGACAGCATTTTGATCGAGCTGGAATTGAAGATTCAGGAGATGAGTGAATGGGAAGGGGATTAAGAAGTACAAATTGGTAGTTGAAAAATAGTCATGGGGGAGTGACATCAGAAGCATGGTGGAGTGAGAAATGTCCTCAGATCTCTCCCCTTGAAAAAACAATAAGCTGAACATTTAAAACTCAACCAAAAAAAACCCAAACAAACTTGTAAACAAACATATCTGAGTAAGAGCTCAGAATAAGAGCTACCACAAGTCAGAACAATGGGAGTTGGACTGGAGAAGGTACAGTAGGATTGCTGAACAGCCCAGCCTGAAAGAGCTGTGAGCTCCATGAAGCGGCAGTGCCCAGGGATCAGGGCAGAGAGCAGAAAAGTGAAGATGGCAGAAAAGCAACAGCTGATTATTACCAGCCACAGTTACAAAATCTGAGTCTGAGCTGCAGTCCCCATTCCCCAACCTAGAGGGCACCTCCTCCCCATATCTTCCATGATGGAATACTGCGAAGCCCCAAGGGAATCTGAGCAAACACTAGTGAAACTGTAGCTAACACTGTCAGAGACTGAGACTGAAGGTAGTGATAATGATTAAATACTAATAAGAAAAAAAAAGCATTATTAAGGCTCAAAACAGGTAGTGAAGAGGCTTAGACGCCACCTATTGGAAACTGAAAGAAAAACACCTTGTTAGCAACAGGCTAAAGAGAGACCTTTATATAATAAATCTTTTGGGGCAGGGAGGGGCGGGGGAGCAGAATATACTTCCATTACAGCCCAGGCAGCAAAAGTCCATTAAAAACCATGAAAAATAAAGTAACAGGCAGCTCAGAAAGAAAAAGAAAAATCTCCAGAAAATAAGTTTAAAGACATAGAAATATGCAGCTTAAATGACAGAAAATAAAGATATTACTTCTGAAAACACTCAATGAGACCCAAAATAATTCATATCAATAATTCCAGGAATTGAGAAAACAACTAGATCAGCAGAATGAGGTTTTCTGTTGTTTGTTTGTTTTTAGCAAGGAGATTAAAACCTTAAGAAAGAAGCAAATAGAATTTCTGTAAATGAAGAGCACAATAAAAAAGATGAAGAATGAAATAGTAAGCTTGAAAAACAGAGTTGACCAAATGGAGAAAAGGATCAGTGATATCAAATGCAGAAATGTACAAATAAAACAGAAGGAAGTTTGGAGAAACATGGCAGGGTGAGAGACATCCCCATATCTCTCCACTTAAAACAACAGTAAGTTGAATATCTAAAACTCAACCAAAAACACACAAACTGTACACCAGCATGTTTGAGCATGGGATCAATGTGTAAGAGCTACCACAGGTACCCCGGGTGTTGGGCAGTGGACTGGGAGAAACAAAAGGCTATCCCTCGCAGACACCAGAGTTCCCTATATGAGGAGGAGGAGGGGAGAAGATGCGGAGAGTCCCCTGAATGGTCCTGAGTAGGAGATTTGTGAGCTCCGTGCAGCCGGTGGCAGGTCCAAGTCCTCAGGGAAGAATGCAGAGAAGCAAGACTGCAGAAAAACAACAGTTGGTTTTTACCTGCTGCACTTATAAAATATAGGCTGAGTTGCAGTCCAAAACCCCCAACCCAGAAGAGCCTTTCCCCCATATAGGAACCCCAGGGGAATCTGAACAAACATTTATGAAATTGTCATTAACACTGACAGTGACTAAGACTGAGGGTAGTGAGTATGATTAAACATCTAAAAGAAAAAAAAAAGACATTATTAAGGCTTTGTATAAAGCAGAGATCCAAGAAGTTTAGACACCACTCACTGGAAACCAAAAAAAGAAAAATGCCTTCTTTACAACAAGCTAAAGAGAGACCTTTATATAATAAATCCACTTTCTGGGAAGAAAGAGAATACACTTCCATTAATGCAAAATTGGAGAAACTGTCCATTAAACACCATGAACAGCCAAGGTGATAACGCATGTCAGAAAGAAAGAGAAAAACCTTCAGAAAATAAACTTAGAGACATAGAAAGATGTGACATAAATGACAGAGAATTCAGAATAGTACTTCTGAAAAAAATCAGTAAGATCTGAAAAGAGATATCTCAAGAATGTCAGGAATTAAAAATACAACTAGATGAACAGAATGAGTTTTTTTAGCAAGGAGATTGAAACCTTCAAGAAGAAACAAATAGAATTTATGGACACGAAGAACACACTGCAAGAGTTAAAAAATAAAATAGCAAGCTGGGAAATAGAGTCTACAATATGGAGGAAAGGATCAGTGATATCAAAGACATAAACCTGGAAATAAATCAGAAGATAGAACACATAAACCAAAGATTGAAAAATAATGAAATAGAAATACAAGAAGTAGCTGATATCATCAGAAGAATAATGGGCATTCTTGAAGGTGAGGAAAATAAGCAGGGACTAGAAAGCACTTCAAGACCAATAGTTGACAAAAATTTTCCAAATCTAAGGAATGAGTTGGAAGATGGAATTCAAGAATTCAACAGAACACCCAATTGTCTCAACCCAAAAAGACATTCTCCAAGACACATTGTATTAAAATTATCAAAAATCAACAACAACAACAAAAATTCACTATGATGCCTGCACAACAGGAAAAGGGAATTCTTTACTATAAGGCCTGCACTACAGGAAATACTGAAAGGGGTCAACTCATCAAAAACAAAATGTCAAAAAAACCCCCCACATAATTGGGAGTAAGATAACTATAAGGCAAATAGAAGCAGAGAAGTGCAACCCTTACTAAGAACAGGGCATTATAAGCTTACACAATAAGAAAAAAAATTGCTATAGCAAGATAGTAATGAACGTTCAGCATACATAAAGACAAATTGAGACAAAAATGATTGAAAACGGGAGGATTCAAAATCCAAATTTACAAATGGGAGTGGAGATAAGTCACACACAGAAGAAAATGGACAACTGTGTGTATATCATATACACACACATAACTATCCTTTACATATTCTTAATGGTAACCACACAGAGAAGATTCAGAACTAAAGTATGTAACATAAAACAATAAGAACCAGAGGGAAATCCCACAAAACCCAACCAAAAAAAAAAAAAAAGAAACAAACACAAAAACAAAGAAGCAATAAAAAAAACTGAGCTATGAGAAAGCCAAAGAGAAAATGACTACAGGAAGACCTCATATTTTAATAATAAGCTTAAATGTAAATGGACTGAACTCACCAATAGAAAGAAACAGAATTGCAGAATGAATAAAAAACAAAACCCAACCAGATGCTGTCTCCAGAAGACACATCTCAGCTCCAAAGACAAATATAGACTCAAAGCGAAAGGATGAAAAATGATATTTCAAGTAAATGGCATTCATAGAAAATTGGGAGCAGCAGTACTAATATCAGACAAAATAGAATTCAAAATAAAAAAGGTAAAGAAAAACACTGAGGGACATTTCATAATGATAAAGGGAATCATGCACCAAGAAGACATACACTTATTAAAATCTATTCTCCCAATCATGGAGCCTTGAAATATGTAAAGCAATTACTAACAAAACTAAAAGGAGAAACAGTCTATACCACTATCGTAGTAGGGTACCTAAATACCCCACTGTCGGATATGGACAGATCATCCAAACAGAAAATCAGTATGAAAATATTATCCTTAAAGAACACATTAGACAAACTGGGCATAATTTATATTTATTTACACAGTCTTCTATTCCAAAACAGTTGCTTATACATTCTTCTCTAGTGCATGTGGAACATTCTCAAGGATTGACCACATACCGGGACACAAAGATAGCCTCAGCAAATTTAAGAGTATTGACATCATACCAACTATATTCTCTAATTATAATGCTTTGAAACAAGAGATCAACTGCAAAAAGAACTCAAGAAGAACCATAAATATATAGAGATTAAACAACGTGCTACTGAAGAATAACTGGGTCAGAGAAGAAATAAAAAGAGAGATCAAGAGATACATAGAAACAAATGATAATTCTAGTACAACATATCAATATTTTTGGAACATGGCAAAAACAGTCATAAGAGGAAGGTTAATATTATTATAGGCTTATCTCCAAAAACAAGAATGAGCCCAAATAAACAACCTAACACTTCTTCTTAAAAAAAAACTAGAAAAGGAAGAACTAATGAAGCCTAAAATCAGCAGAAGAAAGGAAATAATCAAAATTAGAGCAGAATTAAATAAAATTGAAAAAAAAATAGAAAAAAAATACATACAACAAAGTGCTAGTTCTAAGGGAAGGTTAATAAAATTGACAAACCCCTGGCTAGGTTCACGAAAGAAAAAAATAGAAAGGACACAAATAAACAAAATCAGGGAGAAAAGAGGAGAAATTATGACAGGCACTATAGTAATACAAAGAATCTTACAGAAATACTATGAAAAAGTATATAACACAAATTTAATAACCTAGAAGAAATGAAGCAGTACTTAGAAAGATACAACCTTCATAGATTGATTTAAGAAGAAATGGAAAATCTAAATAGACTATATTCTTGTTATACTCTATATCTTAAAAAAATATACACATAAAACATCTCAAAGAAAACATAGACTATTAATAATAGATTTCTTTGGGAAAAGAAATAAAAATAGAAAGTGAAGATGGGCTGTATGAAATAGGTATTTCACTTTTTATTTGGCAGGATTTACTATTATCTAACTTTTGAATAACGGAAATATATTTGTGTTATTTATGCAATAATTTTTTATATTTTTTTATTTTCAATTATAGTTGGCATATAATATTGTATTAGTACAGCATTGTATTAGAAATCTATATAACTCACAAAGTTATTACCCCACTAAATTTAGTACCCTTCTTCCCCCACTTACATATTTATTAAATCATTGTTGATTACTTTCTTTATGTTACACTTTATATCTCCATAATTATTTTGTAACTAGCCATTTGTACTTCTTAATCCCTTTGCCCTTTTTCACTGTCTCTCCAAATTCCCTCCTGTCTAGTATGCATGAAAATATAATCTGTACCTATGAGTTTGTCTCCATTCTTGTTATTCCTTATTTTGTTCTTGAGATTCCACATATACAAGAAATCATGTGGTGTTTGTCTTTCTCTACGTGACTTACTTTATTCAGCATAATACCCTCTAGGTCCATCAAGGCAATATCTTTTTCCATCTCCCTACTTTTATTCTGTGTGTATCTTTAACTCTGAAGTGAATCTTTTGTAAGCAGCATATGTAGGGGACTTGTTTTTTTTATTCATTCAGCTTCCCTGTCTTGGGTTGGAACATTTAATTCTTTTCCATTTGAGTAACTTGTTGATAGGTATGTAGTTATTACCATTCTTTATTCCTGTTTTGGATATATGTTTTTTCTTCTTAAGTTCTGCCAATATTTCTCGTAATACTGGCTTGGTGTTGATGAATTCCTTTAGCTTATTTTTCTATGGGAAAGTATCTGTCTTTCAACTCTAAATGATAACTTTGCTGGATAAAGTATTCTTGGTTGTAGATCCTGGGTTTTCATCACATCAGAGATTTTGTGCCAAGCCCTTCTGTCCTACAGTTTCTTTTGATAAACAGCTGCCAGTCTTATGGGTATTCCCTTCTAGATAACTAACTGCTTTTCTGTTGCCACTTTTAAGATTCTCTTTCTATTTAAACTTTGACATTTTAATTATGTTGTATCTTGGTGTGGTCCTCTTTGGGTTCACCATGGTGGAGACTCTCTGAGCTTCTTGGCATTGTATGTCTATTTTCTTCACCAGGTTAAGAAAGTTTTCCATCATTATTTCTTCAATTAGCTTTTCAATTTCTTATTCTCCCTTATCTCCTTCAGATACCACTGTGGCATGGATGTTTTTGAAATTAGATGTGTCCCATAGGCTCTTTAACTTATTATGGTATTCTTAACCTTTTTTTTTTCCTGCCTTTCTGATTGGGTATCCCTGGTTTCCCCATCCTCTATATTGGTGGTTCAATCCTCTTATTCATCACTTTATTGATTCTCTCTAATATACTCTTCATCTCAGATAACGTATTCTTTATTTCTCACTGGTTCCATTTTATAATTCTATTTCCAATTTCATGTTTTTTTTCTCTTTGTTAAAGTTCTCACTCAGTTCATCTACTCTTCCCAAAAATTCATTGAGCATCTTTATAACCACTGTTTTGAATTTTGCATCTGTTTGATTGCTTGACTCCATTTTTCCTTGATTTCTGTTTTTTTCATATGTTTTCTGCTTCTTTGTATTCCTATTTAGGCTTTCTATGTCTGTTTCCATGTACTAGTCAAAGTTCCTAAGTCTCCAAGTCTTATTAGCATGGCTTTGTGTAGTAGGTGTCCAGAGGCATAGTCCTAAGGGGTTTCAGCTGCAAGTCAAGTCTAGTGCCAGCCCGAGTCCCCCCAGGGTCACTTGTTAACATTCAGCAAGCAATCCACAGATGCTGTGCTTATACTTGCTCAAGAGGCCATGTCAGAAATTGAGGACCACTGCCACCAGTATGGGTCTTAGAGCTGCTCAGTAAGAGGCACAAGACCTGCCAAGGACACAGCTGGATGTGGCTTGGGTAGAGCCACGAGTTGGGAAGGTGAAGTTTCAGAGAATCCTCTGGGCAGAGGAACCTCTGTTATCCAGTTTGATGACGTCAGGGCTATGGCGGTGCTATGTCTGGTGCACTAGTAGTGGGTATGGCTCAATAGAGAACGATAGATACTACTGGCACTTCTGTACAGAGTGACCCTTGCCTCGGCCTTCACTCTGACAATGTCTCCCTGTAAGTCCCTGGTACCCTCTGTGCATAGCCGAATCGGCACTGGTATTCAAAGTGAGTAGGTCTGTCACTGCAAAAATCTACTGATGAACTTGGCCTCTTTAAGAGGCATCTGCCATTGCCACTGCCACAGCCTCTGTCTCTCTTAGCTGCTGGAGACTGGGCAGCCCCGTGTCCTCACCCCCTTTTACCTTCTGCCATTGCAGGGTGTTTTTTGGATTCCTCCCTAGTTGTATGGCTTGTTCATCCCAGGTGATTTTTCCTTGCTGCTGCTCCTTGTTTCCGTTGAAACTTTGATTTGATCATCAGAGGGATGAACAGAGCCTCTATCATCTATGCCATTCTTTTTCCTCAAGTATCATGCTGTTTTGATGACTAGCCTTGTAGTATAGTTTGACATCAGGTAGCATGGTGTATCCAACGTGGTTCTTCTTTTGCAAGATTGCTGTGGTTATTCAGGGTCTTTTGTGGTTCCTCATAAAATTTAGTTCCTCATAAAATTTTTTCTAGTTCTGTGAAAAATGCCAATGTTATTTTTATAGAGATTCCATTGAATTCATAGGTTGCTTTAAGTAGTATGGACATTTTGATGCTTTTATTCTTTCTATACATGAGCACACTATACGCTTCCATTTATTTGAAGCTTTATCAGTTTCTTTTTTAAATGTATTATAATTTTTTGAGTACAGTTCTTTTTACTCCTTGGTTAAATTTATTCCTAGGTATATTTTTTTATACAATTGTGAATGGTATAATTTTCTTAATTTTTCTTTCTGTTCACTATTGATGTATAAAAATGCAACTAATTTCTGAATATTTATTTTGTATCCTGCTACTTTACTGAATTCACTTATCAGGTCTCTTAGATTTTAATGGAATATTTAGGGTTCTCTCTATACAGTATGATGTCTGCAAATAATGACTGTTTTACTTTTTCCTTTTCAATTTGGATGGTCTTTATTTTTTTTTCTTGTCTTATTCCAGTATTAGGACTTCCAATACTATGCTGAACAAAAGTGGAGAGAGTGGATATCCTTGCATTGTTTCTGATCTTAAGTAAAATACTTTTAGCTTTTCCCTAAGTTATCTGAGAGTTTGTCATATAGGACCTTTATTATATTAAGGTATGTTCCTTCTATTCTCACTTTGCTGAGATTTTTTATCATAAAGAAATGCTGAATTTTGTCAAACACTTTTTTGTATCTATTGATATAATCATATAATTTTTATTTTACATTTTGTATATGTGATATATCAAATTAATTGTTTTGTGGATATTAAAACAACCTTGCATTCCAGGAATGAATCTCACTTGATCATGGAATATAATCTTTTCAAAGTCTTACTGAATTCAGTTTGCTAATATTTTGTTGAAGATTTTTGATTTTATGTTATTCAGAGATATTGACCTATAATTTTTCTCTTTTTTTGTAATGTTTTTCTCTGGTTTTTGAATCTCGGTCATGGTTATCTCATAAAATGAGCTTTGAAGCCTTCCCTCCCCCACTTTTAAAAAATAACTTATTTTATTGTTCAATTACATTTCACAAACAATATTATATTGATTTCAGGTATAGAACATAGTCATTAGACATTAATAAAACTTATGAAGTGATCACCCTGATAAATGTAGTACCTATTTAACGACACAGTTTTTGCAATATTATTTACTATATTCCTTATGCTATACATTACTTCCCCATGACTATTTTGTAACTACCAATTTGTACCTCTTAATACCTGTTTTTACCTATTCCCCAACTCCCCTCCCATCTGGCAACCATCAACATTTTCTTTTATCTATGAGTTCTTCTGTTTTGTTTGCTTATTTATATTATTTTGTCAGATTTCAATATAAGTGAAAACATATGACATTTGTCCTTCTCTGTCTGACTTTCTCCAGTTAGTACAGTACCCTCTAGATCCATCAATGCTTTTGCAGATGGCAAGATTTAATTTTTTTATGGCTGAGTAATATTTTATAGATGTTCCACATTTTCTTTATCCATTTGTTCATTGATGGACACCTGAATTGCCTTCATATAATGGCTAGTGTAAATAATGCTACAATGAACATATGAATGCACATGTTCCTTCAAAGTAGTTTTTTTGGTTTCTTCAGATAAATAACCAGAAGTGGGATTACTGGGTATTTCTTTGTTTCTTGTTATAGCCTCTGTTTTAAAGGCTATAATTTCTGGTATGAGTATTGCTCTCCCCACTTTTTTTTTGTTTCCATTTCAACAAATATTTTTTCTATCCCATTACTTTTATTTGTCTGTATCTTTCCAGTTGAAGTGAGTCTCTTGCAAGCAGCATATGTAATGGTGTTGTTTTCTTATTTATTCAACCACTCTCTGACTTTTGATTGGAAAATTTAAGCTATTTACATTGAAAGTAATTGTTGATAGGTAAAACCATCATTTGGGACTTGTTTCTTTTTTTCCTCATTTTGCCTGCCTCTCTGTGTTTGTTTCAATGTATAAGGTAGATCTGCTCTGTCATCCAGTGTTGACCATGTGGCCTTATATAAAAGGTGCCTTGTGGAGTTCAGTGTTAGTTTTTGTCTTCACTCACACTGGGTGCTCCAGGAATATTTCATGTGTTGATTGTGTGTACTTTCCTATTGTAGTTGAGCTTTGATTGTTGTTGGTATGTCAGCAGGTAAAATTGACACAGATCAATCAGCTGTGAGAATTAACCATGCCTACAGCATATGAACTGCTGTTTGTGGGCTAGCCCCATAGAGAGGGATTTGCCCCTGCTGGCTTGTATGCCTTTTGAGATCACCCTTTGTGTGTCACTGTGGGTTTAATTAGGCATGCTCTGTTGTGTTATGAAGATGCTCTGTTGCATGTGTTGTTTCTGGGGTCTCTTGGGATGGGCTTTTGTGCAGGCTAAAGTTAGCCACTGCTTGTGACTGGCCTGGGAATACCTAGTAGGAAATACAAAGCTATTCACAGTTGGTCACTACTCTGCTGGACTTGGAAGCATGTGGGAGAGGCCATACTGATTACTGAGGCTGGCTGCTGCCAATACCATGTTTATGGCAGCTTAAGAAAATGCCCTGTTCACTGTGAGTCTTGATGGCCCCTGCTAGCTGCTCATAGGCTCAGCCACTGAAAGAGACTCGGGTGGTATGAGAGTTGTGTGAGGCAGATTTCCTGGCAGTCACCAGGATACAGAGAGTATTCATAAGATTAATGCAGATTCAAATTTGGCACACTGTGACCAGCTGCCACATACCTCACTCAAGCCCACAGATGCCCAAGAGTTGTCCAAAGCACTGAAGCAAAAATTGAGGCTGAGCTCCAGACACCAAAAATGCCTCCAGTGGTGTGCGAGCCAAGCCCAACTGTTTGCTTTTGAAAGAACCTCCTGTGGTGCGTGAGGCATGGCTGGTTGCCCAGCTGTCAAAAGTAGACAAAGTAGACTTTAAACAAAATCTGTAATAAAAAAAACAAAGAAAGACATTACATAGTAATAAAGAAATAAATCCAAAAAGAAGTATAACCCTTGTAAACATTCATGTAACCAACATAGGAACATCTGAATATATAAAGCAAATACTGACTAACATAAAGGGAGAGATCAATAGTAGTAATACATAATAGTAGGGAACTTTAACAGCCCATTGACATTAAAGGACGGCTCTTCAAGACAGAAAACTAGCCAGGAAACTGGCCTTAAATAAGACACTAGACTGGATGGATATAATTGATATTTTTAGGGTATTTCATCCCAAAGCAGTGAATTATGCATTCCTTTTAAGTTCATATGGAATGTTTTCCAAGATAGACCACATGTTAGGTCACAAAGTAAGTCTCAATAAGTTTAAGAAGAATAAGATCATATCAAGCATCTTTTTTGACCATAGTGGTATGAAACAAGAAATCAATTACAAAAAAAACCTTGAAAAACACAAATACATGGAGGCTAAATAGCATGCTATTAAAGAATGAATGAATCAACAATAAGAACAGGGAAGACATCAAAAGACACCTTGAGACAAATGAAAATGAAAATACAACACCCCAAATCTATGCAACAGAGTAAAAGCAGCCCTAAGGTAAAAATTTATAACAATACAGCTCTACTTTAAAACACAAGAAAAGTCTCAAATAAAGCATCTAAAATTATACTTAAAGGAACTAAAAAAAATAATAGCATACAAAGCCCAAAGTAAGTAGAAGAAAAAAAATAAAGGTTGGAGTGAGAATATATAAAATAGTTTTAAAAAGTACAAAAGATCAATAAAACCAAGAGCTCATTCTTTGAAAAGTTAAAATTTATAAATCTTTAACTGTATTTATCAAAATAAAGAGAGAAGATCCAAATAAATAAAGTCACAAATGAAAGAGGATAAGTGACAACTGACACCACAGAAATACAAGGAAGTATTGTAAAAAAATACTAAGATCAATTATATACAAACATATTGGACAATCTGGAAAAAAAATGAATAAGTTCCTAGGAACATAAAATCTTCCAAGACTAACTCAGGAAGAAACAGAAAATCTGAAAAAAACTGATTACTATTAATGAAATTGAATCTGTACTCAAAAAAAAAAATCCCAACAAACCAAAATCTTGGACTGAATGGTTTCACAGGTGAATTTTACCAATCACTGCAGGAATTAACACCTTTTCTTCTTAAACTAATTTAAAAAATTCAAGAAGAGAGAAGACTTGCAAACTTAATCTACAAGGCCACAATTACCCTGATTTCAAAACCAGACAAAGACTTTACAGAAAAAGAAAATTATAGGCAGATATTCCTGAAGAACATAGGTGTAGAAATCCTCAACAAAATATTATCAAACTGAATTCAACAGGACATTAAAAAGATTATATACCATGATAAAGTGGAATTTTTTCCTGGGATGCAAGGTTGTTTCATTATCTGAAAATCAATTAATGTGATACCACCCCATAAACAAAATCAAATATTAAAATCATATGGTTATATCAGTTGATGTATAAAAAGCATTTGACAAAATCCAGCATCAATTTATGATAAAAACTCTCACCATTGTGGGAATAGAAGAAACATATCTCAACATATTAAAGGCTCTATATGACAAACCCACAAGTAACATTGTACTCAACAGGGAAAAGATAAAAGTGTTTTCCTTAAGATCAGGAACAAGAAAAGAATGTCCATTTTCACCACTTTTATACAACATAGTATTGAAAGTCCTTGCCACAGCAATCAGACAACAAAAATAAATAAAATGCATCCAAATTGAAAAGGAAGAAGTAAAACAGACATTATTTGCAGATGGCATAATACTATCTATAGAGAACCCTAAATATGCCACCAAAAACTATTAGATCTAATAAGTAAATTCAGTAAAAGAGCAGGATACAAAATTAATATTCAGAAATTAAATTTTTATACATCAATAATTAATAACAAAGTAAAGAGTAAATAAGAAGACAATCCCATTTATAATTGCATCAAAAAGAATTAAATACCTAGAAATAAATTTAATAAAAAAGATAAATATCTGTACTCAGAATATTATAAGACATTCAAAAAATTAGAAGGACATACATATAAATTAAAGGATATACCCTGCTCATGAGTAAGAAGAATTAACATCATTAAAGTGTCCATACAGCCCAAAGTAATTTACAAATTTATTGCATTTCCTATCAAAATACCAATGGCATTTTTCACAGAACTAGAACAAATAGTCCTAAAATTTATATGAACCAATACAAGAGCATGCACAGCCACCACGATCTTGAGAAAGAAGAACAAAATTGGATGTATCATGCTACTTGATATCAAACTATACTACAAAGCTATAGTAACCAAAACAGCATGATACTGGCATAGATACAGAACAGAATAGTTATGTGGTCATTTAATCTATGACAAAGGAGCTAAGGGTACACATTGGGGTAAAGACAGCCTATTCAATTAATGTGTTCAGAAAATTAGACAGATACATACACAAGAAGACTGGACCACCTTCTTACACCATATACAAGAAGAAATTCAAAATAAATTACAAACTTAAATGTAAGCCCCCAAACCATAATCCTCCTAGAGAAAATCATAGGCAGTAAACTCTATGACATTGCTCTTATTAATATTTTTTTCTGAAATATCTCCTCAGGTGAGGGAAACAAACAAACAAATGGAGCTAAATCAAACTGAAAAGTTTTGCACAGAAAAAGAAATCATCAACAAAGCTAAACGACAATCTACTTACTAAGTGGCAGAATATGTTCACCAATGATACATCTGATAAGAACTTAATTTTTTATAAATAATTAAAATTATAAAGAACTCATACAACTCAATGCCAAAAAAGTCAAATAATCCAATTAAAAAATGGGCAGAGCACCTGAACATCTGCTTTTATCTATTGGACATACAGATGGCCAATAGACATGTGAAAAGATGCTGAAGGTCACTAATTATCAGAGAAGTGCAAATTAAAACCACAATGAGATATCACCTGACACCTGTCAAAATGACTATCATCAATGAATCAAAAAACACCAAATGTTGGCAAAGATGTGGAGAAAAGGGAACCCCCATGCGCTTTTGGTGGGATTGAAAATTGGTACAGCCACTACAGAAAAACTTTGTAAAGTTCCTCAAAAAACTAAGAGAACTACCTTATGACCTAGCAATTCTACCTCTCAGTATTTATCCAAAGAAATTCAAAGCTTGAATTTGAAATGGTATATTTACCCTATGTTGATTGCAGCACTATTTAAAATAGCCAAGATGTGGAAGCAATCTACATGTTCACCAATAGACAATTGGATAAGGAAGTGGTACATATATACAACGGAATATTACTCAACCATAAAAATGAAATCTAAACATTTGTGACAATGCGTGGATAGAACTAGAGGGTATTATTCTAAGTGAAATTAGTCAGTGAAAGAAAGATAAATACAATGTGATCTCACTTTTTATGGAATCTAAAGAACTAAAAAAAATTAAAAACAAACTCATACATAGAGAAGAAATCATCAGTTTGATGGTTGCCAGTTAAGAAGGGATTCAGGGGGCTGGATAAAAAAAGGGAAGGGCTTAAGAAGTACTAATTCATAGTTACAAAATAGTTACTTAGATTTAAATTACAGCATATGGAATATAACCAATAATATTGTAATATCTACGTATAGTGTTGATGGGTACTAGTCTAATTGAGGGGATCACATCATAAATTATATAATGTCTAACCATTACGCCATACACCTAAAACTAATACAAAATAATATTGAATGTCATCTATAATTTAAAAATTAAAAAATAAAGAAGAAATGATAAAATGCAAAACCAAAAAAATTCAAAGAAAAAAATAACCAAATTTGAATGAGCAATTTAAAAAAATGTCTATTTTCCCTGAGATAAGTATTGTTAGCCTAGCCTCTTTTTTTTTTTTCATTTTCAGTCTAAGGAAATCTTTATCTTTTTTTATTCCTTTACTTTCAGTTAGTGTGTATCTTTCAGTCTGATGTGTGTCTTTTATAAATGGCAAATATATGAGCCTTGTTTTCTTATCCATTCAGCTATCTTATGACTATTGTTTTTGACTTGAATTGATCATGCTCTTTATTTTTTATTTTATTTTTAAATTTTATTTAAATTAGTTTCAATTATACAGTACATTGATTAGACATCTATATAGTTCATAAATTGATTCCCCCCAGTTGCTCCCTCCCTCCCCTGGCCTTCCACCTAGCCATTATATTAATGTTAACTGCATCCCCTCTGCTGTACTCCTCCTCCCCAAGACCAACTATCAACTACTAACTTGTACTTCTTTAACCCTTCACCCCATTCTCCCCGCCACCCAACCCCCTTCCCCTCTGTCTGTTGTCAAATTGTCCACTATATTTGTGAGTCTGTTTTTGATTAGTTTGTTACTTTTGTTCCTTAGATTCCACAAATAATTGAAATCATATGGTATTTATCTTTCTCTGTCTGACTTATTTGACTCAGCATAATAACCTCTAGGGCTATCCATGTCATTGCAAATGGTAGGATTTCATTTTCTTTTAGTGGCTGAGTAATATTCCATTGTATATATGAACCATAATTTTTTATGCAACCATCTATTGATGAGCATTTAGATTGCTTCCATATCTTGGCTGTTGTAAATTGTGCTGCCATGAATATTGGAGTGCATACATCTTTACAAATTATTGTTTTGATTTTCTTTGGATAAATACCCAAAAGTACAATTGCTGGGTCAAAAGGTAGGTCCATTTTTAATTTTTTGGGAAACTTCCATACTGTTTTCCATAGCGACTGCACCAATTTGCAATCAATAATGTATGAGGGTTCCCTTTTCTCCGCATCCTCATTTTTTGATTTATTGATGATAGCCATTCTGACAGGTGTGAGTTTTAATTGGAACACATAATCTATTTACATTTGGAGTGATTATTGAAAGATACATAGTCATTCCCATTTTATTATTCATATTTATGTTCTTTTCTCCTCTTCTTCTTAAGGAAGACATTTAAAATTTTTTTGTTTTTTAACATGGTTTTAGTTGTCATACTATTTTAACTTTTTCTTGTCTGGGAAGCTCTTTTTATATCCTTCAAATCTAGATGATAGCCTTGCTGATTAGAGTAGTCTTGGTTGTAGGTTATTGCTTTTCATCACTTTGAATATTTTTGTGACAATCCCTTGTGGCCTGCAAAGTTTCTATTGAGAAATCAATTGTCAGTCTTATGGAATCTCCCTTGTAAGTAACTAGCTGTATTTCTCTTGCTGCTTTTAGATTCTCTATTTGTCTTTAACCTTTGCCATTTTAATTGTGATGTGTCTTAGTGTGGGCCCTTTGAATTCATCTTGTTTGGGACTCTGTACTTTTTGAAATATGTCTATTTCTTTGACCAGGTAAGGCATGTTTTAGTTATTGTTTCTTAAATTAGATTCTCAATCTCGTGATGTCTCTCTTCACCTTCTGGTTCCCATATGATATACATGTTGTTATGCGTGATGTTGTCTTAGAGGTCCCTTAAGTTATTCTTTTTAATTTCTTTTTCTTTTCGCTGCTCCAATTGGGTGTTTTCTGCCAACTTTCTACCATATTGCTGATTTGATCCTCTGCTTCATCTAATCTGTTGTTGATTCCTTCTAGTGCATTCTTCATTTCAGTTATTGTATACCCCATTTTTAGTGGTTCTTTTTTATGCTTTATATATCTTCTTTTATGTTTGCTATTTCTTTGTTGAAGTTATTTTTATGTTCCTTGAGCATTCTTATAACAAGTGTTTTAAGCTCTATATCTGATAGATTTCTTACTTTCATTTTATTTAGTTCTTTTCCTTGAATTTTCTTGTTCTTTAATTTGAGACATATTTCTTTGTTTCCTCATTTTGGCTGCCTCTTCACTTTTGTTTCTATGTATTAGGTAGATTTGCCATCACTTCTCTTCTTTCAACACTGATTTTGTTTATTTGTGTCTTTTCTCTTTTATCTTTAGTAAGTCTATCCAGAATTTTGTCAATTTTATTAACCTTCTCAAAGAACAAGCTCTTTGTTTATTTTTTCTGTTTTTGTTTTGTTTTTTATTTCATTTAATTCTACTATAAATGTGAATATTTCTTTTCTTCTGCTGACTTTAGGCTTCATTTGTTCTTTCTTTTATAGTTATTTAAGAGAAAGTATTTGGTAGTTTATTTGGGCTCATTCTTGTTTTTTGAGGTAGGCCTGTAATGATATGAACTTTCCTCTTATTAACACTTTTGCTGTGTCCCAAGTTTTAATATATTGTAATAATATCATTCATATCTGTGTGTCTCTTGCTCTTTCCTTTTATTTTTTCTCTGATCCAGTCATTCTTCAGTAGCATGTTGTTTAATCTCCATATATTTGTCCTTCCTACTTCTCTTTTTCATTTGATCTTTAGCTTCAAAGCATTATGATCAGAGAATATTTAAGTCCTCTTATATTTCTTGAGGCTATCACTGTGTCCTGGTAGGTGGTCCATCCTTGAGAATGTTCCATGTTCACTAGAGAAGCATAGATAAGCAGCTGTTTTCAGATGAAAGACTATAAATGTCAATAATGTCCAGTTGGTCTAATGTGTCATTTAAGGATGTTATTTCCTTATTGATTTTGTTTTGATGATTTGTCCACATCTGACAGTGGGGTATTTAGGTACCCTACTATGATAGTTTTTTGGTCTGTTTCTCCCTTTAGCTTCTGTTAGTAATTGCTTTATATATTTCAGGGCTCCCTGATTTGGAGCATAGATATTAATAAGTGTTGTCTCTTCTTGGTGTATGATTCACTTCATCGTTATGAAGTGTCCCTCAATATCTTTCTTTAACTTTTTAATTTTGAATCTATTTAGTCCAATATTAGTACTGATACTCCCACTTTTCTTTGAATGCCATTTTCTGAAATATCATTTTCCACCCTTGCACTTTGAGTCTACATTTGTCTTTGGAACTGAGATGTGTCTCCTGTATGCAGTATATAGTTAGGTTTTGTTTTTTGATTCATTCTGCAACTCAGTGCCTTTTTATTGGTGAGTTCAGTCCATTTACCTTTAGGGTAATTATTGAAATACAAGGTTTCCTTACAGCCATTTTATGTTTTGCTTTCTGGTAGCTTGGTGTTTCCATTGCTTTCTTGTCCTTGTGTTTCTATTTTTCTTTATTTTTATTGGCTTTTATAGGTTTTGCTTCTGGTTCTTCTTGTTTTATGTTATATACTTTAGTTCTGAATCTTTGGCATGTGGTTACCATTATGAATATGTAAATAATAGTTACATATGTAAAAGACACACACACACCAACACACACACACACACACACACACACACACACACACATATACATATATATATGTGTGTGTATATACATATATATATATATATATAACTTTTCTTTGACATGTGCCATATCTCCATTGCTCTTGTAAATTTGCATCTTTGAATCCTCCCCTTTTCAGTCATTGTTATCTCAATTTGTCCCTATGTATGCTGAACATCCATTACTATCTTGATATAACAATTCTCTTCTTATTATTTAAGCTTATAATGCACTGTTCCTAGTATGAGTTACAGTCTTCTGCTTCTATCAGCCTGCTAGACATTCCTAATTATGTATTTTTTTTGTCATTTGGTTTTATGTGAGCTGACCACTTTCAGTATTTCCTGTAGTAGTGCAGACCTCATAGTGCAGAATTCCCTCAAGTTTTGTATGTCTAGAAAAGTCTTCATTTCTCATTCATATCTAAAGGAGAGCTTAGCTGGATACATTATTCTTGGCAGGTAGTTTCTTTCACTTAATAGTTTGATTATTTGATTACACTCCTTTCTGGCTTGTAAGATTTGTACTGAGAAATTTGACAATAATCTAATGGGTTTTCTTTTATAGGTTTCCTTTATAGGTCTTCTTTTCCTTGGCTGCCCTGGGAATTCTGCCTTTGTCATTGATTTTTGATAATTTTGATACAATGTGTCTTGGTGAAGGCCTTTTTGGGTTGAGATAATTGGGTGTTCTGTTGACTTCTTGAATTCCAAGCTCCAGCTCATTCTTTAAATTTGGGAAATTCTCATCTACTATTTTTCTGAAAATTTTTTTCTACTCCGTGCTCCTTTTGCTACCCTTCAATAATGCCCAATATTCTATGTTTCCTCTCCTGATAGTATCAACTGGTTTTTGTATTTCACTTTCATTCTTTTTCATGCTTTGGTTTCTCTCTGCTTCCTTCTGATTTATTTCTAGATTTTTGTCTTCAATATCACTGATCCTTTTGTCCATTTGGTCAACTCTATTTCCCAAGTTTGCTATTTCATTTTCAATTCTTGCAATGTGTTTTTTCATCTCCAGAAATTCTATTCTGTTCTTTTTGAGGGTTTCAATCTTTTTGCTCTGCTCATCTAGTTGTTTTTCAGTTCCTGAAATTTTTGATATAACTCATTTCAGAACTCACTGAATTTTTTCAGGAGTACCATCTGAATTCTCTGTCATTTAAGTTGCATATTTCTATGTCTGTAAGCTTATTTTCTGACCATTAATAAAAATGCATTTTTTTCCAGAAAGATTTATTACATAAAGGTATCTCTTTAGCCTCCTACAAAAAAGGTGCTTTTCTTTTCATTTCCAATAGGTGGCGTCTAAGCCTCTTGGATCCCTGCTTTATATAAAGCTTTAAAAATGCCTTTTTATTTTGTGCTAGATATTGAATCATCCTCGCTATCCTCAGTTTCAGTCACTGTCAGTGTTAGCAACAGTTTTGGTAGCGTTTGCTCAGATTCACCTGGGTCTCCATGGAGTTCAGTATTAGAGGATATGAGGGAAGGGGCCCTCTGGGTTGCAGGTTAGGGGCTGTGGCTCTGCTTCATGTTTTGTAGCTGCATCTGGTAATAATAAACTTGCTTCTCTGCTGTCCCCACTGCTCTGCTGTCTCCACTTCTGCTTTCTGCCTTAATCCCTGGGCACTGCTGCTGCTTGCAGCTTATAGCTTTCCCTGTCAGGGTTTTTCAGGAAATGTGCCACATCTTCTCCCATCCCCTTCCTCCTGCCGAGAGCTCTGGCTGTGAGACAGCTTCATTGTTTCTCTCAGTCTACCTCCTGACTACCTGGGTTTTGACCTGTGGTATGTCTTATGTGTAGATTCCATGCTCAGATGTGCTGGTATGCAGTTTGGGTGTTTTTTGGTTAAGTTTTAGATGTTCAGCTCATTGTTGTTTCAAGGGGAGTGATTTGGGAACATCTCTCACTTCGCCATGTTTCCAAAGATCAGTATTGTTCTTTCTTAAGATTGCTGTGGCTATTTGGGGATCCTTTATGGTTCTATATAAATTTTAAGATTATTTGTTCTAATTCTCTGAAAAATGCCATTGCTATTTTATAAGGGATTGCATTGAACCAATAGATTGCTTTGGGTAGCATGGCCATTTTAATGATGTTGATTCTTCCTAACGATGAGCATGATATATGCTTCCATTTATTTGTATCTTCTTCAATTTTTCTTTTCAATGGCTTATAATTTTCTGAGAACAGGTCTTTTACTTCCTTGGTTAATTTGATTCCCAGGTATTTTTATAGTTTTCAGTGCAATTGTAAATGAAATTATTTTCTTAATTTCTCTTTCTGTAAGTTCATCATTGGTGTATAAAAATGTCAGAGACTTTTGAATATTTATTTAGTAACCTACTCCTTTACTGAATTCATTGATCAGTTCTAACAGTTTTTTTTTGTGTGTGTGTAATCTTTAGTGTTCTCTCTATATAGTATCATGTCATTGGCATATAATGAAAGTTTTACTTCTTCCTTTTCAATTCAGATGCCTTTATTTCTATTTCTTGTCTTATTGCTGTGACTAAGAGTTCCAATACAATGTTGAAGAGGAGTGGTGAAAGTGGGCATCCTTGTCTTGTTTCTGATGTTAAGGAAAATGATTTTAGCTTTTCCACATTGAGTATAATGTTAGCTGTAGGTTTGTCATATATGGTCTTCATTATGTTTAGGTATGGTCTGTCTATTCCCACTTTGCTGAGAGTGTTTATCATAAATAGATGCTGGATTTTTGCTGAATTTTTTTGCATCTATCGATATGATCATATGGTATTTATCTTTTGATTTGTTAATGTAATGTATTGCATTAATTGATTCACAGGTATTGTACCAACCTTGCATCCCAGGAATAAATCCAACTTGATCATGGTGTATGACATTTTTAATATATTATTGAATGAATTTTGCTAATATTTTGTTGAGGATTTTTACATCAATGTTCATAAGAGAAATCAGACTATAGTTTTCTTTTTATGTAATGTCTTTGTCTGGTTTTAGAATCAAGGTAATAGTAGCCTCATGAAAGGATTTAGGGAGCCTTCTATCATCTTGAATTTTGGGGAATACTTTGAGATGAATAGGTGATAATTCTTCTTTGAATGTTTGGTTAAATCCGCCTGTGACGCCATCTGGTTCAGACTTTTTTGGAGGGCATGAGGGGATGATTACTGATTCTATTTCAATGGTAGTAATTGATTGATTTAGATTTTCTGTTCCTTTTTGACTCAGTCTTGGGAGATTGTACGTTTCTAGGAATGTGTCCATTTCTTCCACATTGTCCAGTTGTTGGCATATGATTCTTTGTATTTCTGTGGAGTCTGTAGTTATTTCTCCTCTTTCATTTCTGATTTTATTTATTTTCATCATCTCTCTTTTTCCTGAATGGATCTGGCCATTGGTCTGTCAATTTTGTTATCCCTTCGAAGAACCAGATCTTGGTTTCATTAATCTTTTGTATTGTTTTTCTAGATCTATTTCATTTATTTCCACTCTGATCTTTATTTTTTTCCTTCCTTCAATTCACTTTGAGCTTTGTTTGCTGTTCTTTTTTTCTAATTCTTTTAAGTGTAAAGTTAGATTGTTTATTTGAACTGTTTCTTGTTTCTTGAGGTATGCCTGTATTGCTGTAAATTTCCCTCTTTGGACTGCTTTCCCCACGTCCCATTAATTTTGCATCATTGTATTTTAATTTGTCTCTATGTATCTTTTGATTTATTCCTTGATCTCATTAATAACCCATTCATTGTTTTAGCATGTTATTTAGCCTCCAGGTGTTTATGTGTTTTTCAGTTTTTTCTTGTAGTTGACTTCTGGTTTCATACCATTGTGATCAGAGGAGACAGTTGATATGATTTCAATCTTCTTAAATTTATTAAGACTTGTTTTGTGTCCTAACATGTGGTCTATCTTGGAAAATGTTCCATGTGCACTTAGGAAGAATGTTTTTGCTGCTTTGGGGGTAAAATGCTCTAAAAATATCTAATAAATCCATCTAGTCTGGTGGATTTTTTAGGCCCATTGTTTCCTTGTTGATTCTTTGCCTGGAAGATCTGTCCCTTGATGTCAATGGGGTGTTAAAGTCTCCTACTAGGAGTATATTACTATTGATCTCTCCTTTTATGTCAGTAAATTATTGCTTTATGTATGCTGGTGCTCCAATATTGGTTGCGTATATGTTTACTAGGGTTATATCCTCTTGATTTATTGATCACTTTATCATTATGTAATGATCTTCTTTGTCTCTTATTATAGGCTTCATTTTAAAGTCAATTTTGTCTGATATAAATATCACTAACCCAGATTTTTTTCATTTTCATTTATGAAAATATCTTTTTCCATTCCCTTCCTTTTAGTCTGTGTATGTCTCTTAATCTGAAGTGAGTCTCTTGTAGGCCACATATGTAGAGTTCTTGTTTTCTTATCAACTCTTTCTTATCCTTTGGTTGGAGCACTTAATTCTTTGCCATTTGAGGTAGTCATTGATACATATGTAGTTATTACTGCTTTTTTATTCATGATTTTGATACATGTGTTTTCTTCTGAAAGAAGTCCTTCCAACATCTCCTACAACAGTGGCTTGGTGTTGATAAATTCCTTTAGCTTATTTATGTCTGGGAAGTTCTTTATCTGTCTCTCAACTCTAAGTGATAGCTTTGCTGGGTAAAGTTTTTTTGGTTGTAAATCCTTGGTTTTCATCACATCAAATATTTTTGTGCCAAGCCCTTCTGTCCTGCAAAATTTCTTTTGAGAAATCAGCTGCCAGTCTTATGGGTGCTCACTTGTAGGTAATTAATTGCTTTTCTATTGCTGCTTTAAGATTCTCTCTTTGTATTTAACCTTTGGAATTTTAATTTTAATTATGATGTGTCTTGGTGTGGGCTTCTTTGTGTTCCAGTTTCTTGGGACTCTCTGAGCTTCCTGGAGTTGTATGCCTATTTCCTTCACCAGGTGAGGGAAGTTTTCCATCATTATTTCTTCAAATATATATTCAACTTCTTGTTCTCCCTCTTCAGGTACCTCTATGACATGGATGTTGTTACCCTTAATTTTATCTCATAGGCTCCTTAAATTATTATTACATTCTTGGTTACTTCTTTCTTGCCATTCTAGTTGGGTGTACTTGGCTTCCCCATCCTCTATATCACTGTTTCGATCCTCTTCTTTCTCCACTCTGTTGATTCCCTCTAATATACTCTTCATCTCTGATAATGTACTCTTGATTTCTGACTGGTTTCTTTTTACAATTGCCATTTCCATTTTTATGTTTTTTTTTAAATTGCTTTGTTAAAGTTTTCACTAAGTTCATCTACACTTCCCCTAAGATCATTGAGCATGTTTATAACCAATGTTTTGAATTCTGCTTCTGTTAGATTGCTTCACTGCATTGTTTCTGGATCTCTGTTCTGTTCCTTCATATGGTTTCTGCTTTCCTTTTCTTCCCATTTTTGCTGCCTTTCTGTGTTGGTTTCTATGTACTAAGCAAAGCTCTTAAGTCTCCTGGTCTTATTAGCATGGCTTTGTGTAAAAGGTGTACAGAAGCACAGTCCTAAGATGAGTTTAACGGCAGGCCAAATTTAGCCCTAGTCTGTGCTCCTCCTGTGCCACCTGTTAAGATTCAGCAAGCAATCTACAGATGCTGTGCTTATAGTTGCCTGAAGAAACCATGCCAGCAACCAGGATCAGTTGCTACCAATGTGCAGTCTTGGTGCTTCTCAGCAAGTGACACAGAACTCATTAAGGACATACCTGGATGTGTCTTGGGTGGGGCTGTGAGTTGAGGGAAGGGGTGTTTCAGGGAATCCTCTGTGTGGAGTGACTTCTGTTATTCAGTTTGATGACATCTCGCTATGGCAGCACTGCATCCACACACTGGGAGGGAAGAAGGCTCAGTAGAGGAATAATGGATTTCATCAGTACTTCTGCTCAGTAGAAAGCCTCATGTCTGGCCCCTGCTCTTACAACTCAGCATCTACCTGTAAGTTCCTAGTGTCCTTTTCCTCCCCATAGAACCCAACTGGGCACTGGTGCTCAGAATAAATGAGTCCATCACTTAAAAAGTTTGGTCATGAATATGGCCACTTTAAGAGGAATGTCTGCAGCTGCTGGCTGCCACTGCCATAACTTCTTTCTCACTCAGCTGTTCCGGACTGGGCATCATCGCGTCTTTGCCCTATCCTACCTCTTTCCATTGCAGGGTGATTTCTTATTTATCTCCCCAGTTGTACAGATTCTGTTCATCTAGACCTCAGGGATTCTGCTTGCTGTTTGCTCCCTGTTTCCATCACAACTTTGATGTGGTCGTAAGAGCAGAAGAACAAAGCCTTTATCATCTATGCCATTTTGCTTGGTCCAATTCCTTCTTCTTAAAAAAAGTCCCTTCAACATTTTTTGTAATACTTTTGTGGTGGTGATGAACACTTTAGCTTTTTCTTGTCTGGGAAAGTTTCATCTGTCCTTTGATTCTAAGTGGTAGTTTTCCTGGGTAGAATAATCTTGGTTGTAAGTCCTTGCTTTTTGAATATGTCCTGCTAATTCCTTCTGGCCTACAAAGTTTCTTTGAGAAATCAAATGATAATAACGGGTGCTTCCTCGTTAGTAAATAATTGTTTTTTTTTTCTCTTGCTGCTTTTAAAATTCTTTGTTTTTAAACTTTGGCATTTTAATGATGATTTTTCTTGGTGTGGGCCTCTTTGGGTTCATCTTGTTTGGGACTCTCTGTAGTTCCTGAGCTACAATTTCTATTTCCTTCACCTGGTTAGGAAAGTTTTCCATCATTATTTTTTCTAATAAGGTTTCAAGTTCTTGCTCTCTCTCTCTTCTTCTACCACTATAATTTGAGTGTTTGTATGAAGTTGTCCCAGAGGCATCTGAAACTATCTTTATTCTTTTGGATATTTTCTTTTTGCTGTTCTAATTGGGTATTTTCTGCTATCTTATCTTCTAAATTGCTGATTCAGTCCTCTGATTAATCTAATCTTCTGTTGATTCTCTCTAATGTAGTCTTCATTTTAATTATTATATTCTTCATTTCTGACTGGTTCTTTTTAATATTTTCTATTTCCATTTTTATGCTTTCTATCTCTTTGTCAAAGTTCTTACTGATCATCGTCTCTTTCTCTAAGTTCATTGAGCATTCTTATAACCAGTGTTTTAAACTCTGCATGTTATCGATTACTTATCTCCCTTTTATTTAGTTCTTTTTCTGGATCTTTGTTCTTTTCTTTCATGTGGGGCATATTTCTTTGTCTCTACATTTTGGCTGCCTTCCTGTGTTTGTTTCTATGTATTAGCTAGCTCTTATGTCTTTGGTCTTCTGCAGTAGTTGTCCTGGGAGGCCCAGTGGTGTACTTTCCTGGTCACCTGAGCTCAGGTATGTCTCTTATATAGGCTGTGTGTGCCCTCCTGTTGCAGTTGACACTTGGTTGTTATTTGCACATCAAGAATGGGAAGTTTTGACCCTTAAGCTGATTGGTTGTGAGGACTGGCTGGTGAGTACAGCTGAGAAGCTGTTGTATAGAGGCTTACCCTTGGAGCAGGATTCACTTTAAAAGAACTCTGCTGTCTGCTGCATTTTCCCTTTGGGTGTATCATCCTCAGATGCAGCCCCAAGTGGTGTTTTGTCTTTGTCCTAACATGGCAACTAAGCATGCCAGCTCTGAGGTCTCCAGAAAGGGGCACCACCACAGGCCATATCAGCCACCAATGTTTGCCTAAGGCCACCTGGCATGAGCCACCAAGCGATACACAGATGACCATTAAGCATGCTGGGCTTTGAGGTGCCTGGAAAGGCTAAGTTATAAACTGAGGTTGGCTGCCTCTGGTGCTGGGCTTAGGGCTACTCAACAATAGGTACAGGGCATGCTGAGGCCTGATGCTGTTTGTTTGGTGTTTGTGAAGCTTTAAGACATTTTAGGAAAGTCCACAGCATGAGCCAAGAAAGGCTGTTTATATGGATAAGTCACGGGAAGCAGCTTGGGTAGGCCTTCAATTTGGGTGGAAGTAGGGCTGAAGGAATCATTAGGGCAGTGCAACCAGTGTTAGCCAGGTTGATGGAGACTCAGATTTAGCTACTGTCTATGTCTGCATGCTGGGACAGGGGAGAACTCTACAAAGAAAAAATGGATTCTACCAGTACTTCTGTCTAGGACAAAGCTGCTCCTCTAACACTTATTCTAAAGCCAAACCATTCATTTCCTCCCTATATGTCCCTGGCACCATTCAAGCTGCTGCCCCAGCACTGGAGCTCATAGTGAGTGAGACTGTCAGCAAGTATGTTCATATTCTGGCCCTCTAAGAGGGATGTCTGGACTGTGGATGGGAATGTTAAATGATGTAATCTTTATGGAAAATAGTATGGAAGTTCCTAAAAAAAAAAAAAACTTAAAATAGGATTACTATATGACCTAGCAGCCTTACTTCTGGATATATTTCCAACAGAAAACAGGATTTCAAAGAAGTATTCGCATACCCATGTTCATTGCATATTCACAATAGCCAAGAGATGGAAGTAATCTAAATGTCCATTGGCAGATGAATGGTTAAAGAAATTGGATGATATATACTCAATGGAACATTATTTAGCCTTGAGAAAGAAAGAAATCCTATCAAGTGCTATGACATGGATGAACTTTGAGGACATTATGCTATTTAGCCATTTACTGAAGGACAAATACTACATGATTTCACTTATAAGATATCAAAAATACTCAGCTTCTTAGATACATAAAGTAGAATGGTGGTTGCCAGGAATTAGCGGGATGGGAAAATGGAGTTGTTGTTCAATGGGTATAGATTTTTGTTTTGCACGACAAGAATTTCTAGAGATCTCCTGTGTGACAATGTGAACTTAGTACTGTACACTTAAAGTGGTTTAACTGGTAAATTTCCTGTTTTGTGTTTTTTTATAACATAAAAAGTGTTGCATTAATAAAAAAAAAGATGCCTGGGACAACTACAGCCCTCTGTCTCACTCAGCCATGACCTCCACTGGTTTTCACAACCAGAAGTTGTGGAGAATTCTCTTTCTGGCACTGGAACTCTGGTCTGGAAAGCCTGGTGTGGAGTTGGGACACCTCACTCATCTGGGAGGGACCTCTGCAGCCTAGTTATACCTCCTGATTTTTAACCACCACATTCAGGTGTGGTACCAGATATTTCACATCTCTGCCCTTCTTACCAGTCTCAAGGTGGCTTCTTCTCTATGTCTTTAGTTGTAGGATTTCTGTTCAGCTGGACTTTAGGTAACTCCCAATGATGGCTATTCTGTAGTTGTAATTTTGATGTGGTTGTGAGAGGAGGCAGCACAGCATTTACTATTCTGCCATTTGGCTGGAAGCCTATCAACAATTACTTTTAATGTAAATGAATTAAATGTTTCAATCAAAAGATAGAGTGGCGGATTAGATAAGAACACAAGACCTTTACATATGCTGCCTATAAGAGACTCACTTCATATTGAAAGACACACAAAGACTGAAGGTAGAGGGGTGGAAAAATATATTTCATACAAATGAAAATAAAATAAAACAACTCTAAGGTATCAATACTTATACCAGGCAAAACAGACTTTAAAACAAAGGCTATAGCAAGAGAAAAAGAAAGACCATTAATTTACCTCTGGGTATATAATCAAAGAAGCACAAAACACTAATTTGAAAAGATATTCAAGTGATGTCAGAATGACAGCAGCATGAAAGATTTCCCTTGATTTCTCTCCTTGAAATTACAAAAGCTGAACAAATACAATATAGCAAATAACACCCAATTTGCACACAAGCATTCCTAAGAGATCTTCAGAGTATGCGAAGTTGGGTCAATCATGCAAGACAATGAGGAAGAAAGGGAAAGAAAATCAAAGACAGGTGCTGCTGAATGCAGCCTGGAGCTCTCTGAAAAATGAGGGGTAAGAGGGAATTATTTGGTGGTATTTTGGCACTATGAAGCCCCAGTGGCCCTGCCTGAGAGATCAGCATATTCAAAGCAGTGGATCCCAGGTATCAGAGCAGAAAGCAGGGCAGAGGTTAGGTGTGAAGGGGTGAAGGGGTGACAACTGTGTCTTAGCAACTGCCATTGCAAAGCAGAAAGCTGAGTCACAGAGACTGGTCACCTCTCCCACCCTGTACACTCCTAGAGCTAATGCTGAGCCATAGGGAAATTACAGCAACCAGAACTGAAAACCTCACTGCAACCAGTCCCAGTAACCAGGGATATTGATATAGAAGCAAGGCAAATGAAGCTTGAGGGCCAGCATTACTGAAAGGAAAACAGTCATATATACCCTGACCTCTCCCAATATACCCCACATCAATCCAGTCAGGCTGTTTCAGAAGGAAGCAGCTGAGCATCACATCTGACTATTGGGTCTTTTCAGAGGATCAGACCTCTTCACATTCTCCCATGGGGGTGGGGCTCTGGGACCTGTTCACAGAGGAGACTCACACCTCCCCAGAAAATAAAGGGTATTTTTCTACAGTGCTGAATTCTTTATTTTAAAAAAATGAGTGGGGTAACATTGGTTAATAAAATCAAAAGGGTTTCAGTGTACAATTTAATAATATGTCGTATGTATATTGCATTGTGTGATTACCACCCATAGTTATTTCCTTCCGTCACCAAATATTTGACTGCCTTCACTTCTATCCACCTTCCACAAAGGGCATTTTTAACCTCAAAGTAGAGATCTTGGACCTTGGGCAGTTCAGGAGGCTTGGTACAACCTACTGGAGAAAAAAACTCTTCTTATCAACCTGCTAAGGAAAGATCACTATAAAATAACTTTTTTCTTTTTTTAAAGTAAATTTCCATTAATGCCTCGGTGGAGAAATATCCCATTAAATACCATGAGCAAAAGTCACAAAGTAGATGAAAGTCACAAAGCAGCTTAGAAAAAAAATGAAAAATCTCCAGAAAATAAATTTAAAGACATAGAAATATGCAATTTAAATGACAGAGAATTCAAGATTGCACTTATTAAAAACTGTACTCCCCTTTACATAAACTTAGTGGTGACCACACACACAAAAATCCAGAACTGAAACACATAACATAAAATAAGAAAACGAGGAAAAATCATAGAACACCATCAAATTAAAATAACAGAAACACAAAGAGGAAGAAACAATGGAGACACTGAGCTATCAGAAAACAAAAGATAAAATGGCTATAGGAAAACCTCATATTTCAATAATCATCATAAATGCAAATAGAAGATTGGATCAAAAAACAAAACCGAAACATACACTGTCTTCAAGAGACACATCTTAGCTGCAAGGACAAATATAGACTCAAAGTGAAATGATGGAAAATGATACTCCAAGCAAATGATATACAGAGAAAAGTGGATGTAGCCATATTTATATCTGATGAAATAGACTTCAAGATATAAAAGGTAACAAGAGATAATGGTGGATACTTTATAATGATAAAGGAGTCCATACATCAAGAAAGCATAACACTTGTCACTATATATGCTCCCAATTAGAGATCACCAAAATATATAAAGAAACTACTGACAGAACTAAGGGGAGAAAGTGACATAAATACAGTTATCATTCGGGACTTAGATACTCCATTGACAGCTATGGATAAATCTTCCAAACAGAAAATCAGAAAGAAGATATCAACCTTAAATGACACTTTAGATCAGTTAGTCATAATCAACATTTACAGAATGTTTTATACCAAAACATCAGAATTATACATTCTTCTCTGGTGCAAATTGAACATTCTCAAGATAGACCATATGTTGGGACATAAAACTAGCCTCAACAGAGGTAAGAGGATTTAAATGATATCAAGCATATTCTACAACCATAATGCTTTGAAGCTGGAGATCAACTGTAAAAGAGAGCAGGAAGAACCACAAATATGTGGAGATTAAACAACATACTACTAAAGAATGACTGGGTCATAGAAGAAATAAAAGGAGAGATGAAGAGATACATAGAAACAAATAAAAATGAAAGTACAATACATCAAAATTGTTGGGATAGAGCAACAGTGGTAAAATAGGAAAGTTCATATAATTACAGGCCTATCTCAACAAACAAGAAAAATCCCAAATAAATAACTTAACATTACATCTTTAAAAACTAGAAAAAAAAGTACAAATGAAGCCCAAGGTCAGCAGGAGGAAGAAAATAATCAAAATTATAGCAAAATTAAATAAAATTGAGAATAAAAAGACAATAGAAAAAATTAATGCAACAAAGAGCAGGTTCTTTGAGAAAATTAAGAAAATCGACAAAACCCTGGCTAGACTCACTAAGGAAAAATGAGAAAAAACACAAATAAACAAAATCAGAAATGAAAGAGAAGTTACAACAGATACCACTGATAAAAAAGGATCATGTAAGAATACTATTAAAGACTATATGCCAACAAATTCAATAACCTAGAAGAAATGCACAAATTCTTAGAAATATACTTTTCTAGACTAAATTATGAAGACCTGGAAAATCTAATAAACTGACAGTCAGGAAGTTTAAACAACCATCATAAACCTTTCCCAAAGTAAAAGTCCAGAACCTGATAGCTTCACTAGTGAATTCTACCAAACATTCAAAGATGATTTAATACTTGTTCTTTTCAAACTCTTCCAAAACATTGAAGAAGAGGCAATACTTCCTTAAGTATTTTATGAGACCAATGTTACCCTAATACCAAAACCTGGTAAAGATAATAGAAAAAAACCTACAGATCAATATCTCATCAACGCAGATGCAAAATTCCTAAATAAGATATTAGCAAATCAAATACAAGAACTCATTAAAAAGACTATACATCATGATCAAGTGGGCTTCATTACAGGGGCACAGGGATGGTTTAATGTATGCAAATCAGTTAATATGATACACCACATAAAATATAGAATAAAAATCATATGACTATATCAAAAGATATAGAAAAAGTATTTGACAAGATATAGCATTCATTTATGATTAAAACACTTAATTAAATGGGTATAGAATGAAAGTACCTCAAAATAATCAAAGCCATATATGAATATCATCCTTAATGGTGCAAAACTAAAAACCATCTGTCTAAGTTCAGGAGTAATACAAGACTGCTATTACCACTGTTATTCAATATCATATTGGAAATTATAGCTGGAGTAATCAGGCAAGAGAAAGAAATAAAAGGCATCCAAGTAGTCAATTTATCACTTTTTGCTGATGACATGATTCTCTTATATAAAACCCTAAAGACTCTACTAAAAAACTATTAGAAACAAAAAAAACACAGTGAAGTTTTAGGACACACACAAAAAAATCAATGTTCAAAAATCCATAGCATTCTGATACTCTAACAATGAGTTTTCATAAAAGGACATGAAAACAAAATTCTTTTTATAATTGCAACAAAAAGAATAAAATACCTAAGAATAAACTTAATGAAGCATGTGAAGAACGTACACACTAAAAGCTATGACATTATTAAAAAAAATTAACAAAGATGCAAAGAAATAGACATTTTGTGTTCATGGATTTGAAGAATGAGCATAGTTAAAATGACCTTATTACTTAGCATGATACAGATTTAGTGAAATCTCCATAAAAATTGCAATGGCATTTTTAAAAGAAATAAAACAAAAAATTATCAGATTTATATGGAAATACAAATAACCCTGAATAGCCAAAGTGATCCTAAGAAAAAAGAAAAAGCTGGATGTATTACTCTGCTTAACTTCAAATTACACTACAAAGTGACAATAATCAAAACAGCATGGTATTGGCAGTAAAACAGACACACAGACCAATGGAACAGAATTAAGAGTTCAGAAATAATCCCCTGTATATATATGGTAAAATAATTTTCGACAAAGGGCCTAGAAATATACAATGGAGAAAGAAAAGCCTCTTTAATAAATGGTGATTGGAAAACTGGACAACCACATGCAAAAAATGAAATTAGATTGCTATCTCTTACCATACATCAAAATTAATGCAAGATGGAACAAAGACATGAATATAAGATCTGAAACAATAAATTGCATAGAAGAAAGCATAGGTACTGAACTTATGGATCATGGATTTAGAGAAGATTTTGTGAATTTGACCTCAAATGCAAGTCAAGTCAAAACAAAAATAAATGAGACTATATTAAATCAAAAAACTTCTGCACAGCAAAAGAAACCATCAACAATACAAAAAAAGAGCAACCAAGTGAATGGAAGAAGATATATGAAGAAAATGCCTTTGGTCAGGGCCTAATATTTAAATTATACAAATAATTCACATAACTCAACAATAATAAAAAAATCCAATTAAAAATAGGAAGAAGACTTGAACAGACAATTTTCCCAAGAAGACATACAAATGGCCAACGGACATATGAAAAGATGCTCAACTTCACTAGCTATTAGGGAAATGTTCCCCCAACCCCTTCCCATCTGGCAACCATCAATTTGTTCTCTGTATCTATGAATTTGTTTTTGTTTTGTTTGTTCATTTATTTTATTTTTATAAATTCAACTTGTGAGTGAAATCATATCATATTTGTCTTTCTCTGTATGACTTACTTCACTTAGCATGATACCCTTTTGGTGCATCCATGTTGTCGCAAAGGTTAAGATTGTATTCTTTTTAATGGATGAGTGACCTTCCATTGTATATCATATATATGTGTATATATACATACACACATACCACATCTCCTTTATCCATTTATCTACTGATGGACACTTAGACTATTTCCATATCTTGGTTATTGTAAATAATGCTTCACTGAACATAGGCATGCATGTATCTTTTCGAATTACTCTTATGAATTTCTTCAAGTAAATACCTGGAAATCTAATTACTGGGTCATATGATAGTTCTATTTTTATTTTTTTGAGGAACCTCCATACAGTTTTCCATAGTGGCTGCACCAATTTGCAATCCCACCAACAGTGCATGAGGATTCCCTTTATCCACATCCTCTTCACCACTTGTTCTTTGGTTTATTGATGATAGCCATTCTGACAGGTGTAAGGTGATATTTCATTGTGGCTTTAATTTGCATTTCTCTGATAATTAATGATATTGAGCATCTTTTTATATATCAGAATGTTGGCCATCCATATGTCCTCTCTGGAGAAACACCTGTTCAGGTCCTCTGACCCTATTTTCCCCCTCTTTAATTCCCCCCACCCCTACTTCCACCTTTGACCAATGGATGTTGCCATTTCCCCTTAAGAACTGGATCTCTGAAGGTGTGGCATCTCCTCCCACATGCTTGCGGCACATACCCAGGGCCTGGGGCACCAGGGCCTGGGGCACCAGGCGTCCCCTGGTGCATTCAGGCAGCCTGGCATGCCTGGGGCACCTGGGGTCTGGGGTGCCTGGGGGAACTGGTGCACCTGGGGCCTGGCCCATGGCTCCACCTGAGGTATGAACCCAGGACCTTTGCATGTAAAGTAGACGTGTTAACCATGACACTATGGAGCCACCCCTCTCTGCTCATTTTTAATTAGTTTTTTTTTATGTTGAGTTGTATAAATTCTTTATACATTTTAGCTATTAACCCCTTATCAGGTGTATCATAGGCAAATATCTTCCCCATTCAGTAGGTTGTCTTTTCATTTTACTGATGGTTTCCTTTGCTGAGTGAAAAGTTTTTAGTTGATGTAGTCCCATTTGTTTATTATTTCTTTTGTATTCTTTGCTTGAGAAGATATATCAGAAAAAATATCATTAAGATCAATGTCATAGAGTATACTGCCTATGTTTTCTTCTAGGAGTTTTATGGTTTGGGATCTTACATTTAAATCTTTAACCATTTTGAATTTATTCCTGTACATGGTATAAGAAAGTGAGCTAGTTTCATTTTTCCCAAAGTATCTGCCCAGTTCATATGATGTGAGTCCTATATCATATCTCTTCATCACAATCTAATTATCCATTTACCTGTCTTCCCCACTAGATTAGAGAAGATAGTGTCTTAATTATATGTGTATCCTCAATATATAGCACAC